>JAFKAC010000053.1:0-393461 GCA_025766275.1 Lactarius indigo | reverse complement strand
CTAGTTAATCTTTTCCTCTAACTCAATAATATCGTTCTCAGGTATCGTTATTATCGCCCGGGCGCCCACTGCACCCGTCTAGCGCTCCTGCCTCACGCCCTCCTCGCCGATGCACACGTACTCGACGTAGGCTGCAACGAAGACTTGGTCTCCTGCGAGATAGGCGCGTCCTTCACCTTTTCTGTCACGTGTCTTGGTTCTGAAGCTCCACAGCTCCACAGTCGTGGTGAGCCCGGCGCGTTGTTGGCATTGACGTCGACGACGCGTTCATGACCATGACCTGGCAGTGCAGACGGACTCTCTGGAGCCACCAAGCGCCCGTTTCTGAGCTTCGTCCTCCTCCGGTGCATCCCGCACTAAACGAAAACGGCCATCTCCCCCATCTGAACCACAGACAACCTCTCCACGACCTGCCTTAATCGGTCCACTCGCAAACTATCAACCTGCGATCGCTGTCCCAAGGGAGTCGACTTGAGGAGAACTGCTACCAGATCTGGTGGCAGCTCCGTACCCAGTGGTGTATCCGCGAAGAGCATGTCGAGTGTCTTTAGGAATATGTCCAGTACTTCCAGCGGCACTCGTTCTTCAACCAAAGTGCGCGTCTCACTAGACATGAGGGAGACGATGTTCGCGAGACCGATCGCGCTGGGATCCCTGAGCAAACCCGCCACTTCTCCGCTTTCTTTGCCTAGAATGGCTGCTAGGCACGATAGCTCCCCCGAGGTGACACGAGGGTGTAGTCTGGGACGAGGGGAGACGCCATGTGCGAGCTTCCGAGCGATGAGGGAGCTGAAACAGCGTCCTATCAGGCGTGCGGTGATGTCCTCTTCAGTCTGAATCCGGCGGGACATCTCTGGGTTTGCGAAGACGGTGCGGACATAAGATGGCAAAGGTGTCGCGTTCCCGAGTTGATTGTATTCTCTTGCGAAATACCAGAGGGTCCTCATGCAGACGCGCAGTCTGTTTTTGCGCAATTCCTCCTGGAGGGGCGAGGTGCCTGGCACGCATGTGTTGAGGAGGTCGTTGATGCGAGATCCGAGAATGGGATCAAACTTGTCTGACTTGTCTGACCGAGAAGGAGGAGGCCGATCTTTCATGAGGGAAAGCATGACCGAAGACGCGTCCTTCACAGAGGCCGAGTCAAAAAAACCGGGAATGCGTGCGACAAAGTCTTCGAACTCCCGATCGTCGTCAAGAACTGTAAGCGTCCAGGAAAGCGCGCTCTTGTCCGTTGTCGGCGATGCCTGCGTAGCGTTGATCATAATTCTGTTCTGGAGGCCGAGCTTGAGCCATTCTCGAGATGTTTCAATCCGGGTTTTGACCGTCTTTCTCCACCGGGCCCATCGACTTGGCACCTGCGTGGGCTGGTAGGTCGATTGCCGACCCGAAAAAAGGTATTCGAGGAATAGACCATCTAGGCCTTTGACGAATAGAAGAACGGACAGAAGGAGATGATGAGATAAGTGCCACGAAATTTCGGACACTGGGGTGCTATAAGGACAATCGAAGTATATGTTCGGTAACACCGTCAGCACCAAATAAGCGAAGGTGAACGCCAAAATAAACCCAAGGATCCAGTATCCGATGACAGAGTCCCAAAGAAAGTCGACAAGACCAGCGAAGAAAAGGAATATGGATAAATGGAGGAGCACGGGCATTGCTTTGACAGCTCGAGACATCTTGAAACTCGCGATGCCATTGAACATGTACGCACGGGTGCGTGCGCGTTTGTGAGGCGCGACACGGTGCCGAGTGAGTTCCAGATAGCGTCAGGACCATTGCTGGAATAATGTCGCGTTGACCGCAGAGCCGATGCTGAGGACCAAACTGAGGAACCACATCACGTTGACCCGGATGGTGGAGGCCGACGGCTTAAACAAGGGTAGTGGAGGTGGTAGTCCAACTCCAGGAATTACACCGTTTGGAGAGGAAGAATCGGCAAGGAGTTGATATATATTTGCGAGGTAAAAATTCGTTGTATCAGTGGAGTTGGGAAATAGGTTTGGATAACTTATAGAGAGGAAGGTGGCGAGGACGCCTGAGAAAAGACCAGTCTTCACAATTGCCTTAGATGGACGATAAAGCATTGGAAATATTATGTGACACTCACGAACACAAGGATGCTGTCCGCTTCCCCCCTCCAGAGCTCAGTTATCTCCTCGTCATGCTCATCGGCCTCAGCAAGATAGATCGACCAGAGCTTTCCAGATGAGTCGTTATGGATACCACCTAACACATTTGTGAGGAAGCTTTCAGCAACGTTGGTATAATACATACGGATACGTTCGCCCTCAACATTATTTATGGGCTGAAGCGGAATGTTATCTTGAATGTTATCGTCCATTTCTAGGTGCGTGATTTCTCTGGATCTAGGACTGAAAGTACTGAACGGGTGAGGGAGACAAATCGTGTGAACGAGGTCCTCCAAGTTATATACAAGTACAGGCAAATGCCGTGTGCTTTGCACTGCCCAACGCAAAATTCCTACATGATTACACGTACTAGTAGTATTAGGTACGTACTGTGACGATCAGGCTGCAGACACGGCGCGGTGATTGTGATGTGGTGTGTTCTTTTTCGTTTGCTTATTGGTCACTACTAGCGTAGCGTGTACGCCAGTAGCCTACGGACAAGGTGAGTAGGAGAATCAAGTCCCTGGAGCGCGATTTACTGTAAGCTATGGCGACGGTTTTCTGAGGATTCCAATAGTTCAGCGCTCAGCGCTCATAGCACTTAAGGGCGCCTGCGTGCGGAGTTCGATAAGTTTGAAGCACCTCTTTTGTGTGGGAGGAAAACCAGTACTGTACTTCCTACCTTTGCCTCCGCTGCCAAGCAGCCGGCCGAGGCCTAGCCTGGTTGTCTCCAAGTCACTCTCTGAGGGCGAGTCAAGTGCCCGCCAGAAGACATCTGCTCGCACCGCAATGCCGCACTCTCCTCCTCCTCCCACCAGGTCTCTCTGTCCGTTGTAAAGTGGACAGCCAAGGATAACCTTATGGTCACAGGCGGATCCAACACTACGGCGCATCACCTCAATGCATCCTCCCATTTCATCTCCGAATCAGCGTTATACAGGTTATTTACTGCACCGCCTGTATGGCAGTGTAATCAAGATGTGTTCTAGAAGATGGTCGTACTATCGTGGAAAATACTGGTAGGGCAGGTGTCAATAAGAGCAACTCGGAGGGCCCTGCACATTACCGCAATCCACATTGCTTCGCCTTAACAAATCTTGGGTTCGGAGGCGCGCTCACCTCGAGTATGTGATAGAGTTTTGCGCCACATACTTCGCTTCTCAAGCTCAAGCAGTGTGGAACACTTGAGTCGCATGACCGAGTACATAACCCGCATTCAGTCGACCTGCCAATCTGCCGTCCATATTCAAGCGCCGGTTCAGGGATCTGCCATTTACGTCGAGGGCCTTCATCGCGATGTCGGGAGATTATCGTCTACAAGGGCTTGGACATGGAGTGAGATAGCGATTGGGCAAACAAGGCAGGAAAACGGGGATAAAAATGGGTTCAAAAAAAAAGGCAGGAAAACGGAATTCTGTTGGTGATCATGGAGGCCAAACTCACACGAGTAGTTACGCATTTCTGCCTAGTGTAAGTGCTATCGGTGGCGTGGCGGTGGCTATCATTCGAACGTTGTCGTATACAATACGGGGTACAAAAAGGTCGAATTGGAAGTACGACAGAAATAACTCGGAAATAGCCGACCCGGTCCCATCTACTCCGAGTCTGTATGACCAGCGTATCTTCCGACGTTCCAACACACGGAAACTATCACAACTACCGTGGCTATGACCTAGTAGACCCTTACCGTTAACTTAATAATATCGCGTTTTCAGGTATCGTTCTCATCACCCGGGCGGCCACTACGTCCGTCTAGCGCTCCTGCCTCACAACTTTCTCACAGATGCACACGTGCTTGACGTGGGCTGCAACGAAGACTTGGTCTCCTGCGAGATAGGGGCGTCCTTCATCTCTTTGTCTGTAACGTGTCTTGGCTCTGAAGCTCCACAGCTGCACAGTCATGAGGAGCCTGGCGAGTCGTTGGCATTGATGTCGGCGACGCGTTCAACTTGCATTCGCGCCCATGACCTGGCGGTGCAGACGCACTTCTCTGGAGCCACCAAGCGCCAGTTTCTGAGCTGTTGTCCTCCTCTGGTGCATCTCGCACTAAACGAAAACGGTCGCCTCTCCCCCCTGAACCACCAGTGGTCGATTACTTCCCCGCGTCGTGTCAGCATAAGTTTGGTCCTCTGCCTAGGAGACGTTCTACTTGGACGCAGCTAAAACACAAATTTCCCGATAATATTACCTTTCGCCCGTACTGATTGTGAACGAGCGTACCTATGGGAACGGATCGGACTACGTCGTCATTACATACACTTTTCGACTTCTCCTGTATGGTGGGTGGCCGGTTGCTACATACTATTTGGTTCTCGGTATCCAAGTGGGCCCAAGTGCGGTAGGGCATTCGTGCTTGGAGTGCAACCCCGTGAGTCGTATACTAGGGCACAATATTTACATCCTGTAAAATGATTTCCGTTCTAGGTCATACATCTGATCCGGTGGGTCCTGCGCCCTATCCGGGAGGCGATGGTAGCATAAGGGCCGGTCTCACAATAAGTCACAATGAGTATACTAGTAGGGTCTCACATTTGCCAGTTGCTACATACCTGATACGCGAGGACGCATAGTAATCGAACGTCTAAGTCATATAGAGCATTCATACCAAAATACACATACTACATGCGAATCGAGCAGTGCAGAAACCAAACAGAAGATTCGGACGAGACTAACTTACACAGACTGTACAACACGACGCGTCTCGCGTCCCATCTTGTCACATGGCAGCTTACATCACGTTACGAAGTAAGCTATCGCGTACCCCAGATCCCTCGTCCCATGGTAATGATATATTAGAAGTATCAGCTGGCGTCGCCGATCCGAGCCGAGGCTCGGTTTGGGGTAATGCCAACCCTGTCACCTCTGGCTCGTCATGCACGTCATGAACCACAGACAACCCCTCCACAACCTGCCTTAGTCGGTCCACCCGCAAACTAAGAACACGCGATCGCCGTCCCAACGGAGTCGACTTGTGGAGAACAGCTACCAGATCTGGTGGCAGCTCTGTACCCCGTGGTGCCTCCGCGAAGAGCATGTCGAGTGTCTTTAGGAATATGTCCAGTACTTCCAGCGGCACTTTTTCTTCAACCAAAGTGGCCGTCTCGCTAGATATGAGGGAGACGATGTTCGCGAGACCGATATCGCCGGGATCCTTGAGCAAATCCACCACTTCTCGGCTTGTCTTGCCTAGAATGGCCGCAAGGCACGATAGCTCCCCCGAGGTAACACGAGTGTGTAGGCTTGTACGAGAGCGGATGTCTTGTGCAAGCTTTCTAGCGACGAGAGAGCTGAAACAGCGTCCTATCAGTCGCGCAGCGAGGTCATCTTCGGACTGAATCCGGCGGGACATCTCTGGGTTCGCGAAGACGGCGCGGACATAAGATGGTAAGGAAGTCGTGTTCCCGGGTTGATTGTATTCTCTTGCGAAATACCATAGGGTCCTCATGCAGACGCGTAGTCGGTTTTTACGCGATTGCTCCTGGAGGGGTGAGGTGCCTGGTATGCACGTCTCGAGGAGGTCGTGGATGCGGGATCCGAGAACGGGGTCCTCGTCTACCCCAGAAGGCTGATCTTTCATGAGGGAAAGCATGACTGAAGACGCTTCTGGCACAAAGGTCGAGTCAAAAAATCCAGGAACGCGTGCGACAAAGTCTTCGAACTCTCTGTCGTCGTCGAGAACCGTAAGTGTCCAGGAAAGCGCATTCTCGTCCGTTTTCGGCAGCGCCTCTGTAGCGTTGATCATGATCCTGTTCTGAAGGCCAACCGTGAGCCATTTTCGACATGCCGAAATCCGGGTTTTGACCGTCTTTCTCCACCGGGTCCACCGACTTGGATCAGGGGGGTAGGTCGATTGACGACCCGAAAAAAGGTATTCGAGGGATAGATCGTCTAAGCGTTGGGCGGAAAGAAGAATGAACAGAAGGAGGCGATGAGATAAGTGCCACGAAATTTCGGACACTGGAGTGCTGTAGGGACAGTTGAGGCATAGGTTCGGTAACACCGTCAAAACCAAATAAGCGAAAGTGAACACCATAATACTCCCGAAAGTCCAGGATCCGACAGTATAGTTGAGGTCCCAAAGATAGTCGACAAGACCAGCGAAGAAAAGGAATATAGATAAATGGAGGAGTACGGGCATTGCTTTGACAGCTCGGGACATCTTGAAACTCGAGATGCCGTTGTACATGTACGCCCGGGTACGTGCGCGCTTGTGAGGCGCAATACGGCGCCGAGTGAGCTCCAGATAGCGTCGGGACCATTGCTGGAATAATGTCGCGTTGACCGCAGAGCTAATGCTGAGGACCAAGCTGAGGAACCATATCACGTTGACCCGGATAGCGGAGGCGGACGGGACGAATGGTTCATTGCCTATCGTCACATCGTTCAGGGAGGGGACACCATTGGAAATATTGACAAGTTGCAGAGATATTTGGGCAAGTAAAGCGTTCGTTGTATCAGTGGAGTTGGCAAATAGGTTGTTATAGCTTATACTGAGGAAAGTGGCGACGACGCCGGAGAAAAGACCAGTCTTCACAATTGCCTTAGATGGGCGATAAAAGATAGGGAATGTTGTGTAACACTTACGAAGACAAGGATGCTGTCCGCTTCCCCCCTCCAGAGCTCGGTTATCTCTTTGTCACGTTCATCGGCCTCCGTAAGATAGATCGACCAGAGCTTTCCAGACGAATCATTATGGATACCACCTATGAATGTGAGGATAAGCTCTCCTCAACGTGGTAAACCACATACGGATACGTTCGGCCTCAATATTATTGGTGGGCTGAAGCTCAATGTCACGGTCCATTTCTAGGCGCGCGGTTTCTTGTTTCTCGGTATCTAGGACTAGGACTGAACGGGGTGAGGGGGACGAGGACAGGTCATCTGAGTTATATACAATTAAAGTCCGATGCTGTGTAGCCTGTGTTCCTAGCACCGCTCCAGACCTACATGTATGTACGTGTAATATCGATGTACCGATCATCGATCAGCTATCATAATGCTGGCAAACACAAAGTGAGTGTTTCTTTGGGAGGTCATCTTTGTTGGATCAAAAAAAAAAAAAAAGGTCATCTTTGTTAAATGCTACAAGAAATCTCGTTATTACCGTCAAATATCCTGGCTAGGGCAAAGGAACCACTCAATTATACACAGATAAGGCGTGAAAGAGTGATCGATTATAACGAGCGTTCTAGTATATGATTGCGCCCAATGATTGCGCCCGCATGGAAATACTGACTGTTGATACGAACTCGGAGGGCCCTAATAGAACTTTGCGTCACGCACCTCGTTTCTTATGCATGATCGATTACTCGAGTCTCGTCGCATGACCCGTATTCAGTCGACCTGTCAATCTTGCCACCCATATTCAAACGTCGCGCTCCGAAGCTGCGATCTATGTCGGGCTCATTACGATGTCGAGAGATTATCGTCAAGGACTTCAAGTTGAACATATACTATTAGTGAGATAGCGATAGGGCAAAGACAGAAAATGGAATTCTGTCTGGTGATAATTGAAGCGCGTAGAAGCAAGTGTAGAAGTCAAACTCACATTCATGGGTGCCATGCGTATCTCTGCGACTGTGAGTACCATTGGTGACGGTGGCTATCATCCGAACTTTGGCATAAACAGTACGGGGTACAAACCTGTGACGGAAATAACACGGAAATAGCCGGCCAGCAGCCTGAGGCCACAGGCGTTTTGCCTCCCACTGTCATCGACTCTGTATGACCAGCGTATCTTCCGACGTCCCAACACACGGAAACTACCACAACTATCATGGGTATGGATGGTAAACACTTGTCTCCAACTTAATAACACCGCCTTTTCAGGTATCGCTATCATCACCCTGGCGGCCACGACTCCCGTCTAGCGCTCCTGCCCCAAGACCTCCTCACCGATGCACGCGTGCTTGACGTAGGCTGCAACGAAGGTTGGGTCTCCTGCGAGATAGGCGCGTCCTTTAACTCTTTTTCTATTGTGTATGTCAGTTCTGAAGTGCCGCGCCTGCCAGCGCAGTCATGGGGAGCCCGGCGGGTCGTTGGCGTTGACATCGATGACGCGCTAGTGCGCATGGCCTGGCGGCGCAGGCGCACTCTCTGGAGCCACCAAGTACCCTTTTCTGAGCCGTCATCCTCTGGCGCGTCCCGCGCTAAACGAAAACGGTCGCCTCTGCCTCCTAAACCACCAGTGGTCGATTACTTCCCCGCATCGTGCCAGCATATGTTTGGCCCCCTTCCTATCCCACCTACGGACACGCTCCACTCGGACGCGGCTAATCATAAATTTCCACATAATATTACCTTTCGTCGTGCCGACTGGGTGAACGAGCGCATCCCAGAGGACGAAGCTGGTTACGACGTCATCATCGCGTGAGCTTCTTAGCTTTCCCCATCGGTGTCGCGTGACCGCTGATGGTTGCATGCTGTTAGGTTCTCTGTATCCAAGTGGATCCATTTGAACGGTGGCGACGCAGGCTTAAGACGGTTCTTCGAACGGGTCCATGCAACTCTAGTGCCCGGTGGGGCATTCGTACTCGAGGCGCAACCCCGCGAGTCATATACTAAGGCACGAAAACTACACCCCGTGCGTATTGGCTTCCCTTCTGGGTCTTTCATCCGGTCTTATGCGTCCTTGCTCGCGCAGACTTTACAGGAGAACGCTCAGACTCTACAGTTACAACCCGAGGGTTTTGGGACAGTATTAGGCTCCATGGGTTTCCGGCATGTTCAAATGCTCGGCGAACCTGGCGAAGGCCGTGAGTATCCTTTCTGAACTAACTCTTTCAATTGACGAAGGTTTTTAGGTTTCCGTCGCCCTGTTGACCTATATATCAAGCAAAGTTGACGTTTCGACTGTAACATAGGTGATTGACTTTTAATCCCGGAACGCTATCTAGATCCTCTATATATTCCTCAATCTCGGAGTTGCTCGTCAACTTGCAATGCGACCATGCTTCATTGTGTGGTAATCGTCACAGTAATGCCTGTTTCATTTGGAACCATTGTGACACTTTGTCAAGTGCGTCAGGATAGGGAGGGTATATGACCAAAACTGGAAAGCGTGCCTGGAAAGATTCTCGACCAGATAATCAGGTTTACTTGCGACCATGCGTTCCCGCGGATGTGACGTGGTGACTGCAAGCGTTTTACAGCCAGCAGCCCTCCCGCTTTGTACACCAGCCGGTGCATCTTCTACCACGAGACCTGTACATGTGCACACGATCAAGAATCAGCTTCATCTCAACCGATCGGCCTATCATCCATACATCTTTCGGGGCGTACGCCACATCGCTTAGCTCCAAGCAGATACGGATCTGGTCTTGTTACGTGGCACTCAGGATAGGTCTCGAAGGAGAGAGGTCGGTAGAAAACGTACTGCGGCTTGCCCCGCGCGACATCTTCCGCAAAGACAATCGTTTCAGGAGGGACAATGCCTACGACATCGAGCGCCGCAGAGCCGTATCCCCGTGTTGCGCTGGTACAGATCGTCCAGTGCTTGCTATCGCCCAACTGCATCCATATCGATGTTCATTGCTACGAAGTCAGCGGCCACGTCTAAGCACGCACGTTATCGATAAGGGCGCGCACGCCAGGGAGAAGGGCGATCCCCTCCCGCCCGTCCTCCTTGGACGTGGTGATGATCGCGTCCTCGAAGCGAGTAACCTCTAGCTGGAGCGCCGTATTAGTTGGGCTGTAGATGGAGCGTGAGGGAGGTTACCTCGAGTTTTTCGGGGTCATTGACGCCGCAGAACATCTTGAGGGTTTCAACGGTGCGTACCCCATGAGTGTCTGGTAATATGTTAGACAAGAGTGTGGAGTCGGTGTTGATTGCACGCACTCTTGAGAATGTACTGGACATCAATGGCAGGGTATGTCTCGGCGAACAATTCCCACGCAGCGATGACGCCTGGCGTTGAATCTATCAGCGTTCCGTCCATGTCGAAGAGGCTGGTGGTGAAGCAGTGAGCAAGACCTTCAATTCGTTATGCGATATCGTGGGCTACCCACATCGCATCGAAGTGAAGCGTTGTGGATGGCATGGCGTGTCTGATTGAGAAAGATCGGAAAAGGTGGAGGATGCGATGCGTAAAAAATTTAGATCAATTTTTATACAGCGCGCCTCTGTACTCTGGTGGTCCGATTATTCCGTTCCGAATGATCCGGTCTATCGCATAACGACGATTTTGCCGCGGGAGCATCCCGTTGCGGTAGGAACTCGCAACGAATCAGCGTTGACCAACTACGATTTACTGATAGAGAATATGAAATGACAAAGATTCGGATGTTGCCCCACGGCACCTGCGTATCTCTGGTTCCATAACTTATCTCGTCCCGACCTTCGCCCCACGCTCCACTACATCTTGACGACTAGATTTTTGCCTACATTCTTAACAATGGTGCACCTTTTACGAATGACATCCATACACTCGCACTTTTTGTTCAGCCGTTATCACACCTTATATTTAAATTATAAAGTTATGCCGATATCGTGGATTTAGCATCGGACTGTTCCCAGATCGCTACTTATCTCGTGTGCTCACACGACGTGTGACACGAGTACTTGCTGATGCGCTATAGTACAGTAGATTGGTTAAAAGCTACCATTGTCTCGGCGGACGCTTGTCGGCTAGGCCGCGGCGCTGACTATGGATACTTTGCGTTACCTCCCCTCTTACTATTCGTGAATGCAAAGGGTACAACGGTGGAGTAAATGTTTGTGGTGTAACGTGTCGCATTCCCTGCTCACCGCTCAGACCGCTCAGAATCGCCCTTGAGCTTGATGGTCTCTACAGTAACTGGTAGAGCGCCGGAATTCCATAAAAGGGGGCCGGGGCGAAATAGCGGACCGTCACCTCCGTTTGTCATGCTCGATGACTTACACCACAGCACTCGCACTCGCGGTGCGCGTTTCTATCGCGTTGATCACGAGGACGTTCTTCCAGCCAGATGAATATTTTCAGGCTCTCGAGCCCGCTCACGTTTTTGTTTTTGGATACGGCGATTTAACCTGGGAATGGACATCCAAGCCGCCGATACGCAGCATCCTGTACCCGGCATTGAATGTTCCCGTCTACTGGATACTCAAAATTCTCAACTTGGACCAGACCTTTCTCCTAGTGAGTTGAACGCTTTTCAATATATTGGCGTAATTGACGCATGACCGAAGGTTGCTGCGCCGAAAGTCGTGCACGGCTTGTTAGCTGCTGGCACTGATATTTGGGTCCAGGAGGTCGCACGGAAAACACTTGGACAGAGACACGTTCCTGCGACTGTGAGTTTTCCCATCTGTGTTTCTTAACGTGTCTGAAAAAAAAAATCTTGCTAGCTTTTTCTTTCTTTGACGTCCTTCTTTCACGCTCTATCTTTATCGCGCTCGATGTCCAACTCCCTGGAGACGACCCTCACGACCGCAGCACTGAGCTACTACCCCTGGGATGCGACTGTTCTGCCCACCAGGTACTCCGAACACATCACCCGCTGTCGTAATGAGGCGTTATAGTCTACGTAGATCGCAGCTCCGGAAATTTCTGATATTCATCGCCCTGGCTTGTTCGATTCGCGTCACAAGTGCCATCACCTGGGCATTTCTCTTTCCGCCCCTACTGTGGCAACTCCGTCGGAGTGCTGCCTTACTGCGCACGTTAATCACTGATACCTTTACCACGATGTACGCCCAAAAGCGTTTGTTTAACAGTTTAACGCCCCACTCACATATGGAATAGATGCATGACATTATTCCTACTCTTCACATTCGACAGCGTGTACAACGGCACGCCTACGTTGACTCCTTTCAATTTTCTTCGCGTCAACGCCTCGTCCGTGTCCCTCTTTTATGGCTCTGCACCCTGGCACTACTATCTCGTTCAAGCACTCCCGCTCCTCGCGGGACCTGCGTTACCTTTCGTTCTGCACGGCGCCTATCTAGCCTTAACGCAAGGCACGCGCCCACTCAAGCTGCTGCTCTATGCTGTGATATGGACTGGGGCGGTATTCTCATTCGCAGGACACAAGGAATGGCGCTTCCTACACCCGCTGGTGCCGGCAATGCACGTTCTTGCCGCGCGCTCCCTCGTCTCGGTGTATGACCGCACGAGCCCCCGTTTCAACAAACCTACCTCGTTGTTTGGGATCAAACGCACTCACACCTCGGTGCTCGCGATACTGTCCCTGGCACCTGCTCTCTATGCGGCGCTCTGGCACTCCTCAGCGCAGATCAGCGTACTTTCGCACCTTCGAGGGCTGCCCGAAACGGAGTTGCGGAGCGTTGGATTCTTGATGCCTTGCCACTCAACTCCAGCCCAGTCGCATCTCCACCGCCGTATTCCCGTCTGGCGTCTAAGTTGCGAGCCACCATTGCAGTGCGTACAGTTGTCCTCTGATGTTTTTTTTTTTTTTACGAACTCTTGTCTTCTCGCCCCCGATAGTGGTGAAGAGCTCAGCACGTACCAGGATGAAACGGACATTTTTTTCCGGGATCCCGTGATGTTTCTCTCAGCGCGTTTCCCTGAGCACGTTGATACCACGTTCCCGCCTTCAACACGTGCCCCGCACGAGTACGCCTGGCCGAGCCACCTTGTGCTTTTTGGCGCGCTGCTACGCGAGCGCGGTGTGGAGGATGCGCTGCGTGCTAAAGGCTATGTGGAGGTATGGCGTGCGGGTAATGGGATTGAGGAGGATCCTCGAAGGCGGGAGGGAGTAAGAATTTGGCGCTGGGGTGTTGCAGCAGGCAAAATAAGCATATGATATACTGTATGTTCGTCTGTAGTCTGGCGAGCGACGGGGAAATCGAAGTTGGACCTGTCGCACCGAGTCCGGCCCGGCCACCCTCAACACGACATATCCCAACTTGCCTTTTTTGTGCTAGACTACCTCGAACACCCACACCAATTCTCTGCCGTCGTAGACCTCGCTCTGAAATTCGTATCGCAATGCTCATCATTAAGAATATCTTGGACTCGCGAATCCTCAGGCATGGACACGCGTGATCAGGAGTACTGAGAGGCGTCATTAAATACCAAAGGTGCAAACCAAGGGACAAGAGTACGAGGCTCGATCTATGCTCATTCTACACCGAGCAACATCACCCCTGCATCATTCCACGCCAACGCAACGTTATCATCAACGCCATGGGCCCGCTGTCACACTCCGGTGCGCATAAAAAGCCTTACAACAGCCTAATACGAAACATACTCATACGACCCTTGACTCATCTATATACCGTAGTGCAGGGTCAGAAATTGGTTAAACTGCGGGGGAGATAACACGTCGTTTCCAGAATTGACTTGACGGGTTCCTTTTGGAAAATGTCAGCCAAAGTCCGAGTTGAAGCGCCAAGGAAGAGATGCGACAATCGACCCTGCGTAACTCCTCTCGGACGTGCACCTATATAGGCAACACTCTAAGTGTCCAACAAACTAACTTGCTTGTTGCTTGTCACCATGTCGCCATCCGCTTCCTCGAATGATGAATCGTTCCGCCCTCTCACTCTCAGAGAGAGGATCTGGCTCATCCCCATTCTCCTTAAATTGCGTGAGTCATCATCACCTTCTTGAGTGGGCCACCGTTCACCAAACGGATAGCGGTCGCCGTCGCGGTTGGCATCTTTCGTGGAAACAAGGGGAGGTCTTGGTCTCGATCCGCCAACCTGGCCCTGACGCGTTACCTCTTTGGCCATGACTGGGAAATCCACACGTTGCGCTCTTTCATTGGCGTGACCACCTCCCAGATGTACCAGACATGGGCTCGCTCAGTGAAACAGGAAGTCTTGACGGACGTGCTGCCAGAGGGTACGAAGTTGCACTGGATAGGACCACGACGAGATGCGAGTCATCACAAGGTCTTCCTTTACTTCCACGGTGAGTCCTGCTCACCTCGCACCACGCGCATACGTTGACTAAATTGCGCCGAAAATCCGTGTTGCAGGAGGATGCTTCGTCTTGCCTACACGCCCCGATTACTTCCCATTCTTACATAGTCTTCAGAAAGCCCTGTCTTCTGACGTCGGTGAGGTCGGAGTCGCCGCCTTGGAATATTGTGAGTCTAATATCTAGATCAAATGACGTATTCTGACTTCTGATTAGCGCTGGCTCCCGACTCCCCCGTTCCAACCCAGCTAAGGCAAGCAAACGCGGCCTTGACCCATCTCCTCCAGAAAGGCATCTCCCCATCGAACATCGTCATCGGCGGCGATTCGGCAGGCGCTAATCTCACACTCCAGCTTGCCTCTCACCTCCTCCACCCGCTCGCTTCCATTCCCGCTCCCCCTACTCTCTCACAGCCGTTCGCCGGCGCGGTGCTGATCTCGCCGTGGCTCGCCTACGGCGTGGACGCGCCGTCATATGTCCGCAACGAGGGTAAAGACCTGGTCTTCTCCCGCTCGTTCAAGCTCATGTCAGACCTGGTTCGGGCCGGGGTGACTCCCGAGCTGAAACATCACGTAGAGCCCTCCACTGTGCCGGCTGGCTGGTGGTCTGGGCTCGATGGGGTTTATCCTCGCATACTCATCACTGCTGGAGAGAATGAGGGATTATTTGACGAGATCATCGATACTAGCAGGGTCATCGGCGAGCATGTGAAGGATACGACAACGGTGGTCGAGCCTGGAGGAATTCACGAAGACATGATAGTCAAGTTTGCAGTCGGGCAGGGTGGGAATGGTAAAGATTATGATGCGACTGTCGGGTTCTTGGCTAGCTCGTTCCATAGCGGAAATTGAATACTTCCAGTGTAACCTAGTTTACTTTTGGCCCGCCTAACCGCGTCAAATACCTGTAAAGATAGACGATACTCCAATGTCAATGTGAGTTCTTCTGAATATTATATAATAACCTAGCCTGCTCGCGTTCCGTTTGCGGCTCGGATGAAGCCGACCGCCATGACGCGGCGTTCGCTCACGATATAGGGCTTCGTTCCTACCCCATCGCTCGAGTTCCCATCCTTGCAGTACGTCAACCTGTTCACGGATGAGAGATCGTCCGTAACGACACATGGAACGGCGAGAGGCTCGAGGGCTTTGCCGTGCGCACGGTCGTCCCACTCTCCCTTGTCCCCGGATCGACACGTTGTCTCGGCGCACCACCTGCGGGTCACCCCCTCATATTTGGAACAGATGTGTGACATCGTGTCTGTTCTTCATATTCGACATGTACCACTGTACCATTGCAACTTGTATGCTCGCTCCGTTCGGCTTTCTTCGCGTCAACTTCGTTCGTGTCCCACTTCTATGGTTCTGTTCCTGGCACTACCACCTCGTTCAAGTACTCCCGCTTCTCGCGGACTTCCTTCGTGCTACACGGCACCAATGAAGCCTTAACGCAGGGCACGTACCCACTCAAGTTGTTGAACTACTCTGTGATACAGAGGACCGAGGTTGTGTTTCCTGGTCTCATTATACCTGGCCTCTACGTCGTCCTCTTGCATTCATCGGTACAGATCAACGTACATTCGCGTCTTTGTGGGGCCCTCGACACGGGGCTGCTGGGAGTTGGGCCCTCGTTTGTAAGCTTGGTTCGGATAGGATCACGGGTTGAAATAGTCCGGGTCCTTCATGACGTGACTTCAAGTTAGGCTTGCCTCCGGTTCAGGGAGGTCTCCGCGCGGCTCTAAACTTTGCACCTGTGTCTGCTTGGTTTAGGGACGCCTCACTTTCGAGTAGCTATGTCCCCGCACAGGTGCGGCACTTTCGGGAATGCGAACGGTGAGCTGCTCCAACTCTAAAGTCACGCAAGGGGATCGTGCGCACCTCCGCGCGGTGCGAGACTTCATTATCCGGAATCCAGACCAAGGGCCGCACTGAACCCTGCCGAGATTATAAACCCTTATTTGTTGTTAATGTCGTAAATACACGTGAAGACAAGCGTAGACAGGAGGGATCACTAGAGTGTAGCAACTGAATGGGGTCGCAAAACTCCATCGCGCCGCAGCAGGACGTGTGTACACCCCTTCGCGGGGCCCAGGGTCACTCGCGACCCGACAACTTGATGTGCCTGGATGAGCGCGCCGAACTCCTTTGGGACGCATTCGCTGCGGCTGCGTTAGCGAGGATCACTCGATCCGGGGCGAGCCGAATACCGGCGACTGCGGGTACATTCCATTCGAAAAAGTCAATTAGAGAGAAGGTCCTCGCTTTGATGATCATTTGATGGATAACGTAGAGTGACGCTGGTGACGGGACTTGTGAGGTGTAACACAGAAGTTTCACGCGTGCCCGAGTGGAGATGGGAGGAGAAGTCGAATTTAAAGTGAGAATAGTGAGAGCGCGAGTAAATTTGCAGTTGGACGGATTGGAGAACATACAGGCGGTGAGCCAGATTCCAAAGCGACACAATTTACACTACTCCTGGTCACCATAAATTGTTAATACTGTCCGAGACTAAGTCACAAAGCACCAGGAATAATATGAACGCATCATAAATAAACGAAGCTACGAAGAGAAAACCGATGCAAAATGTCGTAGCGAGGAGTCAGCTGAACAGTATGAAAGTGTGTCCGAAGTCGAAACCAAAGTAACAGGGGAGCAGTCAAGACAACAAACAAGGCGCAGGTATGATGCCTCGCCCTCGCGTCGGGCTCGGTGTGCTCGCGCATAATCCAAGAAGGTAACCCGGAAGCAAGATAGCATAGTAGTTAGGTCCAAACAGGAGGTACGATTACGGTCAAAAGACTAGTCCAAAAATTCGTGCTCCCGCTCGCGCCCCGAAACGAGGCAAGACGTTCCCGCCAGGGCACCGGCCTGAAGCGGTCCCGTCGGGATCCTGGCGCAATGACTCGGACTGCGCAATGCAGCAATGAATCAGCAATGACCGTCGGAGAATGCGGGAAGGCGTAGTAAGCGGCCCGAGCCAAAGGCAGGAATTCCTAGCCAGTAGTGGACCGAAAGGTGCGACCGGCGATTACAGTCTTATTTGCGACACGCTAGCACACCAAAGTGCCGAATGGACATCTCGGATGGCAGATGGGGCTCACTTTCTCACTGCGGCACAGGAGACGACATTCTTGACAAAGTACATACCTTCTGACCCTTGTTTTGACCATCTTCAGGCGGTGTGAGTCCTCCGAGCCGCGAGTGAACAAGCTATACAAGAGCTATGCCAATAAATGGGTCGGTATTGGTGAGCCCTGTTTTGGTCGTTACTGTGCCACTAGGACCACCGGGACTGCGGTCATGTCCACCCTGAGGCCTGAGAAGCGGGGCACGTGTAGCCACGGTAATTTAAAGCGAACTTAGACGCGACCGCATCCTCGGCCTTGCCGCAGCCGCTCCGGGTCGTCTAACTTGAACGTGATATCCTCGTCATGATCACTCTGGCCCTATCCCTGTTTCCCGTTTTGCCTCCACAACACCGCATTGAATATTTCTTCCAGTCTCTTCATCTGGTGTTGTATTGAGAAAGCAGGTCGTCTCCCTGCGGCGAGGCCATCTTTGGCGCCCGTTCATTACAAAGACCTCCCATGTGGTGCTGTGTCAATTTCGATATCTTTTCGGCATACCAGGGCTAACTCGCTTACGTAGACTAGCACCTCCTTTCCGCCGCCGTGGACCTTGCTTTGGAGTTCCTATCGCACTTACTGTAAACATCCATCATTCAGAATGCCTCGGACTCGCTGTCCCTTAGGCTACCATCACGCAACATAAAATGGACGCGTGTATCGAGGATCGTTCTGTATACATTCTCTGTCCTCTAAGTGGCAAGGGGTGCAGAGTGAGAAATCGGTTAAAGCGACAACATCTCATTCCCCAAGACGGACTCGACGGGGAATTAACCGATCCGATCCACGACTTTCGGCCAGGTTCCAACAGAAGGGAGACGCGACATCAATACCCAGCATCTCTCATAACCTGTGCCTATATAAGCAACACTCACTAGTCCTTCCGGGTGTCCAACAAACCACTGCTTGTCACCATGTTGCAATCCGCCCCTTCGAATGACGAATCGTTCCGCCCTCTCACTCTCAGAGAGAGGCTATGGCTTGTCCCCATTTTCCTTAAATTGCGTGAGTTATCATCTTCTTGAGTGATCAACTCTCACCACACGGACAGCGTTCGCCATTGCGATTGGAATCTTTCGCGGAAACAAGGGGAGGTCCTGGTCTCTATCCGCCAATGTGGCCCAAATGCGCTACCTCTTCAATCGTGACTGGGACATCCACACGCTACGCTCTTTCATTGGGGTGACCACGTCGCAGGTGTACCGAACATGGGCTCGCTCAGTGAAACAGGAGGTGTTCACAGACGTGCTGCCAGAGGGGGCGAAGCTGCACTGGATAGGACCACGACGAGATGCGAGCCATCACAAGGTCTTCCTTTACGTTCACGGTGAGTCCTACTCGCCTCCTCGCACCTGGACGCGTTCTCCGGCTAATTCAGACCGAAAATCCGTTTTGCAGGGGGGGGTTACGTCTTACCTGCGCGCGCAGACTACTTCCCATTCTTACATAGTCTTCAGAAAGCCCTGGCTGCTGACGTCGGCGAGGTTGGAGTCGCCGCCTTGGAATATTGTGCGTCTATTATCTAGTCTGATGGTGGCGCATTCTGACCTCTGATTAGCACTTGCTCCCGACTCCCCCGTCCCAACCCAGCTGAGGCAAGCCAACGCTGCCCTGACGCATCTCCTACAGAAGGGCATCCCTCCGTCGAATATCGTCATCGGCGGCGATTCGGCGGGTGCGAACCTCGCACTTCAGCTCACGTCCCACCTCCTACACCCACTGGCATCTATTCCCGCGCCACCTACTCTCACGCAGCCGCTCGCCGGCGCGGTGCTGATCTCGCCGTGGGTCGCTTTCAACATAGACGCGCCATCGTATGCCCGCAACGAGGGTAAAGATCTGCTCTTTTCTCGCTCTTGTAAGTTCATGGCGGACCTGGTCCGGCCTGGGGTGACTCCGGAGCTGAAACATCACGCGGAACCCGCTGCTGCGCCGGCTGACTGGTGGTCTGGACTCGATGGGGTGTATTCTCGCATACTCATCACCGCGGGCGAGAATGAGGGCCTGTTTGACGAGATCGTCGACATTAGTAAAGTTATCGGTGATCATGTGAAGGATACGACGACGGTGGTCGAGCCCGGAGGAGTTCATGAAGACATGATTGTCAAGTTCATGGTGGGGCAGGGTGGGGATGGTAAAGACTACGATGCGACTGTCGGGTTCTTGGCGAGCTCATTCCGTGGCGGAAACTGAATAGTTCCACTTTACTGTACTTTCTTCTGCCAAACCGCTTCAACTATGTTTAAAGATGGACGATCCTCTAATTTAAATGTCAATGCGAGTGCCGTATTATTGTTCTGTAGTAGTCTAATCTATAAAAACCCAATGTTCGCGGCCCTTCCGGATGCAGCCGTCACGGTCGAGGCGTGTGCAAACGGTGGCTGTGACGTGGCCACACATACTTCTCAGTGTGGGCATGACCGCCGTCTGGCGCCGGTGGGGACCAAAACTGGCCTGGCTCGGCTTGCCGGTACCGGCGGCGACACGGACCGTTTTAAGGTAATTTATTGGGATATTAGTTTGATCACGTGCGAGGCACATATTGTCTGAAAGTTGACGGTCTTTGAGAGTCATTGCCTTGCTCTGCGTTGTGGGTTTGGTGTGGAAGAAGAACTGGCACTGCTACAGGAACAACAGCTGGTAGACAGCACAAAATGTGCGGAGGCCCGAAGTGCTTCTCGATCTGAGGGGTTTGCGTTTCCGAGGCGAAATCGCGACTGGTGGATGGGGTCTCCCGGAGCGAGTTGATGAAGGTCGGAAAGCATGGGCCTCGATGACCTCATCCAGTTACCGGGTGGGAAAAATAAAGGGTTTCCGAGAAACGAGCATGTACTTATCTAGGAATGATGTAATGATGAGTCATCGTTAATTTACTAAGACGACCTTATTATTTTCGGTATCCCTGACTAAATCGCTTGACGTACGCAAACACTTGCCGCCGCTGTAGACCTTGCTTTGAAGCCCCAGTCACACAGTATTCATCAATATTCATCATTAAGACTCGCCGTCCCTTAGGCTATCCATCACGCAACACAAAATGGACGCGTATTGCGAAGCGTCTGTATAGTACAGGCTCGGACGTTCGACGATCAAGAAGTAAGGAAGACGGTGTGAAAATTTGATGAATGCGATGACACCTCGTAATCACTTCCCAGGACGGACTTTCCATTTGGAAACGATACAGTACTGTACATTTAACTGATCCAACCCACGACTGTCTACTAAAGTCCGAGTGGAGAAGAGACGCGCAATACGTATTGCGTCAATGTCTTAACTCTTGCGTAACGTCCCTCATATCTGCACCTATATAAGCGACATTGTCACTTTTCCGGGCTCTCCCGGGTGTCCAATAAACCATTTCCTGTCATCATGTCGCTATCTACTTCCCCGAACGATTCGTCGTTCCGTCCTCTCACTCTCGGAGAGAAGCTCTGGCTCGTCCCCGTTCTCCTTAGAATGCGTGAGTTGTCGTCTTGTTGAGTGGGCCAGCGCTCACCACACGGACAGCGATCGCCATTGCGATCGGTATCTTTCGTGGAAACAAGGGGAGGTCCTGGTCTCGATCCACCAACCTAGCCCTAACTCGTTACATCTTCAATCACGATTGGGAAATCCACACGTTGCGCTCTTTCATTGGCGTGTCTACGTCTCAGATGTACCAGAAATGGGCTCACTCAGTGAAACAAGAGGTCTTGACGGACGAACTTCCAGAGGGGGCGAAGTTGCACTGGGTAGGACCGCGACGAGATGCGAGCCATAACAAGGTCTTCCTCTACTTCCACGGTGAGTCCTGCCCGCCCCGGACTGTGCGCATACATTAGCTGAATTGCGCCGAAAATCTGCGCTCCAGGGGGAGGCTACGTCTTGCCTGCCGGCCCCAGCTACTTCCCATTCTTACATAGTCTTCAGAAAGCCCTGTCTGCTGACGTCGGAGAGATCGGAGTCGCCGCCTTGGAATATTGTGCGTCTAATATCTAGTCTAACGGTGACGCATTCTGACCTCTCATTAGCACTTGCTCCCGACTCCCCCGTCCCAACCCAGCTGAGACAAGCCAACGCCGCCCTGACGTATCTCATCCAGAAAGGCATCTCTCCGTCGAATATCGTTGTCGGCGGCGATTCGGCGGGCGGGAACCTCACGCTCCAGCTTGGGTCGCACCTTCTCCACCCGCTCGCATCTATTCCCGCACCACCTACTCTCTCACAGCCGCTCGCCGGTGCTCTGCTGATCTCGCCGTGGGTCGCTTACAGTATAGACGCGCCATCGTATGTCCGCAACGAGGGCAAAGACTTGCTCTTCTCTCGCTCGTACAAGTTCATGGCAGACCTGGTTCGGCCTGGTGTGACTCCTGAGCTGCAACACCACGTGGAACCCGCCACGGCACCAGCTAGCTGGTGGTCTGGGTTCGACGGGGTGTATCCTCGTATACTCATCACTGCTGGCGAACACGAAGGCCTATTTGACCAAATTATCGAAGTGAGCAGGGTTATCGAGAAGCATGTGAAGGATACGACTACGGTGGTCGAGCCTGGAGGAATTCACGAAGACATGATAATCAAATTCGCGGTGGGGCAGGGTGGGAACGGTCAAGACTACGATGCGATTGTCGCATTCTTGACAAAGTCCTTCCGTGGCGGAAAGTGAATACTGTGTTGTTCATCAAATTACTTCGATTACCTGTAATGACAGACGGTGCTCGAATTCGAATGGGAGCGCCAGCGTCATTATTTTGAACGTCGTATAGTAGTTTGGCCACGTGGACACCTATGTTTAGACCCGGAGTCGAACAAGAATCATACTGTACCTACGTTACCATTCCCAGCTGTACCACAGCAATACTGTAATTGGGCAATTACGGTATCTTTTTGAAATTGTCTGATAGACGCCGTAGTGTCTGTCGCATTGGTGACAATGGACCCAAAGTGTGGCGCCCCGCGCAATAACCACCATCCGTGGTATCCCCACTCCTATCTCCGTCATGGTCTCTCCGGATGACTACAGACGTGGCGACACCGTCCCCCCGCTTACATTATGGCAGAAGATACAGATCGCCCCAGTCATCATGGTCTTGCGTGAGTAATACTACTCTCTGCCAGCATGCTTTCATTCCCTGCTTTAGACGTGATTGTGTATTTACGAAACTGCGCTTCGTTTTCTCAGCCCTCGCCGTCGCGCTCGGTGTATTCCGCGAAAACAAGGGTCGCTCATGGCTCCGCGCCGCGCGCACCGCTGCGGCCCGATACATTCTCAGCGCACGCGCGTGGACCCCCTGGGAGCTCAAGTCTGCGCTCGGGCTGACGACGGCACAGACGTACGAGGCGTGGGCGCGCCGCACGGACGGCGCGGAGGTTCTCACGGATGAGCTTCCCGAGGGCGCAAAGCTGCATTGGGTTGGACCACGGAGGGTGGACCGGGTGATCCTGTATTTCCACGGTGCGCCTATTTAGTGTCTTTGCATTAGCCCTTTTGACAATGATGACGTCTAGGTGGGGGTTACATGCTCCCAGCGCGAGAGGAGCACTTTGATATGCTCCTGACCCTACGGAGGGATTTCAAGGGCGCGGTGGGCTTCGCCTTGCTCAACTACGGTGCGCCTACAGACTGCCTACTTTTCCTTTCCCATAACCGACCGAGCCCACTAGCTCTCGTACCCGAACACCCCTTCCCAAAACAAGTCCGCCAAGCCCTCGTCGCCGTCTATCACCTGCTTGACGCCGGCACCCCCGCATCCAACCTCATCCTCGCAGGCGACTCTGCAGGCGGCAACCTCGCTCTGCAGACCGTCGCGCAGCTGCTACACCCACACCCGTCCCTACCCTCGCCTCCCGCGGGACCCTTATGCCTCGGGGGGCTACTGCTACTGTCGCCATGGATGGAGTTCCGCACCGACGCGCCATCGTACACGCGCAACGCCGCGCGGGACGTGCTCCCGCTATGCACGTACCGACTGTTCACTGACTACGTCCTGCCGGGGGTGACGCCGGAGCTGCGTGCGCACCTGGAACCTGCGTTTGCAGCGGCGGGCGGATGGTGGCGCGGGCTGGGGCGCGTGGCGGAACGGGTGCTGGTGGTCGCTGGGGAGCATGAGGCGCTGCTCGATCCGATCGAGGAGACTGCGCGAGTGATCGCGGAGGAGGTGCAGGACACGACAGTGTTCGTTTTGCCTAGAGGCGTACATGATGACTTGATCTCGGCGTTCGGGGCTGGGGAGGGCCGAGAGGGGGAGGATTACAGGCTGGTCGTGTCGTGGGTCGCAAAGACATTAGAATTGTAGAAGGACGTGTCCGAATTCATCGGAGTGGCGTTCGATTGAGTTCGGAGAAGCGGCATGCTAGCAACGGTTTGGCACGCAAAAACACCGAGGCAGCCTAAAGTAAACGCGAGGATCCAAAAGAAGGTGACACAAGCTCAAAATTGCAGAAGAGAACTGAGTGAAGCTCTGTATCTAGCAATGCAGAGTGTCAATGAAAGTGTTGACCCAATGGGACGACGCGGACAAGAGACCTAGAGACCTAGATGAAGTAATGTCAGTGATACTAAGCAGAAGCTTTATTGGACGGACTACGCCCGATGACACAGCAGGGCATAGTGCCTAGTCTCTGTACGAGAAGAGCACCCGGGCTGTCTATTCCACATGGTGCACCTGTCTGCCACCCGTCTCCGAGGATAAGGGTCAGTACTAGACCAGTGACCGTTCGCCGCTCTATAAGGTGCCGGCTGCGCAAGGACGCCGAGGATCCTCCAGTTGCTTGAAACCCCTCAAAAATACTCATTCGAACGGCTGGTTACAAGTCTAGTATGCCCAGAGGCAGGCAAAGAGGCTGAGGTCAGTGGCGGTTTCGAGCCTGCGAAAGCTCTCGTCAGGGGGCTACCGCTACCCCGGGCCCGACCGCTATCCTTCCGAGACCATTTAGGATGCCTACCAGTCTTGAGAAACAGGTCGCAAGGGGGGAGAGCATGAGCGGGGAGGGCCTCCCACTCAGCTATTATAGCCAGTTGTACTCCCACGGCTGCTCCTGGCAGCACAGTCCTCCTTCGTGGGGCACTTCTCGGCCCTCCATGTGGTCCCCGCGGCAAAACCAATCACCGCGGGGCCCTTCTGTCACCCCTTACAGTAATAATTGTCTCGCCTGCCAGCGGTTCGTCGGGTCGTGGATTTTTCTTCCCTCTACAGCTCTCATCACTAGGTTCTTTGACCCCCAAAATGGCATCGCCCAACGTATATCATGGTGTGGATCTTGAAGCCCAGCCTCCGATCGATGAGGGCCCTCCACCTAGAGATACTTCGGGTCCCCGGCCCCTAGCCAGCGCACTGGCACTAGCATTCCAGCCTCTGGTCTCTGATCCCAACGAACGTCACAACGGGGACGTGCCGGCTCCTACTACCGCGGATAATACAGTGGTTCAGCGTGGTATGTTGACTTTCACGTTTCTCAGCTTGTCATCTCATTGGTGTACCAGACGAGAATCACGGAGACCCTTCTGATGGGCTATGGTCGATGTACCTCACGGAAGCTGAGAAGCAGGACAAGGAGGTAACTGAGACTTGGAAGGGAGATACAGACGGAATTCTCGTATTTGTGAGTCCCGCTCCGCTCCTTGTGCATGTTCACTGCCACCGGCTAAACCACATATCGAAGACTGGTCTATTCTCCGCCACCGTCGCTTCCTTCATTATCGAAAGTTACCATAACCTATCCCCCAATTCCGGCGATACGACCAATACTCTTCTTACTCAAATATCTGGACAACTTTTCAATATATCCAACGGAATACCTCTCACGATCGTTGTCGCACAGAGTAGTCAGCCATTCAAGCCAACAGCTTCCGCCGTCAGGGTCAACGTGTTATGGTTTCTCAGCTTGGTCCTCAGCTTGAGCTGCGCGCTATCCGCGACATTGATGCAACAATGGGCCCGCCGGTATCAGGAACTCGCTCAGCGCCGCGGTGCGACTCACAGGCGCGGTCGTATGCGAGCATATATATTCGACGGGATTACTAGATTCGAAATGGGACGAGCCGTCGCGACAATGCCCACGCTCCTGCACATATCAGTATTCCTCTTTTTCACCGGTCTCGTCGACTTTCTTTTCCCAATCTACGCAACCGTTGCGTACGCTACCCTCGGTTGCATCATGGTGTTCGCTTTGGCATATTCGATTCTGACGGTTCTACCAAATATTTTCCTCGATTGCCCATATGCCACACCACTCTCTAGCTACACGTGGCGTATATCCCAGTTCTTCGTTATCGTATTTCTCCGGACCATCCTCGGAATTCGCAAATCCTTGTCGAAAATATGGTTTTGGGCCGACCAACGAACACCTGAATATCAAAAGTGGAGGAAGACTCTCGAACAGCAGGTCAAGATGCGTCAGCAGTGGTTCTTGCAAGGCATACGAAAGAGTGTCGAGCTTAGCGCCTATAGAGCGGATTCAACGGTGGTCACGAGTGCCCTTGAATGGACACTTTCAGCACTCGACGAAGACAAGGAGATCGAAGATTTTGCCGCGCGAGTACCAGGATTTTTCGACTCTCGTGTTGTCCAAGATGCGACAATGGCGGTCCTTCCCCTTATGTCCCACCAACCGAATACCGACTCGGTTCCTATTTTCGGATCCCGTCTATACGATCTCCTCAAGACCTGTATACCGGAGAAATCAATCCTCGACAAAAAGACGCGCAAGAACCGTCTACGGGTTTGCATGAAGTGCCTATGGTCTTTTGCAAAAGCATACAATCAACTCGGGGCTTCTCAGATGCTGCCGTCTTATTTCCGGGACACCCTCGCCGGTCCAGAGATCATTCGCCGTGTTCGGGCCGAAGAGGACACCGGTGCCCGTGTCTTAGGGCGCTGTTTTGAGGCGTTAATCGTAAACAAGCTTGCGGCCAGCATCGACTCACGCACAGAACCAATCACTAATGCGGAGTTTGCGTGCCTATCGACTATCCTCGATCCCGAGGGCGGCTCGGTGGAATTTTTACTTAAACAGCCTGGTGCCGTCGTAATTTCAAACATGATTTCATTCAAGTTCGGCGAGGTCAGCACTTTGGCCGCCGACACAATTCCACCAGATGTGCTGGATGTGGTCCAACAAACACTGAGCGCCCTCTCCAAGGTTCTTCCGGCTCAAGAGAGTGCCGAACTACAATCAGGTCCACAAAATGCTATCACCAACGCTTCTAACGTGGGTTTTGAACGCGCCCTCCTATCCCGCCTCCATGACCTCCTCAAAACGTGCATAGCAGAGGACTTGCCTCTCACAGAAGAGGTTCGCACGTGCTATCTACGGATGTGTCTGAAGGGCCTTTGGTATGTTGTACAAGCGCTCAATAAACACGAGAACTCGGCGCCTTTACTGTCCTACATCTGCATCATTTTTTCCTCCGACCCAGAGATGGCCAAACACATTCGTGAGCAAGATGACCACTCCGTCCGTATGATAGGGCATTGTGTCGGCGCATTGGTCGTAAACGAGCTCGCAACCGACATCCACTCACGCACAGTTCCGGTCAGCGACACCGAGCTGACATGCCTATCATCTATCCTAGATATCGAGAGCCATGATGTGGCATATTTGCTCCGCCATCCAGGTGCCGTCCAATTCACAAATATGATTATCTTCATGATGGGCCATCTCTACAATTCCTCATGGACTCCCAGCACGGGTTCTCTGGATGTCCTCCAACAGACGTTCAGCATCCTCTCTCGGACACTTCCAGCACCCTATATCTCACAGATCTGGCCAGATCTCACAGATACTCCGGTGGGTCATTCTGACGGTGAGTGTAAACCCGTACTCTGGTCTGTCTCTATGATCTAAAGATGCACACCAGGAACCTCGTCTGATCCTCATGAAAGGCGGAGGAGAGTATTCGGCATGTATCTGAAGAGCCTGTGGCATTTCGTAAGAGCGTATATTGTCCTCGGAAACTCGACACCTTTGCCATCCTACTTCTACATCGCTTTTACCCACCCAGTAATCAATCGTCGCATACTCGTCGGAGATGACACCTCTGTCGACGTATTAAGACGTTGTGTCGGGGCTTTGGTCGTAAGCAAGCTTGCGACAGACATCAACGCACGAACCCTTCCTGTCAACGATGAGGAAATGGCGTGTCTATCCTCTATCCTCGGTACCGATAGGCGGGACGCGACACATTTACTTTTCCATCCAGGCGCCATCCAATTTATGAATATGGTTTTCCTCGCGAAGAAGGACAACTTCGCCTTCCCCTTCAGGGGCACAATCTCTGGTATGACGGACGTGGTCCAACAGACCTTCAGCATTCTCTCTCGAGCTCTTCCAACTCAATTAAATGAAGAGATGAGACTAGATCTTCCGATAGATACCTCGATATACTTTTTTACAGGTCGGTGCGAACTCATACCCTATACCGCCTCCATAGTCTAAAGACGCACATCAGAGACCTCTATTCCCTATGCCTATGCAATGCAAAGGAGAGCGCTGTGCGTGTCTCTGGAGGGTCTGTGGCATCTCACAAGAGCTTATATCGAACGCGGGAACTCAACTCCATTGCCTTCCTACATCTACATCGCTTTCACACACTCAGAAATCACTCGTCACATACGCAAGAAAGGTGACGTCGCCGCCCGTGTGATAAGACGTTGTGTCGGTGCCTTGATCGTAAACAAGCTTGTGACCGACATTAGCGCATGCGCCCTCCCTGTCAACGATGACAACCTGATGGGCCTATCGTCTATCCTTGATTCTGAGCTCCACGACGTGAGGCTTTGCCTTACCCAACCCGGCGTCCTCGGACTGGTCAACTTAGCTCCCTTCGTATTAGGCGGCCCTGTCGGCTATTTGAAAGGCGACGATGTGCCGCTTAACTCGTATGATATACTCCAGGAGACACTTGGGATCATCTCTCACGCGCTTCCGGTTCGAGTGAACGCTCAACTACGGCAAGATCAAATGGTTGCTCTATCCAACCTTTCTGACGACGAGTTCGAGCGCACCATTGTATCCCGCCTCCACGGTTTCCTCAAGATATCCATACCAGGCGCCTCCGAGTCGCATTTCACGGGAGAAATACGCACGAGTTGTCTACGGATGTGTCTGAAGACTCTCTGGCACTCTGGGAAAGCGTACCATCAAGGTTCTGATTCGTTGCCGTCCTATTTCCCCCTCATGCTTGCCAGCCCAGAGATCATCCGCCACTTCCAGACCGAACAGGATCCTGTCTCCCGTCTGACGGGGTGCTGCTTTGGGGCCCTGATCGCAAGTAAGCTAGTAGATGCCTTCACCTCACCCGTATTGCTTGGTGGTCGCGTCGAAAACGCGGAACTAGCATGCGTATCGGCTGTCCTTGGTACAGGGCACGGTGAAGGGTCACTTTCGCCTCGCCAGCTCCGCGTCATCAATTTCCAGAAGGTCGTCTCCCTCATGTCAAACGAGATCGACAACTTGTTCACCGCGGAAGGGACACCGGCAGGTATACTAGCCATAGCTCAAGAAACGCTCCACGGCCTCGCAAACCGTCTTCGCTATCGTGGGTTCGGACTCAAACATGCTCCCACGGACCATCAGGCATTGTTGCCAGATATATATCGGGAAGTCCAGAAGGCGGTGCGCCCCAACTCGGGTCGTCACAAGGGTCGAATGGTGAAGACATTAGAACGACTTCGGCAGCTGTCGGAGAAACTACTACTCGCAATGGGTTTACCACAAGATACGGAGATGCAGGACCTCGATCGTTGAACCGGAATTTGTTAGAGGTTGGAATAATTTGGTAATTCTGCGAGAATATAGAGTGATCAGGAGGCGCTTTGATCAGCCTCAGAAATCGGCGTAGAGTAGAAGTCTCTGTTTTATACAATTATCCACAAACCACCGACATGAGTCGCTTAGTCGTATCCTGCTTCGCGCATCATGATCTTAGTCGAGTGTTTGTGCTGTACAATCAGTTTTGCTTTACCTATGGATCAATTCTGGCACCCGCACTAGCATACGTGCTCACCATACATGAGAAAGAATCCTTCATACAACTGGTCGAGCTTGTCGAGCTTCTACAATCCCGTCGTCTGGGTAGGCGCTTGAATGTGTGGGAAATCGGTTAGTATCGTCACTCAGTCCAAACCGGCGTCACTCCTGAGTCCCTACATACGTAACTGACCGTTGATTGCTGAACGAGGGTCACGACTGGTAGGAGATAGTTTCGATTTAGTGTTAAAGGTATTGGGCCAATTGAAGTCGCGTTTGTTTTTGCTTTAAATGGTCAGCGCTATGCTGTATGAACACTTGATCGCACAGTGGGCCAGCCGATCGCTGCGCTTTTACGGGTAAGCCCGATTACTCACTCTCAACTCAGACCGAGCTTAGCGTCAGTTGTGGAGCTCACATAGTGAATGTAGCTGATTCGCGCGCAGGGTCCCACAAATTTCTGAAGGGATGTACCGAAGCCATCAACGTTTGCGAAGCGTCTCGAAGCATCAGGAAAAACGGTATCCTGAAATTTTTTAAAAATTTAACAAATTTTAGAAAAATGGTAATATGTGAATAATTGTTATGATTTTTCAAAAGTTGTGAAAAATTGCCAAGATAAAGACCTCCCCCTTAATATCTAGTTATATTTTGTGAAATATTACCAAATATCTACATAAATGAACACATGTTCAGTGTGTTTTGGATGAATGTGTCCAAGTTTACATCACAACCAGCAAGCATTTCAATGCAATTTAGTCAACTGTGGCTGCATTCACAAAACAATAATATATTTTTGACTAATAAGGTAGCTACAGTCTAGTTAAACTATTTAGGAAGCATGGAGACAGTGGGGGTCTTGCGTGGCGTGTCGGAGTGGTGTGGGGGTGGGCTGGCAGTGGTGGAGTCTTGAGGAGGCACGCTGGGGCAGCGATGGTGCCGGAATCTTGAAGCTGCGTGGCGATTCGGCGGTGATGGGGTGCGTGGCGCTGGTGGCGGTGGGCGCGCTGGGGTGGCGCGCTGGGTTGGTGCTGGTGCCGCATGTGTTGAGTTGGAGGTGGCGGGGTGCACCATATTGGCGTGGCATGACGCTGGTGGTGGTGGGCGCGCTGGGGTGGCGCGGCGGGTTGGCGCTGGCGGGGTCTTGCACGCCGCATTAGGGTGGTGTTGTGGGTTGGCCGCAGCGGCAGCAGGGTCTTGCTATTGGGGCCGCATGGTGTTGAGTTGGAGGTGGCGGGGTCTTGGGCACCAGGTTGGGGCGGGGCAGTGGCGGGTTGGCGGATAGGGCATTGCGTGCCACGTCGAGGCCGGTGCAGCCACGGCCATAGTGGTTCATGTGCACAGGGGATCCTGTAAACGGAAAAAAAAAAAAAAAAAAAAAAAAAAAAGAAAAAAAAAAAAACATATTTCACGCATTGGGTCAAAGTCCAGCTCTTCCTCGACTGCATCTCCCCTCTTGCGCAGGCTGTGGAGGTGGTCCGCATGGTAGGAAGAGAAGAAAAAAATACCCCCCAGGGGAGCGTTGAGAGGAAAAATAGTGGGTGTTCACATGTTTGCAGCAACACGCGTGAGCACATTGCAATAACTCGCCTTCCCACGCCACAGAAGCCACAAATTTTTTCCAAGTCGCCACACTCAATCGCCACGTTGTCACGTCCCCTCCCTCTCCTTCCTACAAATCGGATATGGTAAGTCTTTTTTCCCCTTGTCTCTCACCACGCTAATATCCAGGCCACACCCACTGCACCCACTCACACCACTGCCATCCCAGCCTGTCAGCGGTCAGCGTGGCATCCATTCTCATGGTCAACACAAGACGCAGCCAACGGTATGTTTTTTTTTCTTTTTTTCTTTTGACGGGCCACTTGAGGACCTACTACCACTACCCACTGTACTCAAGAACGACGCCCACACCCCATCTGTGGCCAGCACCAGCTATGCAAGCCACCTCCTCTCCTCAGCCCCATCACCCTCTGCCGCTATTCCCCACCACACTATCACGAAGAGGCGGCTGACGACGAGCTGGGGCTTCGGCCTAATGTACAAGATATGTTCTTTTTTTTTTTTTTGCTTTTTTTTTCACCCTGCTTTTCCAGTGCATGCAACGCACCCTGCGCCGAACGTCACAAGTCCTCGCCACCACCTCGCCACATGCAAGACAGGACAACGGCACTACGCCGTCCCCTCCGATCGCCACTCCCCCAACTCCACTCCTCTACCACGCTGGTCCACAGCAATATTCCCAACACGGACGCAAGACCCCCGCCAATGCCGACTTGCCGCGTGCAAGTTCTGTTGTGACCCGATGTCCTTCTACCTCGGCTCCACAAGTCTAGATAAGTGATTCTTTTTTTTTTTTTCTTTTTTTTTTATTTACTGTTGAACTTGGTGCAGGAACCATGTCTCGCCTGCCACCACGCCGCTCGTGGCAATGTCGCCGCTGCCTACTTAGCTCAATATTTAGATAAGTTTTTTTTTTTTTTGGTTGCTTGATTTTTTCTTATATTGAACCTGCAGGCCTATGGCAGTCACAACACTGCCGCTACCTGCACATTAGCCATTGCTATGACCATGTTGCTGCTACTACTTAGTACCCTGTATTAATTGTAGTTTCATGTAATCTTATTAGTTATAATATATTATTGTTTTTTTGGATGCAACTACAACTGAGTGCCCTTGTTTGTAACTAAAATACTTTGCTGTTTGCAATGCAATTTCGGATATATTCACCCAACATATGGTAAGATATGTCCATTTATGCTGATATTTGGTAAGATCTTACCAAATCTAACTGGAAATTTGGAGGGAGGTTTTTATCTCACCTATCTTAACAATTTTGGAAAATCGGAAAAACAGCTTATTTCTTAACATATATTACCATTTTTCTGAAATTTGTTAAATTTTTTAAAAAATTCTAGGATACCATTTTTCCTGATGTCAAGCAGCAGCATTTTCCCGCACGAGCAATTGCTCGCGCCTCCCGTGGGTCAGGTGTGTCTGGGCGGGCTGCTGCGGGGAGTGGCGCCGCCGCTGCGTGCGTGCGCACTTAGAGTCGGCGTTCGCAGCGATGCAGGTGGTCGTGCATCGGGCCGGGACGCGTTGCGTCACTGGTGCTACAGTACAGTAGCCTCGACCTAGGATACACTAGGCGTTGTTCGATCTGATCGAAAGGATTGACCGCACAGGCGAGGTGCAGGACACGACGGTGATTGTCTTGCCTGGAGGCATACATGATGGCTTCGTTCTGAAATCGAAGTCGAGAGGGTGGGGAAAAGGCTGAGGCTGATCGCGGGGGGGGAAGAGATACAGTACATATTAGAACTGCCAATGTCCCTCCGAGCGGTGACGGTGACGGGGTACCTGATCAGCGTTTGTCCGCCGGACCATTCACTTGAGATCGCTTCAAGGATCGCTTTCACTTTTCACACCGTTACTGTAACTTCGCAAAACATTCGTACACCAACAAGGACACCTTGGCATTTCAACAGATGGGAGTTCCCGAAATCCTGCTTACTCAACCCATTTTGGGAAAGCGCTCTATCGATTTGAAACCGCTGTAATAACTCTCGCTTGCCAGCGGTTCGTCGGGTCCTGGATTTTTCTTCCCTCTACAGCTCTCATCACTAGGTTCTTTGACCCCCAAAATGGCATCGCCCAACGTACATCATGGTGTGGATCTTGAAGCCCAGCCTCCGATCGATGAGGGCCCTCCACCTAGAGATACTTCGGGTCCCCGGCCCCTAGCCAGCGCACTGGCACTTGCATTCCAGCCTCTGGTCTCTGATCCCAACGAACGTCACAACGGGGACGTGCCGGCTCCTACTACCGCGGATAATACAGTGGTTCAGCGTGGTATGTTGACTTTCACGTTTCTCAGCTTGTAATCTCATTGGTGTACCAGACGAGAATCACGGAGACCCTTCTGATGGGCTATGGTCGATGTACCTCACGGAAGCTGAGAAGCAGGACAAGGAGGTAACTGAGACTTGGAAGGGAGATACAGACGGAATTCTCGTATTTGTGAGTCCCGCTCCGCTCCTTGTGCATGTTCACTGCCACCGGCTAAACCACATATCGAAGACTGGTCTATTCTCCGCCACCGTCGCTTCCTTTATTATTGAGAGCTACCATAACCTATCCCCCGATCCCGGCGATACGACTAATGCACTCCTCTCTCAAATATCTGGTCAACTTATCAACATATCCAACGGGATACCTCTCACGAGCGTTGTCGCGCAGAACAGTCAGCCATTCAAGCCAACAGCTTCTGCCGTCAGGGTCAACGTGTTATGGTTTCTCAGCTTGGTCCTTAGCTTGAATTGCGCGCTATCCGCGACATTGATGCAACAATGGGCCCGACGGTATCAGGAACTCGGGCAACGCCGCGGCGCAACTCACAGGCGCGGTCGCATGCGAGCATATATATTCGATGGCATTACTAGATTCGAAATGGCACGAGCCGTCGCGACAATGCCCACGCTCTTGCACATATCAGTATTCCTGTTCTTCATCGGTCTCGTCGACTTTCTTTTCCCAATCTACGCAACCGTCGCGTATGCTACCCTCGGTTGCATCGTGGTTTTCGCTCTGGCATACGCGATTTTGACGATTTTACCAAACATCTTCCTCAATTGCCCATATGCTACACCCTTGTCTAGCCTTACGTGGCGTATATCCCAGTTCTTCGTTATCGTATTTCTCAAAACCAACATCGGAATTCGCAAATCCTTGTCGAAAATATCGAGTTTGGTCAACCCACGAGTGTACGGATCTCACTGGTACCAAAAGTGGGAAGCTCTCGAACAGCAGGTCAAGACGCGTCAGCAGTGGTTCTCGCAAGGCATACGAAAGAGTGTAGAGTTTAGCGCTTATAGAGCGGATTCAAGGGTGGTCACGAGGGCCCTTGTATGGACACTTTCAGCACTCGACGAAGACAAGGAGATCGAGGACTTTGCTGCACGAATACCAGGATTCTTCGACTCTCGTGTTGTTCAAGACGCCACATCGGCTGTCCTTCCCTTAATGTCCCACCAACCAAACGTCGATCCCATCTTCGGGTCCCGTCTTTACGATCTCCTCAAGACCTGTACACCGAAGACGTCGCTTCTCGACGAAAAAACGCGCAAGAACCGTCTGCAGGTCTGCATGAAGTGCCTGTGGTACTTTGGAAGAGGATACAATCAACTTGGGTCTCCCCAGGTGTTACCATCCTATATCCCGGGTACCCTCGCCAGTCCAGAGATCATTCATCGCATTCGGGACGAAGAGGACACCGGTGTCCGTGTGTTAGGACGTTGTTTTGAGGCATTAGTCGCAAACAAGCTTGCGGCTGACGTCAACTCGCGCACAGCACCGGTCACCGATGCGGAGCTTGGGTGCATATCGACTATCCTCGATACTGAAGGTGACGAGGAGGAACTTCTACTTAGCCAGCCTAGTGCCGTCGTAATTGCAAACATGATTTCATTCAAGTTTGGCGAGGTCAGCACATTGGCCGCCGATATAAATCCATCGGATGTGCTGGATGTGGTCCAACAAACACTGGGCATCCTCTCCGAACCGGCTCAAGAGAGCGCTGAACTACAATATTTTTTGCGACATCCTTTGACCGACGTTTCTACTGACAGAAAGTTTGAACACGTCCTCCTATATCGTCTCAATGACCTCCTTAAAACGTGCATAGCAGTGGATTCGCCGCCTCTCACAGAAAAGGTTCGCACGTACTGTTTACGGACGTGTTCGAAGGGCCTTTGGCATCTTATACAAGCCATCAATAAACTCGGGGACTCAGCGCCTTTGTTATCCAACATCTGCATCATCTTTTTCAACCCAAATATGGCCGGTCGAATTCGTGAGCAAAACGACCACCCTGTCCGTATGATAGGACGTTGTGCCGGCGCATTGGTCGTAAACGAGCTCGCAACCGATATCCACTTACGCAGACTTCCGGCCAGCGACATCGAGTTGAGGTGCCTATCGTCAATCCTAGGTATCGAGAGCCGTGATGTGGCACATTTTCTTAAACACCCAGGGGTCATCCAAATCGTAAATATAGTTTTCCTCGCGACGGAAGATAACTTCGTCCTCCCCTTCAGTGACGCAACCTCGGGTGTGCTAGATACGGTCCAAGTCGTCCAACAGACGTTCAACATCCTCTCTCGGGCTTTTCTACCACGAATTGAGGAAGAGATGCGGCTAGATCTCACAGATATCTCGGTGGACCTTTCGGAAGGTCGGTGCGCACTCGCGTCTTGATCCTACCTCCATAGTCTGAAGATGCACTCCAGGGATCCCGCCTCTTTCTTATGAAATGTGCAGAATAGTGCTATTCATGTGTCTGAAAAACCTCTGGCATTTCACAAGAGCGTACATCGAACGCGGCAACTCGGCTCCATTGCCACCCTACCTCTACATCGCTTTCACCCACCCAGAGTTCACTCGTCGCATACGCAAGGGAAGTGACTTCTCCCACAAGCTGTTAAGTCGTTGTGTTGGGGCCTTGATCGTAAACAAGCTCGTGACTGACATCGGCGCACGCACCCTTCTCAAGAACAATAGAGCACTGGCATGCCTATCGTCTATCCTTGGTTCTAAGGTCGATGACGTGAAGGTTTACCTTACCCAGCCCGGCGCCGTCGAACTTTTCAACATGGCCCCCTTCGTATTGGGCTCTTTCGGCTACTTGAAAGTCGATGATGTGCCGCTCAACTCGAGTGACATACTCCAACAGACGCTCGGCATCCTCTCTCAAGCGCTTCCGGACCGGGGGAACCCCGAACTGCAGCCAGATCAAGCAGTCGCACCATCCAACGTTTCTAACGACACACTTGAACGCATCATTGTATCCCGTCTCCACGGACTCCTTGAGTTATGCTTACCAGACACTTCGCCTCTCGCGGAAGAAGTGCGCACGAGCTGTCTGCGGATGTCTCTGAAGATCCTCTGGGACTCTGGCAAGGCGTACCATCAAAGTTCTCGTCCATTGCCGTCCTACTTCCCCCTCATGCTTGCCAGCCCGGAGATCACCCACCACTTCCAGACTGAACAGGATCCTACTGCACGTATTACAGGATACTGCTTCGGGGCCTTGATCGTATGTAAGCTGGTTGACGACTTCACATCACCCATTTTGCTTGGTGGTCATGCCGAAAACGCGGAACTGGCATGCATATCAGCTATCCTCGGCACAGGGCGCCGTGAAAATTCACTTTCGCCTCACCAGCTCCGCATCATCAATTTCCAGAAGGTCGTTTCCCTCATGTTGGGCGAGATTGATATCTTGTTCACCACAGAGGGCACACCGACAGGAATGCTAGACATGGCTCAAGACGCGCTCTACATGCTCGTAAGCCGTCTTCGTGATAGGTTCAAACTCGAGGATGTGCGCCATGTGCCTATGGACCAACGGGGATTACTGCTGAACATACACAAGGAAGTCGAGAACGCAGTGCGCCCTGACTCGAATCGGCTCAAGGACCAAACTGTGGAGACGTTAGACCGACTGCGGCAGACGTTGGAGAAACTACTACGCGCGATGGGTTTGTCACAAGATACAGCGATGCAGGACCTCGATCGTTGAGCCGAAATTTGTTAGGGGATGAGATAATTTGGTAACTCTGCGAGGATACGGATTGACCAGGAGGCGCTTTTTATCAGTCTTGGAAGTTGGCGTGGAGTAGAAGTCTCTGTCTTATACAATTATCCACAAACCGCCGACATGAGTAGCTTTATCGTATCCTACTTCGCGCATCTCGGTCGAGTGTTTGTACTGTAAAGCTAGTTTTGCTTCATCTATGGGACCAATTCTGGGATCTGCACTAACATACGTGCTCACTGTACACGAGAAATAAATTCTTCCTAGAACTGATCAAGGTTCTACAATCCCATTTTCTGGGCAGGGACTTGAATGTGCGGGGGCTTGGTTATGCCATGGCGTCACTCCTGAGGGTTCCCACATACATGACTGACCGTTAAACGTATTTACAGTAATGGGGGTTACAACTTGCTGGAAATAATTTCGATTTCGCGTTGAAGACCAATTGGGGTCGCGTTTATTTTTGCTTTACATAAATCAATGGCCACTGGCAGCGCCATACTGTATGAGCCCCCTTGCTCGCACAGTGGGCCAGCCGATCGCTCCGCTTTTCCGGGTAAGCCCGATTACTCATTCTCAATTCAGACCGAGCTTAGTGTTACTTGTGGAGCTCACACAGTGAATAAGACGGGTGCCGTATGCATGCACAACGCAGCTGATTCGCGCGCACGGCCCCAGAATTTCTGAAGGATGCCTGAAGGGATGTACCGAGGCCATCGACTTTTGCGAACCGTCAACTTTTTCCCACACGAGCGATTGCTCGCGCCTCCAGTGGGACAGGTGCTTGCTACCGGGAGCGGCACTGCCGCTGCGTGCGTGTGCACCTAGAGTCGGCGTTCGGGGTGATGTGGGTGGTCACACGGTCACGCGTCGGGCCGGGACACGTGTCGTCACTGGTGCTACAGTAGCCTCAACCTAGGCCTGCTCGATCTGATCGAGAGGATTGACTGTGCAGGCGAGGTGCAGGACACGACGGTGGTTGTCTTTCCCTGAGGCATGCATGATGGCTTCGTTCTGAAATCGAAGCCTCGAGGGTGGGGAAAAGGCTAAGGCTGATCGCGGGGGGAAAGACATACAGTACATACTAGAACTGCGAATGTCCCTCAGAGCGGTGACGGTGACGGTGACGGTGACGGTGGACCTGATCGGCGTTTTTCCGCCGGACCCGAGGCCGGACCATTCGCTTGAGATCGCTTTCACTGTTCACTATGTTCACTCCGTTAAGTTCGGTGACTTTAGTGTCACATCACATGGCCGATCCGGTTTCCAGTGGTCGGTGATTTGCTAGGAACAGCCAGCTTTAACCCCGAGAGTGAGTTTTCGCAGCCTTCACTTCCGGAGCAGACTCGGAGCCTGCTGGTCGATCCCTGAAAGAGACGCTGTTCCAGCTCAAAGTGCTTTCCCACTTTCGTTTCTCAACACCCGAACGCCGAATCGAACCCTTCGCAGTTCATGGCCAAGTCGTTCAGTCGACAAGCAAGGAAGGTGCAGAAGGACAAGGATGTGGAGAGGACAGGGCCCGAGAGGGTATGCGCCTCCCACCTCGTTCTCGTTGCGACCAATGAAACAATCGGCGCCACAGGCGCCGCACTAGCAGCAAGGCAACAATGACAGCGCGCGGCCCAAAGCTTCCAATGCGATCCGCAAGAAGAGTGAGGCGCACAACCTCCTCCACTTCGCTAGCTACGTCGAGACGGCTGTGACAATGCGGCGGATGACAGGGAACATAACGAGCGTCATCAAGGACATGGACAAGGCGATGGTGAAGGTGAACCTTGAGCACGTGCGTCTCCCCCTCCCTCCCTCCCCTTGGTGCTGATATCCCCGTGGGTGGCTTACAATGTAGACGCACCATTGTATACCCGTGACGAGGGCAAAAACCTGGCTTCTCTCCCGCTCATACAAGTCCATGGCGTCCTGGTAAGGCCCGGAGTCCTGAGCTGAAACATCACGTGGAACCCGCTGCGCTGGCTGGCTGATGGTCTAGGCTCGATGGGGTGTATCCTCATATACTCATCACTACGGGTGAGCACGAAGGCCTGTTTGACCAGATAGTTGATGTGAGAAGGGCCATCTGCCAGCATGTGAAGGACACGATAACGGTGGCCGAGCCTGGAGGAACTCACGAAGACATGATAATCAAGTCCGCGGCGGGGCAGGGTGGGAACGATCATGACTACAACGCAATTGTCGCGTTCTCGACCAGATCCTTCCGTAGCGGAAACTGAATACTGTACATCAGATTGCTTCGATTACCTGTTACGATGGAAGACGCTCCAATTCCATGCGAGCACCAGCGTCATTGTTTTGAACAGCATGCAATTAGTTCTGGACACCTGAACACCTACCTTAAGATACCCGAATTCGAAGGAAGATCGTACCGTAACTAAGTTATCACTCCCAGCTGCACCGCGGCGACAATGGGTAACTACAGTAATACTGCAGAGGACACGTCTTCTCTTTGAAATTATCTGAGACCCTGTGGCGTCGCATTGACAACCAAGCTGCAGTCCGGTGCGCAACGGCCGCGGCCGCCATCCGTCCCCCCCCCCCGAGCCGGTGTCAATGTCCCTGCCCGTCGCCTTCACGCTTCTGTGGGTGTCTGCAATCACGGTCACGGTACAGACGTGGCAACATCGTCCCTCCGCTCACATTATGGCAGAAGGTACAGTCGCCCCAGTCATCATGGTTCTACGTGAGTACCACTCTATACTAGCTTGCTCCCATTCCCTGCTTGGGATGTGTGTTCTTATTTTACAACTCTCTATGTTCCGTAGCTTGCACTCGGCGAATTCCGCGAAAACAAGGATCGCTCGTGGCTCCACGCCACGCGCACCACTGCAGCCTGATACATTCTCAGCACACATGCGCGCGGACCCCCTGGGAGCTCAAGTCTGTGCTCGGGCTGACGACGGCACAGATGTACGAGGCATAGGTGCACTGCACGAATGGCACGGAGGTTCTCACAGGTGAGCTTCCTGAGGGCACAAAGCTGCTACTGTCGCCATGGATGGAGTTCCGCACTGATGCACCATCGTACATGCACAACGCTGCACGGGACGTGCTCCCGCTATGCATGTACCGACTGTTCACTGACTACGTGGTGCCAGGGGTGACACCAGAGCTGCGTGCGCATCTGGAGCCGGCGTTTGCAGCGACGGGCGGATGGTGGTGCGGGCTGAGGCACGTGGCGGAGCGGGTGTTGGTGGTCGCCGGGGAGCACGAGGCGCTGCTCAATCTGATTGAGGAGACTGCGCGAGTGATCGTGGAGGAGGTGCAGGACGGGACGGTGTTCGTTTTGCCTGGAGGTGTACATGATGACTTGATCTTGGCGTTCAGGGCTGGGGAGGGTCTAGAGGGGGAGGATTACAGGCTGGTCGTATCGTGTGTGGCAAGACATTAGAATTGTATCCGAGTCTATCGGAGTGGTATTCGGACTAGGAGAAGCAACACGCTGGCAACGGGCTGGCACCCAACAGAGGCAGCCCCAGTAAAGGTCCTGGGAAGGGGGGACGTGGTCAAGTCACATAAGAGAGCTGAGAGGGGCTCTGCCTCTAGTATGTGGGTACAAAGTGAAGCGTTGACCCAAGGGTACACAATGGCGTCTGAGGAGTGCCGGTGCGTGCTAGTAGGTGACAGTGAGAGTCGGGGTTGGCGTTGCGTTGGTATGGTTGGTATGTCTGTAAGAGTCGGGCTTGGGCGTGCGCAAGTCGACACTGATACCTACACTGGTATCATGGAATCTTCGTATGCAGACGTTTAACGTTGAATGAAGGTGGGGTAACAACCGGACGTCTTGAGTCGGCAGGATATCAGTAGGTCACAGACACTCGGTTCTCGGCACTCCTTCAAAACGAACGAATCTTTAGCGATATAACGTGCAGCCGTGAATTCGTAGGCAAGTAGAAGGAATGGAAATGGGATATATGGTAAGATGAGCGAGGCCAGGGATTAGGTAGCAGGTAGCAACGGTCCACGCCTGGACGGGCACTTACGTCCACGCTTCCGCACCAGCGACCCCCCCCCCCCCCTCCCCGAAAACATCTCATGCCCTTGTGGTGCACCTCTTCGGGACGCGGACCATATCATTCGTCACTAGTATTGAGGCCTGAGGCCTGTGTACGCGTGGCGTGACAATTTTGGAGTGAAACACTTGCCGATGTGATCGAAGGTGTCAGAAGCCCTTGTCAGCAACGTCAAGGCCCACGCGGTCTCCCACATCGGGACACGATGATGGTGACATTTGCAGAAATCGTAACACGGATAGCAGCTCGAGGGTGCGAAAGTCACGGTATAGGCATGGGGGTCGCATCTTGTCGGACCCGACCCGTTGCCTTGCCCTTCATTTCACAGTTATGATGTGCGCGCCCTGACAACGACGTGCTGGCCCTGCTGTTGACCACACCCGCACTGATGTGCACCTTTCGGGAGAGTTGCTGGCGAAGTACCGATTTTCTCTGAATGATTATTCAGCGGTGTAGGGTCTACCAACTTCATGTTTACGGCAACTTTACGCATATAGGCAAGCATATTGGCCATTTATCAGATGGAGAATGGACTGGCTGGGATGTGACACGAGGAGTGCGGCAGGCCCATGAGTTATGCGAGAGCTTCTGTCCACACGGGACAGTGACATATCACCGGAAATCACATTAGTATCACTATTGGTAGCGGTTTGTCTCAATCGACAAATTCATGCACGGCGATCACTGACATGCAGGTCTATTTGGTTGGTCGATCGCAAGAGGTATGGGGAGACAGTATTTAAATAATAACTCTCTTCACCTGCTGGCGGTTCATCGTGTCGTCGATTTTTCTTCCCTCTGCAACCCTCATCGCTACGGTATTTGAGACTCAGAGATGGCATCGCCCAATGTATATCATGATGCGGACCTTGAGGCTCAGACCAATGATGGTCCGCAGCCCAAACCTTCGGTCGATGAGCATCTTTCACCCAGGGATACTTCAAATCTCCACCGACAGCCTCCAACCAGCGAAGTACCCCAACTTCCGACCGGCGGGGTCTCCCAGCTTCCAACCAACGGAGACCCCCAGCCTTCAACCAGCGGAGACCCTCAGCCTCGGGTTACAAATTCCAAAGAACGTCACGACGGGAAAACTACCGCAGATAAGACAGTCACGGTGGTTCAGCGTGGTATGTTGACTTTCCTAAGTCATAACTTGTAATCTCATTCGTGTGCTAGACGAGAACCACGGAGACTCTTCTGATGGGCTCTGGTCGATGTACCTCACGGAGGCAGAGAAGCAGGACACACAGATAACTGAAAGTTGGAAGGGAGATACAGACGGAATCCTCGTATTTGTGAGTCCCGCTCCGCTCCTTCTTGTGCGTGTTCACTGTCTAAACCACATATTGAAGACTGGTCTATTCTCCGCTACCGTCGCTTCCTTCATTATCGAAAGCTACCATAAACTATCCCCCGATTCCGGCGATACGACTAATGCACTCCTTGCTCAAATATCTGGACAACTTGTCAATATCTCCAACGGGATACCTCTCACGAGCGTTGTCGCGCAGAACAGTCAGCCATTCAAGCCAACAGCTTCCGCCGTCAGAGTCAATGTGTTATGGTTTCTCAGCTTGGTCCTTAGCTTGAATTGCGCGCTTTCCGCGACATTGATGCAACAATGGGCCCGACGGTATCAGGAACTCGCGCAACGCCGCGGTGCAACTCACAGGCGCGGTCGCATGCGAGCATATATATTCGACGGGATTACTAGATTCGAAATGGCACGAGCCGTCGCGACAATGCCCACGCTCCTGCACATATCAGTATTCCTGTTCTTCACCGGTCTCGTCGACTTTCTTTTCCCAATCTACGCAACCGTCGCGTACGCTACCCTCAGTTGCATCGTGGTTTTCGCTCTGGCATACGCGATTTTGACGATTTTACCCAACATCTTCCTCAATTGCCCATATGCTACACCTTTGTCTAGCCTTACGTGGCGTATATCCCAGTTCTTCGTTATCGTATTTCTCAAAACCAACATCGGAATTCGCAAATCCTTGTCGAAAATATCGAGTTGGGTCAACCCACGAGTGTACGGATCTCACTGGTACCAAAAGTGGGAAGCTCTCGAACAGCAGGTCAAGACACGTCAGCAGTGGTTCTTGCAAGGCATACGAAAGAGTATAGAGCTTAGCGCTTATAGAGCGGATTCAACGGTGGTCACGAGTGCCCTTGAATGGACACTTTCGGCACTCGATGAAGACAAGGAGATCGAAGACTTTGCCGCGCGAGTACCAGGATTCTTCGACTCTCGTGTTGTCCAAGATGCGACAATGGCGGTCCTTCCCCTTATGTCCCACCAACCGAATACCGACTCGGATCCTATTTTCGGATCCCGTCTATACGATCTTTTCAAGACGTGTATACCGGAGAAATCAATCCTCGACAAAAAGACGCGCAAGAACCGTCTACGGGTTTGCATGAAGTGCCTGTGGTCTTTTGCAAAAGCATACAATCAACTCGGGGCTTCTCGGGTGCTGCCGTCTTATTTCCGGGACACCCTCGCCGGTCCAGAGATCACTCGTCGTGTTCGGGCAGAAGAGGACTCCAGTCTCCGCGTGTTAGGACACTGTTTTGGGGCGTTGGTCGTAAACAAACTTGCGGCCGACATCAACTCACGCACAACCCCAGTCACCCGTGCGGAGCTTGCGTGCCTATCAACTATCCTCGATACCGAACACCATGAGGTGGAACTTTTACTTAGACAGCCTGGTGCCGTCGTACTTGCAAACATGATTTCATTCAAGTTGGGCGAGGTCAGCACATTGGTCCCCGACACAATTCCATCGGATGTGCTGGACGTGATCCAGCAAACACTGGGTGCCCTCGGGCTCTCTCGACCGACGGGTGACTGGACTGAACTACGATCAGTTCGGGAGTACTCTTTGGCCGATGTTCCTGCTGACAGAGAGTTTGGACACGTCCTCTTATCTCGCCTCCAGGACCTCCTTAAAACGTGCACGACAGTGGACTTGCTGCCTCTCACACAAGAGGTTCACATGTGCTGTTTACGGATGTGTTTGAAGGGCCTTTGGCATCTTACACAAGCCGTCAATAAACTCGGGAACTCGGCACCTTCGTTATCCGACATCTGTATCATTTTTTCCAACCCAGAGATGGCCAGTCTAATTCGTGAGCAAGGTGACCGCCCTGTCCGTATGATAGGACGTTGTGTCGGCGCATTGGTCGTAAACGAGCTCGCAACCGATATCCACTCACGCATAACTCCGATCAGCAACGACGAGTTGACGTGCCTATCGTCTATCCTAGGTCTAAAGAGCCGTGATGTGGAAAATTTGCTTAGCCACCCAGGGGTCATCCAAATCGTAAATATAGTTATCCTCGCGACGGAAGATATCTTCGTCCTCCCCTTCGGTAGCGCAACCTCGGTTGTGCTAGATGTGGTCCAAGTCATCCGACAGACGTTCAACATCCTCTCTCAAGCTATTCTACAACACATTGACGAAGAGATGCGGCTAGATCTCACAGATATCTCGGTGGACCTTCCGGAAGGTCAGTGCGCACTCGCGTCTTGATCTTGCCTCCATAGTCTGAAGATGCATTTTAGGGATTTCACCTCTTTCCTATAAAATGTGCAGAATGGTGTTACGCACGTGTCTGAAAAACCTCTGGCGTTCCACAAGAGCGTACATCGAACGCGGAAACTCGGTTCCGTTGCCACCCTCCCTCTACATCGCTTTCACCCACCCAGAGTTCACTCATCGCATACGCAAGGAGGGTGACTTCTCCCACAAGATGGTAAGCGGTTGTGTTGGGGCCTTGGTCGTAAACAAGCTCGCAACCGATATCCACTCACGCACAACTCCGATCAGCGACGACGAGTTGACGTGCCTATCGTCTATCCTAGGTCTAGAGAGCCGTGATGTGGAACATTTGCTTAGCCACCCAGGGGCCATCCAAATCGTAACTACAGTTATCCTCGCGACGGAAGATATCTTCGTCCTCCCCTTCGGTAGCGCAACCTCGGGTGTGCTAGATATGGTCCAAGTCATCCGACAGACGTTCAACATCCTCTCTCAAGCTATTCTACAACACATTGACAAAGAGATGCGGCTAGATCACACAGATATCTTGGTGGACCTTTCGGAAGGTCGGTGCGCACTCGCGTCTTGATCTTGCCTCCATAGTCTGAAGATGCATTTCAGGGATCCCACCTCTTTTCTATAAAATGTGCAGAATGATGTTACACACGTGTCTGAAAAGCCTCTGGCATTTCACAAGAGCGTACATCGAACGCGGAAACTCGATTCCGTTGTCACCCTCCCTCTACATCGCTTTCACCCACCCAGAGTTCACTCGTCGCATACGCAAGGAAGGTGACCTCTCCCACAAGGTGATAAGTGGTTGTGTTGGGGCCTTGATCGTAAACAAGCTCGTGATCGACATCGGCGCACGCAGCCTTCTTGAGAACAATGGAGCACTGGCATGCTTATCGTCTGTCCTTGGTTCTAAGGTCTATGACGTGGAGCTTTGCCTTACCCAGCCCGGCGCCATCGAACTTTTCAATATGGCCCTCTTCGTATTGGGCTCTTTCGGCTACTTGAAAGTCGATGATGTGCCGCTCGACTCGAGTGACATACTCCAACAGACGCTCGGCATCCTCTCTCAAGCGCTTCTGGACCGGGGGAACGCCGAACCGCAGCCAGATCAAGCGGTCGCACTATCCAACGTTTCTAACGACACAGAACGCATCATTGTATCCCGTCTCCACGAGCTCCTTGAGTTATGCATACCAAGCACTTCGCCTCTCGCGGAAGAAGTACGCACGAGCTGTCTGCGGATGTCTCTGAAGATCCTCTGGCACTCTGGCAAGGCGTATCATCAAAGTTCTCGTCCATTGCCGTCCTACTTCCCCCTCGTGCTGGCCAGCCCAGAGATCACCCACCACTTCCAGACCGAACAGGATCCTACTGCCCGTATGACAGGATGCTGCTTCAGTGCCTTGATCGTATGTAAGTTGGTAGATGGCTTCAAGTCACCCATTTTGCTTGGTGGCCACGCCGAAAACGCGGAACTGGCATGCATATCAGCTATCCTGGGCACAGGGCACCGTGAAGATTTACTTTCGCCTAGCCAGCTCCGCATCATCAATTTCCAGAAGGTCATTTCCCTCATGTCGGGCGAGATCGATATCTTGTTCACCACAGAGGGCACACCGACAGGAATGCTAGACATAGTTCAAGACACGCTCTACATGCTCGTAGGCCGTCTTCGTGATAGGTTCAAACTCGAGGATGTGCGCCATGTGCCTATGGACCAACGGGAAGTACTGCTGAATATATACAAGGAAGTCGAGAACGCAGTGCGCCCTGACTCGAATCGGCTCAAGGACCAAACGGTGGAGACATTAGACCGACTGCAGCAGACGTTGGAGAAACTACTACGCGCGATGGGTTTGTCACAAGATACAGCGATGCAGGACCTCGATCGTTGAGCCGGAATTTGTTAGAGGATGAGATAATTTGGTAACTCTGCGAGGATACGGATTGACCAGGAGGCGCTTTTTATCAGTCTTGGAAGTTGGCGTGGAGTGGAAGTCTCTGTTTTATATAATTATCCACAAACCGCCGACATGAGTAGCTTTATCGTATCCTACTTCGCGCATCTCGGTCGAGTATTTGTGCTGTACGACTAGTTTTGCTTTACCTATGGGTCAATTCTGGCATCCGCACTGGCATACATGCTCACCGTACACGAGAAATAAATTCTTCCTAGAACTGATCAAGGTTCTACAATCCCGTTGTCTGGGTAGGGACTTGAATGTGTGGGGGTCAGTTTGTATCGCCACTCAGTCCAAACTGGCATCACTCCTTAGAGCTCCTACATACATAATTGACCGTTGATTGTGTTGAATGAGGGCCACGACCTGTAGGAAATAGATTCGATTCAGTGCTAAAGGCATTGGGCCAGTTGGGGTCGCATTTGTTTTTGCTTTAAATGGTCAGCGCTAGGCTGTATGAGTACTTGCTTGCGCAGCGGGCCAGCCGATCGCTGCGCTTTACGGGTAAGCCCGATTACTTATTCTCAATTCAGACCGAGCTTAGCGTCAGTTATGGAGCCCACACAGTGAATAAGACGGGGACCATATGCGCGCACAGCTGATCCGCGCGCGGGGCCCCACAATTTCTGAAGGGATGTACCTGGGAACGTTGACTTCGCACAGCAAAGCCATCAACTTTTGCGGACCGTCTCGAAGTAGCAGCCTTTCCCCCGCACCAGCGGTTGCTCGCGCCTCCAGTGGGACAGGTGCCTGCTACCGGGAGTGGCGCTGCCGCTGCGTGCGTGCGTACCCGTACCTAGAGTCGGTATTCGCAGCGACGCGGGTGGTCGTGCGTTGGGCCGGGACGCGCGGTGCTACAGTACAGTAGCCTCAACCTAGGAAACACTAGGCGTTGCTCGATCTGATCGAGAGGATTGACTGCGCGGGCGATCGCGGGCGAGGTGCAGGACGCGACGGTGATTATTCTGCCTAGAGGCATCCATGATGGCCTCGTTCTGAATCGGAGCCGAGAGGGCGGGGAAAAGGCTGGGGCTGGTTATAGAACTGCGAATGTCCCTCAGAGCGGTGATGGACCTGATCGACGTTTGTCCGCCGGACCATTCATTTTGTGGTCGTGATCGTTAAGTTCGGTGACTTTTGTGACAACGTCACATGACCGATCCGGTTTTCGTCAAGTCGTCGGTGATTTGCTAGGAACACTTTACCTTGACCATGAGCAACCTCGAGAGTGAGTTTTTTTCGCAGCCTTCTTCACTTCATTTCCCCACCAAATCTGATCGATCTCCCCCAAAGAGACCCTGTTCCAGCTCAAAGTAATTACACTTCTTTTTCTTTCATTTCCCAACGCCCGAAACGCTAAACTGAACCGAACCCCCCCTTCCTTCCGCAGTTCACGGCCAAGTCGCTCAGTCGACAAGCAAAGAAGGCGCAGAAGGACGAGAATGCGGAGAAGACACGGCTAAAGAAGGTGCGCAACAACCCGGGCTCAATGAAAATGGGTTAATCGATCGATATTGTCATACAGGCGCTGCAGCAGGGCAACAATGACGGCGCGCGGATCTACGCCTCCAATGCGATCCGCAAGAAGAGCGAGGCGCTCAACCTCCTCCGCCTTGCCAGCCGCATCGACGCCGTCGCCAGCCGCGTCGAGACGGCCGTGACGATGCGGCAGGTGACGGGGAACATGACGAGCGTCGTGAAGGGGATGGACAAAGCCATGGAGACGATGAACCTCGAGCGTGTGCGTGACGTGCCCAGCTCCACAACCTTCGCCGAACTCATCATACTCATGGGTGTAGATATCCCTCGTGATGGACAAGTTCGAGTCGCAGTTCTCCGACCTCGACGTGCAGACGTCGTACATGGAAGACGCGATGGGCTCGACGACGGCAGTGTCGACGCCGCAGGACCAGGTGGACTCGCTGATGCGGCAGATGGCGGAGGAGGCGAACATCGAGCTGCAGCAGGACCTCGCGACGAAGGAGGTGCCGGACATCGCCCCACCCGAGCGCGTCTCGGTCGTCGGCGAGGAGGACGGCAGCCTCGCGGACCGACTGCGCTCGCTGCGGCCAGCAACTTAACAAGTCGCTCTCTGCTTGTTGTATACTAGTTATAGCTACTCGAATACGGGATGTAAGAATCATGGATAGAGGATATAAACAACATTAGCATTTCTCTCTCCTGGTTTATTCCAGGCGGGATGGTAAAAGAAATCACACAAAAAAGGAAACATGACCACGGACGGAGAGAAAACGTACAGTACCAATATGCAACATGACATAGCTATATTCGTCTCGTGGGCAAGTGGCGTAAGCATGAATGGGGGGTCGTAAAGTGAAGAACGTAGCGAAACAAGGCGGGGCGATGAAGGCGAGGAAATGAGGAAGAAACCAAGGAAAGTGTATGTAGGAAGGTGGAAGAAAGCAGTTGCACAATAACGAGGCGGTATTGTAGAAAAGAGCTAGCTACCTCAAGGCAGGGGGATACAAGAAAAGCCGATGTAAATGAAGAATAGGAATAAGTTGAAATGATATGCATAAAATGCGTGGTGTGGGGACTCTATAAAACTAGATGATTAGGATATATAAAAGGGTAGTGAATGACGGGTCATGGAGAAACAAAGTCCTGTTATGCATGTGCAGGAGTGGGGGGCGGAAGGGGGGAATCACCACTCGCTCTCGCGAACGATCCGCACCAAGTCGTCCAGCATCTCGCGCTTCTCACGCGTGCCGACATGGCGCGTAGGTGCCTTATCCAGCAGGCGTTCCACGCGCCCCAGCAAGCCCGACGCGCCCTCGAGCGGGATGATATCCGCATCGAACCTGCGCACATCTAAAGTCCGGCACCATCAGCGCCCGCGCTCGAACAAAAAAAAAAAAAAAACCTGAGACCAACTCACATTTTTTGAACGCCTCGAACCCCTCCGCACCAAGCACCTCCCTAAACCTCCCCGTCACCTCCTTATCCTTCCGCGAGCGCGACCTCGAGCGCGCATAGCCCATCTCATACTCCGCAAGACGTTCGCGCGTGCGCCGCGCTCCATCACGCTCCAGCACGCGCTGCTCCATCTCGCGCTGCGCCCGCGCCGCGCGCGCCTCCCCTTCCGGACCAAGCTGAGCGGGCAACGTACCGCCAGGCGTCCACTCACGCACGCGGATCTTCGACGGCGCCCACGTAAGCCCGAGCCCCAACTCGACCTCGCGCTGTTCCCAGCGGCCCGTGCCTGTTGTACCCGAGCCGACGCTCTTCCCAGGCGAAGCCGGTGGTGGTGCCGGTGTTGGCGCAGCAGGCACCTGCGGCGTCTGTACGACGTGTCTCCGCGTGCGCTCGCGATCTCTATCGCGTTCGCGTTCGCGTATATCCGCCCCTCCTCCTCCTCCGCCGCTGCCGGTACCGGGCCGTCGCTCACCGCTGGCGCTGGCCGTGCTGCTGGCCGCGCTCTCGAATGCAAAGGGCGGGTGCACGCCAACGCCACGCACCCAGTCGATCGTGCGCGCAACACGGCCCCAGCTGCCAGTGCCGCCTGTGACCGCTGCGCCGGTCGTCGTGTTCGTCGCTGCGGTGCCTGCGGTAGACTGTGATGCTGCGGACGCGCCGGTCGGCCCCTGCGGTGGCGGCGGGGAGTTGAGGGCGGCGTGCGGGGACATGGTACTGCGGTGCTGCTGGTTGGGCTGTGGATGCGTGTGTGAACGCACAGGGTGCGTCGTGTGAGTGGGCGAGCGCGCGTGGGTATGATGTGTATTATGTGAATGTCCGCGGGTGCGTATGTCAAGTGAATTGGAGTGCGCGTGTCCGCGGGCGCGGTGGTTCGCGTGAGTATGTGCGTGTCCATTGCCGTTGCCATGGCCATGTGAAGCGACCACGCGTCGGTGGTGCCCGTTATGGCTTGTGCTGCGCCGCACTTCCGCACCTCCACCGCGCTCGAATTCGAAGCTTGGTAACCGTGCTCCGCCGGGAGGTTTGGGTGGGACGCTTGGGCCTTCGCGTGACGCCGTGCGTGTCCTCATCATCGGTGCTCCTACGACGGGTTTTCTGGATCTAGATGGATGGCGGTCTTGCGACTGTTCGCGCTGCTTGCCCCTTCCACGGGTGCTCGTAAAGAGCCCCAACAGTGGGGAGCAGCGGCCGTCACGCTCAGAATCAGAAGATTCCACGCCGGGTGGGTGTATGCGTGGTGGGGTCGAGTGCGGACGGTGCCTCGCATCGGCACGATCTGCGGGAACGGAGGAAGAGATAGCAGGTCTGAAGGGCTGTGGAGCGGCGATAACGGGACGTGACGTCGAAGGAGTCGCCGAAGTCGTGCCTGCGAGTGACGAAGCGAGTTGGCTCAGCAACCGGATCAAATTTAAGTGAGAATGACGGACCATGTTTGAACCAATTTTCTATCTTTGAAACCTTGGATGGACGGTTACGGGGGCTTTGGGGTGGTGACGGAAGCGGAACTTGCTCGTCCTTTGGAGTCGTCGGGCGGGACCAAGGCGCCGCGGGGAGGCCGAAAAGCGGCTTGGAACGGCGCTTCTCTTTGGTCGAGGTTCGTTGGGAGGTGGTGGCAGGGCCGGGCACTGGGGGAGGGGGCATCCGACGGTCGTAGGTGATCGACGGCTCATCGACGCCGATACCAGAGTCGTTGATTAGAATCGCCTGTACGTTGTGTCGGGAGGTGAGTGTGTGCATATTCTTTGGCGTCACAGTTTCACCGGTCGTGGTGGTATTGTTCGAGAGCGGACGTAACGTCGGGGGGACGGTGGACAGGTGAGAGTCGGAGGTGACGGAGGTCGAGGTTGTGGTTGCGGTGGTGGCATTCGGGAGTTCGGGACTCTCATTGGAGCCAGAGTCGGAGGGACGGGTGTCGCTCTTGGAGCGCGAACGGGAGCGTGAGGAAGAGCGTGAAAGGAAGCCATAGAACTTGAGAAGTCAGTAAGTGGGGTGGGACGGGGTGAAGGAAGAAGTGGGTGGGAGAACTCACTTTGGCGCGACGGGAGAGAGAGTCCGGGGGAGAGTCAGAGAAGAGAGGAGGCATGTCGTGGGGGTCGAGGTCGACGGGGTGAAGAGGCAGCCCAGAGTGGGGCTCGTTCTCATAGTCTGAGGGCACCGCGCGCGATCCGTGTGTGCTCTGTGGGAGCAAGGATAATGGAGTCAGCGGACGGCATCGAGAGACCAACACGTTTTGGAGGGCTCGACGAGAAGACTTTTTAGAATGAACTCACGGCAGTTCCGCCTGTGCGAGTCGACTTGGAGGAGACTGAGCTGGACGACCTGACGAGACGTGCAAACTGCGAAAAGGCGTGCGTACAACACGTGTTAGGCACAGAAGGAAAGGGCGAGGCGGACACGGGACTGGGCACACGTACATCGTGTGATAGTCTGAATTTGGCAGATTCGAGCACCGGAATTCCGAAGGACAGACGTGGTTCTGGCTTTGGGGGTAGTGGGAGGTCAGCCTCGCTCGGAACGGCGGTGGAAGGGCCGCTTGAGGGGGCGAGCGAGGATGTCGAACGAACGAGTGCATCCGGGGGTGTCATGTCACCGAAACGAGGTTCCAATCGATGAAATGCGCTTCATTCAGAAATATTTCTACGATGTGGTCAACTCGATTCTGGCAAACTCTCCCCCGTTGCCACCATTGTGACGCATATAGTCACAGTCACAATCCGCACCGCCACCTCGTGGCCACAACTCACTGAACTCTATCTCCCGTCCCTCCGCCGGTGTCGATGGCGGGGGTGGCACTGCTCTGGTAACGAACCAGACAGCGCTGTTCCCCATCCACACGATTTCTTCCTTTGCGACAATTTTTTGGGGCTGCGATGCCGCGTTGCCCTTTTGTTGCCTCGCTCCTCGGGAACGAGGCACTTTTCGAAACACGAACAAACGTACGATAATCTATCGGCTCCAAAAGGAGCCCCTCGCACTCTGATGTCCCACCTTCCAAACTCCACATAGCCTTCACGGTGTCCAATCAGCTCTCTCCCTCGCTTGCGCCTCGTTAACGTTAACTCTATCGTTAAAAAATTGCGCTCCGAGACTACCGCTGAAAGCCTCTACATGTCGGCTGTCGTGATAACTGGCACAGCCCCGACCTTGTTATATCAATGACCGGCTTTGACGTCTTCTAAAACGAGCAAGACTCCCTCTTCCAATATGTCATCTCCGTCCGCAATGATCTATCATTGAAACCCTTGACGTTCTGCCTGCTTTTCATCGATATCGTATCATCAATCCTCCGCCATGTTCTCGACTTGGAAGCATGTTGACTCATCGGCTCCAGTCATTGGCGGAGTTTCAACCCTGTAAGGACTACTAACTCGCTCACGATGACGGTGGAACCGCCGAGGGCGACTCGCATTCCTGCTTTCATCATCAATAGACGCCGTTATTCCCCCTTTTAGAATTGCCCTGTTGCTTGAACGTCGTGGCTTTCCGCTCGGCAAACGCCGCGAATACGTCTAAGGAAGAGTCCCCTTTCAACGAGAAAGAGAATCCATGCATATAGGGCAAGTACATTTTCTATCGCAGAGCAGGGAACGGAGGTTCTCTCGATGCAATTACTGTCTTACGCCCAAATGGGACCATCTCGGGGCGGGCCTTGGAGGTTTCATCGTCGTGCGTTACCTAAAACCACATTATGGAGACGTCGTCCTGTCCACACCATTTATTACGCGATTATACTGTAACCCCATCGGAGGTGTTACGCTCTGACATGCTGTCTAGAAAGCTTCATGTTCGATGCGTAACTCATGGACAGCGATCAGTGACGTTCAAATGCAACAAAGGGATTGGTGTCGCGTTTCTGTCGACACGTGAGTCGGCTCGGCATCGTCACACGGTAAATCTTGCTTGGCCTTTTCTCACAGGTGCCACATATCCCCTTGGCCTCCTAGTCTTCTTCCTTTGTCTTTCGATTGACAATACATCTCCGTAGCTTGGGTCCCCTTCTCACGTTCAGCAACTACAATACCATGCAATCCGATCGGGTACATTCCTCTCCACGTGTCCGTCACATGGTGTTAGACGTCTCTCTTGGAGGCTATCCTGTACTTGATCCGATAAATTGACACCTTCCGTAAGGAGTGTTCCATGAGAGCCTGCGATGACTGGGGTCGATCCGAAGCTATGTGCATAGTAAGGTCTCCAATCCAATCGGGTGCATGCGTCGCCTACTTTACTGATATCCGACATGATCCGACTTGCGGTGATTTCGCTGAGGCAGGAGTCACTTTTCCACGCGACCTAGGTTTACAAGGTAGACGTGTGCGAAGTCCACTCGTTATTCTATGAGCTGTGAGCTAATATTCATTGTTCAACCCTTCTCCGCGCGAACTCGGTGCCGATCGTTGAGGTTTGCGCCAAGTGCGGTCTACCTATTACTCCAAATTTACACCTGAAACTACCTCTCTTGGAAACTACATTCTTCACTGCGGTACAGCAACGACTCGACGCCCTCCAATTAAATGCTCACCACGGGCCGTTCTGCCTACGGACCTAACTATGCCGGGCGACAGTCCCACGCACCGAACGTCGTACGCGGCGAAGTTGTCTCTATTCCGAGACGTAAGAGACACCTCAGACGTACCAAATGCGAGCCCGAAGACCCATACGGTTAAACGGCGTCCTGATCTTTTCTTATACATTAGCGTTTGTTTTACTTAGCCCAAAAAATGTTGTTGCGTGAGAACGTATTTCCTTTACGGCTGGTTGTCGATGACGTAATCATGGCGCCACGTCGTAAAATTCTGGAGAAGCGGATAGTGACCATTTTGCGGTCATGGTCGAAGGCATTCGTCCTGGCCCTCAAACTACACGATGTGCGAGTCGGCATTGCGATGCGCTCTTGTCTCTGTCTTTCATGTACGCTTCGCGGGAGCTTAACCTCATGAAATCCCTACACATATAGCCTGCGTATCCCCTGTTGCCATGTTGCGCGCGTACGCTGGGGATGATTATATATATAAAAGAGCGAGAGCACCTACTGGGCTGAGGGCCAGGGAAGTCGAGCAACTTCCACCCGGCTAAGAATCTTGTGTTCACTCGAGATAGTTGTACAGTGAACGTGAACTGGACATGATATCAGGCGGAATGCGTACTGGCTGCCTGGGAAGGTGGCAAGTCCGCTTGAGCTGCGTAACTTCCGCGAGCACAACTTCGCTCTGTGTCGTAATCGGCGCGAGGTCGTCAAAGCTACGTTGTGAGTGTGATAGGAGGGAAGGTTTTGGGTTCGTGACGCGATCGCTGGAAGAGTCCGAGGAAGTCTCTCTCCGGTAAAATGAATTCCCACTTCCAAAGTGAGCGACGAGATGACGTAGGAGACAAGCACCAGCCTCTAGATTCGCATCAGAGGAGTCCCAGTTGTTGGAGTCATCTGGCTTATGGGTCATCCCATGCCTCAGAATCGACCGAACTAGCACCGGTAGTCGAAGTACTGGGCCCAACGGCCGAGCCGTGGGAGCACTGGCAGTCAACTCGAATTTGCAAGTGCAGGTGACGCATAGAGGGATGAGACCCGTGAGTGTGTTCCAGTTCTAAAGTTATGGACACGGGTATGAACGGGATGAGTGGAATAAATATGAGTGATCAATATACTGTGCGGCGGTGTCTGCACGAGAAGACAACGCTCAGCTACTGCGCATACTGGACTGGCAAAACTGAGGTGCTACTGAAGTAAAAGGTTTATACAACTCAGGAATGTAAAACTGTATAGTGGGAAGTTTTATACTCTGCTTCCGCAGAGCAACGAGATGACAAATCCGCGGATGGTGGGTACGACCGAGAGGAAACGGGATGGCGGACCGAACGTCCAAGTACGAAACTGCGAATCGAGGCAAGAGTGCGAAGGAATCGCGCGGGTTTGCACACCCGCATAGAACACGAAGATACGGCATGGATCAAAAAAAAAAAATTGCACGAAGATACGAAGGAACTGAAACGAAATCTCACTGATGGTATATTCGACACTAGTCGTCGTGGAACTTCTCGGGCTGATTGTAATTGTAGGGACTGTCACGGTAGGGATCCAACCCAAAACTTGATTATGTAAACTATACACGTGGAAAATACACGCAATTTCGCCGACTGTACCCGGGCCGTGGCTGTACTGTATATATGGACTTCCCACCAGGCCAACTGGGCCCGACGGACCCGACAAGCAGACAAACAGCTCTTCTAAAGGGTGGATTATTATCATAACACATAGGCGGAAAGGATACCCGAAGCAGAAATCTAGTCAACATACGAGTCGCATGGGATTATGCACCACAAGGCGCCACACGTAGTTGATGGTATCAAAGAACAAAGGTTCATTGTCCACAATACCCGCCAATTTCCACCTTTATTCCGAAGCCCCGTCGACAACCATCCTATCAATACATTCCGCTGGGCCCTCTTTCGGTAACAACGTCACCCAACGTGTTCTTCCCACTTCAGCGACCTCCTTGCCGAAGTACCGCTCTGTTTCAAAGTCCCACTGATCGTTAGCTCGCACCCAGTTCCCAATCCCATCCACATATCGAGCCAGCTCCGTGTCCACTGGCTCACCAAATTTAGGCATCTTGTTCTCATACAGCTCCATGAACTTTGCCTCTAGCTCCTTGTGTCGGTCGTCGACCCATTTCATGGCACTTTGTATATCGGTCTTGTGTTCGTGCATAACAATGGTGACGATGTTGTGGCCGTCGTCGCCTCGTGCCTGCTCCACGTTGTATGAAGCGATATCCTATAGCCAGCGCTCAACTGATCAGCCTTAGAAAGCAGCAGAAGCTTACAGAACTTACATTGTCAAGTATGATCATGTCAATTGCTAATATAGTCATTTCTTCGATGACAGGATGGTTAATTGCTTCCTTAGGTAGACTCATATCCATCTCAATGAGAGCGAAAGCTGGCCTGGCACCGATTGAGTCTCTTCTGATGTCAAAGTACTCTTCGACGCTCCTGATGCGCTTGTGGCGCTTGTCCGTAGCTCTCTGGGCCATAGCCTGAGCGCAAGCGCTGCTTGCCTTGATGAACCGTTTCAGCGACTGGTGACTGGCTGTCTTGATTGTGAGCTCCCAAAACCTTGCGTCTAGCGTCAACTTGTGCCCCCATCCTGCTATCGCCATGTGACTCACTGTCTAGTGACTTCCCCGCCAATCCATTCGCCTTTGGGACGTGGAGTATATGGGTTAAGCAGAACTCCCATCATAGTGCTGACCATAACCTGGAGGTCGTCCTCTTGCGATGTACTGGGATACTCGTCATAGACGAGGATCAAGTTCATAAATCTGCAACAAGTGCGTAGACGGTCTGGGAACCAAGAGTGAGCTGAGCGTGGCATGGAATCTAGCTCGGACACTTACCCTTGTCATGCAACGGATACGCGAGAGATGCGAAGAGGTCTGGCCGTGCTAGGTGAGTATATGGACTTAATCCGAATAAACATAGCTGTTCATACTAATATCACAACGGTCGTAAGCCTCCTCGGCTTTCGGGCTCAATACTCCGGAGCTTTTGATCCACGCTGTGGTCTCTTCTTTGACCTCATTGTAGTGCGGATTGACACGACGGGGCCATTTCCAATTCTCTAAGGTTTTTGGGATATAGTACCTCTCAGTCATGGTAGTATCTCAGGTATGGATGTGACAACTTGTAGCGAGTATCGAGATGGGAGAGGGGAAAAATGGGATGAGAGACCTGTTCGGTGATTCCTAGAGCCTTACTTTAAATCTGCAGCATAGGTACCTCGTAGGTTGGCGACCGCCAATCCGGGGAGGCTATGATGTTCGATTCTTGAAGTCGCTGCGGACGCGAAGATGGACGGATCCGCCAGGCCGGGAATGTGACGATTAATCAAATAGAAAATCGTGCCTGTAAATTGACGTGTAGCGAGCCTTTTCCCCAACAGACCTATGCGTCTGCACGTTCTACCCTTCGAAATACATGATAAAAGGCACGATAGTGCCTCCACCATGCAGCAACTACAGTAAGTGGGTTGAGTGGCTCCTGAGGTACAAACCTGAATGCCCTCACGAGAACCGGCCTGGGATGTGAATGGGTTTTAAAAATAAAGACAAGCGAGCTTGCAAGGGCCACCGCTCCATATGAATTATAGAAGAATTTATTCCATCCCGAGCTGCGTCTGATGTTTCACGCCCTCGTGATAGCTACTGCACCAGAGATCCCTCTCTTCTCGCTTGGGTAAATGTAACTAACTACATCAGGAAAAACCTGGAATACTACGATTGGAAATGATTGACGTTGAGGCTATAGTCTATAGAGTACTTCTATTGAGAACTTGACAGAGCGAGTCCAAGTTGTTACTGCAACTTGAATTCTCGCCAAATATGGAAATTATTTCAAGTTATGCAGGTGGTGGCCTAGCGCCTAGCATTCGTTTCCATGGGCAGTTAGGTGTCGAGGTAGCAGAAGTGAAGTGTACGGCTATTAGCTGCCCGAGTGAATGTCTGTATGCAACCCCGAGTTCCACCTGCTGTCCATGGCACGCCTGCCCCCGTGTATCCCCTTGTGTATCCCTCTACCCCTTGCTCTAACCTGCGGTCATCCCAGTTTGATTCGGAGCCCGCCAGGGCGTCTCTTCGCATTCTTCGCATCTAAGTTCGCGTCATTATCATTTGCTCTGGTCGGCATAGTACTGAACACACACTTCTTTCATCTGCCCATACTTGGCCTCACTTCCGTTTTCCAGCGTGTCAGCTTCTCTGTCAGCTTTAAGGTCTTCTGCTGCTAGAACGACAAACTGCGTCGCCGGGTGGTTGTCTATTTGACTAGCTTCACTGCCAGAAAAATCGACCTGTAAATGCGATGCATGATGATGTAGAAGAAAAGTCCTTGTACGCCTCTCTGTTTGTCTCGTCCTTGCTGATTAAATAACCGTTCCGACTCATCGAAAGGGAGAACAACGAATACATATGGCCGCAGCCAGTGCTATCTGTCTTCAACCTTCCCTGGGTTCAAGTCGATAAACCGGGCGAGTCGCACTCCAGTTATTAACATGCAGAATTACGGATATGTGAGAAGGTTTCGTGCCAGCGGTCTTCCTATTACTCCAATTTTACACCCGAAACCGCCTCTCTTGGAAACCGCTTCTTCACCGCGGTACAGCAATGTAATAGACGTCCTCCGATTGAACGCTCAGCAGGGACCATCGCAGCCGTGTACCTACGGACTTGAGTTTGCCAGGCAATAATCCCGCACACCAAATGCCTCACGCGGCGTAAGTCGTCGTCTCCATTTCGAAAAGCAAGAGAATCCTCAGATGTACTGTATTAAATTCGAGATCGGAGGCCCATCCTTGCCATCAGTGGCAGTGTTTCACTCCTTAAAGGCAAACAGACGGCGAGTAGGCCCATACGGCTGAACGGCGTAACCTTCCCCTGGTAGCGTTTTTTTTCTCTTCACCTGTTAGGCTGAGTACCGAGAAAACCGGCGCATTCGACTGAATGGGACATGATATCACGCAGAGAGTGCCTGGTGGCCCGGGAACGGTGGCAAGTCCGCTTGAGCCGCGTAACTTCTGCGAGCGCAACGTCGTTTTGTATTGTAAGCTGTGCGAGGTCGTCAAAACTATGTCGTGATTGCGATAGGGAAGATTTTGAGTTTTCGTGACTCGATCACCGGGAAGGTCCGAGGAAGTCTCTAAAAATGTTCCGACTGACAAGATGAGCGACGACAAAACGTAGGAAATAGGTACCAGCTTCTAAATTCGCGCCAGAGTTGTTGGAGTCAGCTGGACTGTGGACCATGGCGGGCCTCAGAATCAACCGGACTAGCACCAGCGGTCGAAGTATCGGGCCCCACAGGGAAAAGTTGAGCCATGGGGGCAGTCACTTTGCAAGCACAGGTAACGCATAGAGGTATGAGACTTGTGTGTGTTCCAGTCGTCGACGGACCCAACGTTCAGGAAAATGCTCGGGTGGATGAGGCCTTGGAAATAATGGGACATCCCCAATCATGATGCATGATAGTTCGGAGGTAGTCTCAGGCTGATACGTGGTGGTACAAACCAAAACCTGATTATGTAAACTATACAAGTCGAAAACAACGGACTTCCCACTGGCACCCGCCAGCGGCCAACTGAGCTTGACCGTCCCGACAAGTCGACAGGAGCTCTTCTAAAGGGCAAGGTATTATAATACATATGCAGAAGGGACCAAGGAAGTGACACTCGAAACAAAGATCTAGTCAAATTTCTACTAGGACGTTTCAGTATAATGCTAACTTGAACTCGGAGTTACATGGGATTCTACACCGCATGCCGCACGTGGAATCAAAAAATAAAGGGTCGTTGTCCACAATAGCGCCAATTTCCACCTTTACGACGGAGCCCCGTCAACGACCATCCTATCAATGGACTCCGGGTCCTCCTTCGGTAACAGCGTCACCCAACGTGTTCTTCCCACTTCAGCCGCCTCCTTGCCGAAGTACCGCTCTGTTTCGAAGCTCCACTGGTCATTGGCTCGCACCCAATTCCCGATCCCATCCACATATCGAGCCAGCTCCGTGTCTACTGGCTCACCAAATTTAGGCATCTTGTTCTCATACAGCTCCATGAACTTTGCCTCTAGCTCCTTGTGGCGGTCCTCGACCCAGTTCATGGCACTTTGGATATCTGTCTTGTGTTCAAGCATGACAACGGTGACGATGTTGTGGCCGTCGTCGCCTCGTGCCTGCTCCACGTTGTATGAAACAAGATCCTATGGCCAGCACTCAACTGATCAACCTTAGAAAGCAGCAGAAGCTTGGAGGACTTACATTGTCAAGTATGATCATGTCAATTGCTAATATAGTCATTTCTTCGATGACAGGATGGTTAACTGCCTCTTTAGGTAGATTCATATCCAGCTCGATGAGAGCGAGAGCTGGCCTGCCGCCGATTGAGTCTCTCCTGATGTCAAAGTACTCTTCGACGCTCCGGATGCGCTTATGACGCTGGTCTGCAGTTTTCTGGACCATAGCTTGAGCGCAAGCGCTGCCCGCCTTGATGAACCTTTTCAGCGACTGGTGACTGGCTGTCTTGATTGCAAGTTCCCAAGACCTTGCATTTAACGTCAACTTGTGTCCCCATGCTGCTATCGCCATGTGACTCACTGTCTGGTGAGTTCCCCCCCAATCCATTCGCCTTTGGGACGTGGAGTATATGGGTTAAGCACAACTCCCATCATAGTGCTGATCATAGCTTGGATGCCGTCCTCGTGCGATGTACTGGTAAACTCGTCATAGACGATGGCCATGCTCATAATTTTGCAACAAGTGCGTAGACGGTCTGCGAACCAAGAGTGAGCTGAGCGTGGCATGTAGTCTGGCTCGGACAGTTACCCTTGTCATGCAACGGATACGCAAGAGATGCCAATAGGTCTGGCCGTACTTGGTGAGTGTATGGACTTGATAAACATAGCTGTTCGTACTAATATCACAGCGGTCGTAAACCTCCTGGGCTTTTGGGCTCAATACTCCGGAGCTTTTGATCCACGCTGCGGTCTCTTCTTTGACCTCATTGTGGTACGGATTGATACGACGGGGCCATTTCCAATTATCTAAGGTTTTTGGGATGTAGTACCTCTCAGTCATGGTAGTATCTCAGGTATGGATGTGACAACTTGTAGCGAGTATCGAGATGGGGGAGGGGGAAAATGGGATGAGAAACCTGTTCGATGAGTCCTAGAGCCTTACTTTAAATCTGCAACATAGGTACCCCGTAGGTCTGCGACCGCCAATCCAGGGAGATCGTGATGTTCGATTCGTGAAGTTGCTGCGGACGCGAGGACGGATCCGTCAGACCAGGAATGTGGCGATTAATTAAATAGCAAATCATGCTCGTAAATCGAGATGTGGAGAGACTTTTCCTCAGCAAACCCACACGTCTGCACGTTCAAATTCTGTTCTTCCAAATGCATGGTAACAAATATGATGACGCCTTCACCATGCAGCTACTACAGTAAGTAGGTTAAGGGGCCCCTGCGGTACAAACTTGAATCCCCTCACGACAACCAGTCGGGGATATAAACGGGTTTGAAAAACAAAAACAAGCTCGCTTGCAAGGGCCACTGTGACGGTTCCATAGAATAACCTATTCCATCCCGAGCTATTTCTGACTCGGATGTTTCGTGCCCTCATGATAGCTACAGCCAAGGCTACAGCGCCAGAGATCCACTCTTCTTGCTTGAGTAAATGTAACTAACTACATCAGGAATGTTACGAAATTACCTCAAGTTATGGTGATCCGCCTAGCGTTGCTTTCCGTGGGCAGTTGCGTCACGGTGGCAGAAGTGTTGTGTACGGCCATTAGATATTAGCTGTCCAAGTGCTTGTCAGTATGCAACCCCGAGTCCCACCTGCTGTTCATGCCTGCTCTCGTGTATTCCGAACCCTCTACCCTGCGGGTTCCCAGTCTGGCTTGGAACCTGCATCTCTCCGCGTTCGCGTCGCTATTCGCTCTCGTCGACGTAGCACTATACTCTTCGATCATCTGCCCGAAACTGTGCTCGCTTCCGTTGTCCAGCGTGACAGCGAAGTCAGAATAACCGTTCGGAAGACTCATCGAGAGCGAAACGACGAATGCATATGGTCGCAGCCCATGCCATTTGTCTTCAAACTTCCCTGCGTTTAAGTTGATAAACTGAGCGAGTCGCGCTCCAGTTGTTAGCACGCCGAACCACGGACATGTGAGAAGCCTACCTCCTTTACCAATCGACTTTTTGACAATGCCACTACTAGTAAGGAACCTCGGTCAGTACATATATGCCTCTCCAGACATTCGCGTGAAATTGAGTGTCTTAGCTCTAGGAGCTCCATCATTCACATTGAGCAGCGTAGCTTGTAATGTTCGAACGCCCCAATTAAGTGTACAGGCTGAATGCGCGTTCAGATACTATGGTAATGTCTGGGTGACTAATCACTCTCTAATTGAGATGCTGACCAGCAGTGGGGGTTGGTGTACCGCAAACCAGTCCTGAATGTTTCCCTCCCACTCCTCGTAACGGAACCCGGGCGCCTTGGAAAATCGGAATCGAAGAAGAACCCAGCAGAGCGCCATGCGCATCTGCATCAACGCAAGGTTCTTTCCTGCACAGTTCGTAGGTCCGTATGAGAAAGGGAGGAACGCAGCTGGGTTATGCTCCCCCGCAGGTGCACCGGCGCCGAACCATCGTTCCGGCAAGAATGCGTCAGGAGTGTGGAAATTTCGCGGGTCCCGTTGAATGCTATAAGTGTGAAGGGTTACTTGCGTTCCCTCTGGGACAACCCTACAAGGTCAATGCCATTGTCAGAAACCACCAAATCTACGAGGGTCTCTGCATACCATTTTCCGAGCGCTTTTTCGCCAGCACCCTCATTCACTGAGCGTTGCGACCCGCTTGGAACAGGTGGTTGGAGACGAAGGCTCTCGTTGCTTTTCGGGGCGCTGATATCAGTTTTTTCGGTCTCTTGTCTATCGTACAGTCACTCACATGCATCCATTTAACCATTCCATCTGACTTAATTTTGTCACGTCTAAGGGTTCTTCTCCAGCTGGAAAGGCGGCGTCGACTTCTGCTTGCAGGCGGTCATATGTTTCTGGGTTGCACAAGAGGTAATAGAGAGTGGCCGTGAGGGCACCGCTAGTTGTGTCAGAACCGGCGACAATCGCGACTGCCCCATCTTTTGCAACATCATCAAGAGCAGGGCGCTCGTCTTCAGGCATCGCTTCGCCACTCTGTAATCGACTTCTTCAGGCCAGGGTATTTCAGAAAAACGGTCACGAGCACGTACAAGGTGATAGAATAAGTCTTTCCTCTTAGCGCCCATCTGCAATCGCTTGACGATCCTTTCTCTGCCGAATGCATGGATGCGCCGAATTGAACCCTTCCGTCCTATAATTGCGAGGAGGAGGGGTAAAACATATGAGACATGCCCCGTAATTGCGCGGAAACTGAAAGTATGTGAGATTTAGCCAGGATCCCTTGTGCGGATACGCACCGGAGATGGGATTCAATAAGGGTCCAGATGCCTTCATCGTCCCCGCCAGCCTTCATTAGTTCGAAACCGCCACCGAAACTGGGTGAACTAGAGTCAGCCTCTACTCGTAGCACTAAGTGCAAAATATTTACGCCATATCACCCATGAAATCGGTCCTAACAAGACGCGTCAAAAAAAAAAAATGATGCGTAGACGGTGAACTCACGTAAAGTAGTTGAACCATGCGGCCATATCTAGTACAACCTCCTTCTTTTCACCCGACTGGTGGACGGCATCCTCAAGACAGCTGAGCAGTTGTCTTGTCCGCTTCGCGGCGAAGACTTCATATTCTTTTATTGCCGCAGATGAGAAAGCGCGGTTCCATGGTTTGCGTTGGTTCATATGCTTTATGGGATCACGTTGGGCAACCACAGACTGAGGACGATTGTCCCAATCTAATAATCGAAAGTGGGCGATAAGTAATGGCCAAGACTCGATGCACGTACAAGGTCCCTTGGGTAAACCACCTTTGCCGAGTATGGTCGGTATAAGCGAAGGATCACGAATAGACAGTGCGTTCGGGCCTTGAGATAGAGGAATGAGTCTGCGAGTAAGGGAAAGGAGTAGAAGAAATAGACTAACCTATTCGAACAATGTCTCCATAATGGTCGTGCAGGTTCTTACAGTACCTATGCCAGTCCCCTTCTCCGCCGAGATATGCCGCCCACCACTTGGATGATTTAGCGATTACCGGTCCAGGATATTTGGCGAGAGGATGGAGAGGTGAGAGCCTGTACGCGAGTGTGAAGGATAACAAGGAAGTTCCATATGTTACGAACGCCAGTGGCAAAGAAGCAATCGGCCATCGCACATGATAAGAAATGGGTAGCGAAAGAAGCACAGGAAGAACGACAAGAAGAACGAGAAGCCCTGGCGTGGACCGAGGCTCCAAGTAGCGAAAACATAAATGAGACATCTAAAACCCACTGTAAGCTGTGATGCAGTAGCAGTGAGCAGGGAGGCTTACGAAGCTACATGACAGGACGACGATGCTTAAAGTAAGCAGGGAGAAGCTCCCGAGCGTCTGGTGTAACTGCAGAAAAGGGTCCGCTGTGGGTGGTGACATCGTAGGGAGGTAAAACTTGGCACGACTGCAGGATTTATATGGAGAAAATGGTCAGAAGACGGGGAAATGCTGCGTGAACGAGGTAAACATCAACATGCCCTCAGCCCAATGTTTGGTGGACAGAAGCTTTCATCAGGGCTTTCATTTCCAGTCGTGTCATCTGTTTTCTTGCGTCCCGATTGGACACATCGGGCGCGTATACGCAGGGTATATTTGGATTAACGCCGAAATTCAATTGGGTTCCTGGAGGGTGCCTCAGCCTGGGCGGCAAAATGCTGTACAGTAGCTATCTCCATAGGGTTTAGATTTCGGATTTGGCCACCAGGTGTGGTATTACGTTCTTGTGTGGGCTCGTGTCCGCCTCATGCATTATCTGCTTCACCATGTAGTAAAAAGAGACAACTGGCGCCCGAGAGCAATGGCAATGAACAATAAATAAGCTCCGTCGATGAGCTCCTGGAATGCCAAACATAGCCTAGGTGCAGGTCCTACGTACCGTCGCCACACCAACTAAGTCACTAATACGTGATAACGAGAGAGTACGCATGCTAGTAGTGTATTCTAGTGTATTCCTGTACTGTACCAATGTCTTGATGACTATCACCCCCTAATCGTGATAATGGCCAACAATGGTTGTTGGCGTGCCACAAACCAATCCTGAATCTTTCCCTCCCATTCTTCGTAACGGAAACCAGGCGCTTGGGAAAATCGGAATCTTCGTAGCACCCAACAAAGCACCATGCGCATCTCCATCAACGCAAGGTTCTTCCCTGCGCAGTTCGCGGGTCCATATGAGAAAGGGAAGAATGCAGCTGGGTTGTGCTCTCCCACAGGGGAATCAGTACTGAACCATCGTTCCGGCAAGAACATCTCTGGAGAGTGGAAGTATCGCGAGTCCCGCTGGATACTGTAGGTGTGAAGGGTCACCTGCGTCCCCTCCGGAATGACCCTACAAAGTGTATCCTATTTTCAGAAACTATCGGATCCAGAGGTGTCCGCATACCATTTTCCGAGCACCTTTTTTCCAGCACCCTTATTCACCGAGCGTTGCGACCCGCTTGGAATAGGGGGTTGAAGGCGAAGACCTTCGTTTCTGTGCAAGGTGCCGAAATTGGTCTTCCCAGCTCCTGGTTGTACGGAATCACTCACATGCAACCATTTAGCCATTCCATCTGGCTTAATTTTGTCACATCTAGAGGCTCTTCTCCAGTCGGGAAAGCGGCGTCAACTTCCGCCTGCAGGCGGTCGTATGCTGCTGGGTTGCACAAGAGGTAATAGAGAGTGGCCGTGAGGGCACCGCTAGTTGTGTCAGCACCGGCGACAATAGCTAGAGACCCATCCTTGGCGACATCAATAAGAGAAGGGCGCTCGTCTTCAGGCATCGCTTCGCCACTCTGCAACCAGCTCCTTAAGGTAGTTCAGAAATTCGGCCACGAACACTCACTAGGTGATAGAATAAGTCTTTCCTGTTTGGGCCCATCTGCAATCGCTTGACGACCCTTTCTCTGCTGAATGCGTGGACGCGTTGAACGGAGCCCTTCCGTCCCGTAATCGCGAGGAGAAGGGGCAAAATATAAGAAATATGCCCCATGATTGCGCGAATCCTAGAAACGTGTTAGCTGTGGCCAGGATACCCGGCGCTAATACGCACCGAAAGAAGGGTTGAAAAAGGGCACGAAGGCCATCTTTGTCCCCGCCAGCTTTCATCAGCTCAAACCCGCCACCGAACCTGAATAAGCTGAGATCAGTCGGTGCTTGAAAGTATAAGGACGGAAAGTTTACGCCATATCGCCCATGAAATCTACTCTTTAAAGACGGGTCAGAACAGAAGTAGATTACGATGGCGCCGAGCGCGCCGAACTCACGAAAAGTAGTTGAACCACGCAGCCATATCTAGTACAACTCCCTTGTTTCCACCCGACTGGTGTACGACGTCCTCAAGACAGCCGAGCAGTTGTCTAGTCCGCTTCGCGGCCATCTCCTCATATTCTTTTACTGCTGTAGACGAAAAGGCGCGGTTCCAGGGTTTACGTTGGTGCAAATGCTTTAGGGGGTCGCGTTGTGAAGCCACAGACCCGGGACGATTATCCCAATCTAATGATCCATAATGAGAAATGGTTGACGGCCAAAGCACGGTGGACTTACATGGTCCTTTCGGCAGACCACCTTGGCCGAGAACCGCAGGGATAAGCGAAGGATCGCGAACCGAGAGTTCGTTCGGGCCTTCGGGCGGGATGAAGCAGCTAACTTGATATGGCAGGAAATATATACTAACCTACTCGTACGACGTCTCCATAATGGTCGTGCAGGCTCTTGTAGTATCTATGGAGATCGCCTTTGCCGCTGACGTATGCAGCCCACCACTTGGACGATTTGGCGATTATTGGCCCAGGGTATTTGGCGAGCGGATGGAGAGGTGAGAGCCTGTATATGAGCGTGAATGATACCAAGCAAGTTCCATATGTTACAAATGCCAGTGGCAAGGAAGCGATAGGCCACCGCAGGTGATAAGAAATAGGGAGTGAAAGAAGTACTGGAAGAACAACAAGAAGGGCAACAAGTGATGGCTTGGACCGAGGCTCTAGGTAGCGAAAACATAAGTGAGATAACTGGAACTCACGATGAGGGTGTTGGAGTTCGGGAGTCACATATGGGGGACTTACGAAACTACTGGCCAGAACAACGACGCCTATTCCAGAGACAGACAGATTCTGGCGCTGGAGGGTCTGGGCTAACGGAACGAAAGCGCCCGCAGTGAATGGCAACATTGTGAAGGCGATAAAAGAGTGCCTGAGAGAGTTGTAGTGGACAAATATACCACGCGCGTTTCCGAGAAGGCCGGGTAAGCGCGATCAGGAGGCACGACAAAAGAGCGCGAGAACGGGTGTACAAGCCCTGTTGATACCAAACAAGGCGTTGTTGGATGTCGACACACCCTTGCTACAGTACCGCTTGGGCACGGGTTGTACTGATCTCAGAACAAGGTGCTGTGAGACCGAAACCATTGTGCGTCCAAATTTCAAATTTATCTTCAGCGTTCGGCTCAGGGCCGGTTCGGTTCGGCTAGCTCAGATCTTGAGTGAGTTGTCCTCATTGCAGCGTCCTTAAAGTGTCCCCTAGATTCGCGTCTGTGACGACACATCTACACTGAGCCACGTCGGAGAATATATACCGACTTTGGGGTTCCGTCGGTGCGTAATAGACGAGGCAAGAGACGAGGTGACGCTCGAGGCACCGTGCCATCCTTGGTGCCATGATGCCATCGATATCGCGCGGCGCCTGCGTGGCCAGGAAGATTTGCAGGAAGATGTTTGAGGTGTCTGCTGGAACCTACAGTAAATTCTACCCATTTCCTTCGTTTAAGCCTCAGCCAATCTGATTTTATAACAAGAAGTTGCAAGAGAAGTTGGGATGTTTGTTCTTCTTTAGTACAGTACGCCAGCATCCCGGGCCCGTGAGAGGTTGTGTCCTTTTCGGGCTCAATGGAAAACGCGGTTGTTGGATTCGCCTTCGCGTGAACCCCTTGGTTAAATCGAAGTGCTGGTGTCCTCGTTCTCTCTTTTCTCCTCCTTTTCTCCTTCTTCCCTTCGTATGCGAGTGATTTTAGTGCGCTAAACTCACAAGATGGGTCGGGGGTGAAGACGGACTTCGTCTGTAAAAGTCGGGAGGCATAATCAATTATGCCTCAGGTGCTTACTTTATATATTCCTCCTTCCTCACACAAGTGGACTGTGCGCCGCGGAATCAAAAGCGAAAACGTGTGTGTCAAGGATTCTTTGGGGAAGACATTCGGACATCCCACCATCGCACGTTTTTCGTGGACGACGATCGAAGAACGAGTTGGTCTATGGTGTAGAATGGTACGCAATCCATCTGGGCTCCTCAATTACCTAGCTGAGGTGTTCTAAGGATGGATGCCGGTGATTCGTCATATTCATCGCTCGTGATGGTGTTGCAAGGTGGAACGGGCTATGACAGGGATGATATATGGTACCGTGACTAAAAGCGACCATGATCAGTAGTCTCGGTATGTTGCAAATGTGTGATAGGGATTCGCAGTATGAGTGCTCTTAAGGTCGAGTTCAATGCACGCTGCGTGGCTGTCTTTCCCGGTAATGGACCGGACCCACGATGGCTCGGCTCGGTTGACTCAGGAGGAACTGTTGCAACTCGCCGGAGTTAGATCACCCCGCCCCCCCCACATCCAGTATGTTTGATTCCGCATTCGGACTACTGTATCGCCCATCGCACCCACAAGAGCACCCATCAACATCCACATGGTTTCGCCAAGACGGAACTAAAATCACCTCATTGTTGTTTGGACGTGTTTACCGTGAACCAACGAGGATGCCTTATCACCATATGGTCTCGAGGCGATGACTTGACGTCTCAAATGTGTCCATGTGCCAACATGATATCACTCCGCTACTTAATGTCGCGAATGGCTCTCATGGAGGGTCGTCGGCTTGGCTCACCATGTTTGGGATCTCTACCCTCCTGACACTCGCCTCAGCGACATTCGCCATCGCGTGCCCTGTTCTTGTCGACAGACGTTCGTTTCAGGTCAAAGGTGGTGTGAACTACACCGTTTTTGATCATGCCGCCACTGGCGCGACACTATCGTTCGTTACTAACAGCGGTGTATGTGAAACCACTCCTGGAGTCAATCAGTATTCGGGATATCTTTCCGTCGGCAAGAACATGGTGACAAATTCCTCATTTTCTAAAGCTCCACCATCTGAAGCAATCTCAGAATATGTGGTTTTGGTTCTTCGAAGCTCGAAATAGCCCTTCGACCGCGCCTCTCGCGATGTGGCTGAATGGTGGTCCCGGTTGCAGCAGTATGATTGGCCTCTTCCAGGAGAATGGCCCGTGCACCTTCAACAACGTCTCCGGATCCACTCCCCTGCTGAACCCTCATAGTTGGAATAATTTCGCCAACATGCTCTACGTAGACCAGCCCATTGGCACCGGTTTCAGCTTCGGCACTGATGATGTGAACTCGACGGTGACCGCTGCGCCGTTCGTATGGAAGCTTCTGCAGGCGTTCTACGCGCAGTTTCCCAAGTACGAGAATCGCAAGTTTGGGCTGTTCACAGAGTCGTATGGTGGACACTATGGCCCCGAGTTCGCGTTCTACTTGTAGGTTTGGTGCTCCATTATATTCTTCATGCGACTTAAGGATCGTTTAGTGAGTCCCAGAATACTGCCATTGACCAGGGCAAGGTCTCTGGAGTGAAAATTCCCCTGGTTGCTCTCGGAATCAACAATGGCTGGGTGGGCATATCCTAGTAGTCCATGTCTCCCTACGTTGACGTGATTTTGGACTCTGCAGTTCGATCCGGTACTTCAGTACAAGGCTTACATTGACTATTCCCTCACGAATCCCTATCGTCCTCTCATTAATAGTTCACAAGCTACTACGTATCTTAAAGCATACGACGGGCGCTGCCTTCCCGATCTTAACACTTGCAGTAGCTCTGGCACTGACGCCGCTTGCAGAAAAGCCGACAACACCTGCTTCGACAAAATTGAGGGCCCAATTCAGGCAGGTTTCGACTTCGACGTCTACGATCTCCGTGCTCCATCCCAGGACCCGTTTCCTCCTGAGACCTACGTTTCTTACCTCCAGGACCCCACCATCCAGTCTAAGATTGGTGCTCAACAAGTATACAAGGAATGCGCTAATGCACCGTTTAAGAAGTTTGTAACCACCGGCGACGGTGAGCCAGCCTCACATGTTCCGGTTATGATCACAGCGTCAGCTCATCATACCCTACAGATGCTCGTACTTTCCTCTCCACCCTTAGTACGGTCATACAGAGTGGCATCCAAGTGCTCATCTGGGCGGGAGACGCTGGTAAGATCCCTCCTTTTGGCCGTGCACTCGCAGCCTGATAGATGGCTCACCTTCTCTTCGATTGTCTCTAGACTGGATTTGCAACACCGCTGGTGTGCAGGCGGTCATCTCCCGGCTACAATTCTCCCAATCTGCTGACTTTAACTCGAAGTCTCTGATGCCGTACACGGTCAGCGGCGTGCAATACGGCGTGTTCAAGACCTCTGGCAACCTCTCATTCCTGAACGTGTTCAATGCAGGCCACGAAGTCCCTGCTTACCAGCCTGTCCTCTCGTTTCAGGCGTTTGTACAGACTCTCAGTCGACAGCCGTTGAGCTCTACGTAGTCGTATCGCTAAGAATTGGGATGCCATGGCCACTGGTTACTGAATAGCAGTTTGTAGAGGTCTGAAGCAGCTGTAGTAATCGAATGCTTCTGCCTTCCTCCTAGCTAGGGGTGACGTACAGATCACCCAGCCACATAAATGACATTAATGTGTGGGGCCGACCAATCCACGGGTATGCGAAAGGGTAAGGCAATGGAAGAATGTTGTGATTCGATAGGTAGCCAGGAATGACTAGCAGCCTAGTACGGTAAGAGCCCGCCCAGCCCAGCTCGAGCATTGTTGTAAATAGCATCAGCCGAAATGGAGAACGCTTTCTGGTTGGTGCTGGTCCCGGCAATGAGACAGTCTCAGGCTGGTGCAAACTGCTGCACCAGGAAACCCGGGAACAAGCTCGGGGGCGACTTTTGCGCCGCTCAACTGGTACGGGATTTCCGGCCCGCCATCCTTGGGGTTTTGTCGGACTTTGACGGACTTTGACGTGAAGGTCAAATCAGGTCTAATATCAGATCTATGGTATCGAGTAACTGGCTTTGTTCAAGTTGGCGTTCGTTAACACTCGTAACACCAAGACATACACTCGACTACTATTCTTATGGCTCCAAAGAGACTGACTAAGGCTAAGAGTCTGGAGTTCCCTTTTGCTACTAAGCGCCTCTACAACAACACCACGGCAAAGCGCCACGCGGTCGCCCTGGGACACGCAGATGAAGAGGCTAATCCTGGTGGCGACTTCAACAAAGGTGATCCGACCCCTCCATCACCCTTGATAGAGTCCGTCCCGTCATCAGTGTCATCGCACGTGAGTGGCACCACGCGACGGATGAACGGCTCCCCCCCACGGGCAAGACCACAGACAAATACGTCGATAAGTGCTGTTCAAGAACTGCTCCCAGACACCCAAAGTGACCAACCGTATATTCCACCTCAACGCAGGCGGTGGGCCGGGAGCAGATCCCTAAGTTTCAGTGGTGAGTCCCCCACCCCGACGGTGCAGAGAGAAATGGTGCGGATAGCTGTTTCTTATATGTGAATCATACGCGAACTTACTATCATCATTTCTCCCTCCGCCTTCCCCCCCTTCCTACGCCACAGCCACCCCCTTCCTTGCCTCCCTCCTGCCGCTCAGAACCGGCGTTCAAGGGGAAGGCATTTCTTCCAGTGCTTCCCCTTGACATCAAGATTGGTGTCGATCGGCCCCGGGGTACTGAACGCTCAGTCACGATCCCTGTGCATAGCGATGAGGCACCCAAAGAGGATCTAGGTGGCCGTGCCGGCCGATCCGGGGCCCCGGAAGGTGGTCACACGTCGCGCTACCCGCTTCGCATTTCTGCATCGTGACTCGGAAAAACAACGCCGCCGAGTCGACGATGCCCTCGGGACCGCGGAGGCTGCACAAGAAGAGCTGTGGGTGGCCGTCGGAGAGGTAGGACCTTCAATGACATTTTCGCAGACTCTCATTCTCCTTGCAGGACAGGTGCAAGCCGTGCAAGCTCGTTGGGCGAGAGGTCTGCAAACCACAGTGGGATGCCTCTTCGCCGCTGGTACCTTGCACGTCTTGCGTCTTCTGCGCAGGCAAGAGTTGGTCCTGCAACCCGCCTGATGCCTTCCTTGAAAATGCGGGTATGCCGCGCACAAAACAAGCACGGCAGAAAACTCACCAAGGTGGTACGGTTGGATTTTTTCCGCACTTATCGCTGCTTTTGACTCCTCATCACCCCGTAGTCTCCACTGACGATACCGCGCCGATAGAGCTGGCCAGAAGCTCAGAGACGGCCGTCGAAGGTATTTCCGCCTCATTTCGATTAACTCGACAGCTTATGATCTCCCAGCTGCTTCTCCGACCATTGAGGTAGGGGCAAGGGTAGAAGTGGTCCGGCGTCCAGGTGGACACGAAAAAGGCGGCAAGGGTACGTCTCCCAGCATTTTGCGTCTATAAATAGACGTCCTCATGAGACTCTAGTGGCACAAGCATTATTGAACAATGACGACCGCCTCGTGCGGATCGGAACCCGCCTCTCGTCGGTCGAGCGCCAGCGGGAGGGGTTGGGTGCGACCCGGCGGACTCAGCAGGAGGTGAAAGAGATCCTCGTGGGCTCGCACCGCCACTAGGGCTTCACCCCTTCGCTTCGCTCTGGTTCCAGCGCTACTACCTCCACCCGCTCCAGTGCCCCTTCCCCACTAGCCCACAGCCTCAGCATCAGAAATGTGCGGCGCGGGAATACGGAGCCCTCCCGGGTGTGCACCAGTCTGATTCCATGCTTTCAGGGATTGATGGGCTGTTAATAGTACATCGGAGGACCTTCAGTTTATCGGCGCTCTGCTCAAGTGTGTGATGGGACACCACCGGGTGCTCCAGCAAAGGCTCCACCCAAATCTCTAGTGGTGCGCAGGCACACTCAGGGATCTGCTAACTTGGAGCAAAACCTGAAGACGATCTTGGAGATGATCCCCAGAGTTATGCAGATATTGGAAGAGGTTCGGGCTGAGTTGGCGGCATTGCGTGAAGAGCTCGCCATGATTTGTACGGAGATCCTGGTCCTTTACAATGATCTGGGATGATCTTCACTAAAGGCTTAGTGTAATTTCTCAGGTGTCACGGAAGGAGAGGAGTTGAGTTCTCCAAAAAGTTTTGTGCTGATATGCCAGTCACCTAATTTCCCTCAACCCCTCAAGGCCTCAAGGCTTCAGTTACATTTGTGTCTGAGATTCTACCGTGTTCAAGTTCCAGATTCCTGGAACTACATAATGAGCGACCTTGACAAACCAGCTGTGGTAAATAATGAGATTGTTCCGATCCATCGATCCAACTTTCTTAGCAATTTTGATTCACCAACCGCCTCCTGTACATCGATCAAAAAAAAAAAAAACCGCTCCTGTACACGTCCCTGTACACACATGTGCCATCTTGGAGTGAGCGGGTTACGCGGGTTACGCGGCCCGTGCGCGTTCGTCCTCTTTTGTGCCCCTGTCGCAACTTTACAGCAAAATCCAAAATGGGGGGCCCCTTGCGACCACATTAGGCATACAGGCTGAGCCTGAAAGGGTGTTCTGTTAAGTGGGATAACCTTAACTTTGCCGACCCTTTGCTGAAATAACTATTTTATACCCTCGATAACTATTTTATAACTATATATTCGTGAGATACCAAATTTCCCAAGAATTTTAGACTACACTTAATTATGAACCCCGCACGTCAAATTTGGAGGTCAGCTGTTGTCCATTTTTACTCAAGGGGCCCCCCATTTTGGATTTTGCTGTAACTCTTGCTACCAATTCGTATAAAACTCAAGTCCTTTTAGCGTCGTGACAACGTCGGTACCCCGTGCCACACGTTGCAAGACACGTTGGTTCCCCTTTCCCTTCACAGCATCACCCCAACCTTCTCCCTGAGATCGAAGCAATGACCCTCAGACAATGGCTTGGCTAAGAGTCGGCTGATCCACCAGTTGTATTTGGTGTCCACATCCAGCGTGCGTGATTCTGGACCCATCATGCGTCGCTCGGACCCACGGCTTGAAGTACACCTATCCAAATTCATATAGATCTAGAATTACAGCAACACATTACGTCTTTATTCAATAGCGATGTGAGTGTCTTACTGTGTCACCAGGTGGTCTTGTAGTCACGGTAAATGGCTTCTCAAATACTGCTGGCGTTTCACGATGTACAACTCTGTTGCTTAAATCACGAAATGCGATGGGTCGCAATTTTGCAACTGAAACAAAATGCGACTGAAACGTCCGTGGTATTAAAATGTGTCCGCGGGTCAACACGGTACAGCTACGCTACTTAATGTCGCAGATTCGGCTCAGCACCGACGTTCAACCCAACTCAGACTTCGTTAAGCATGTTCGCCTTATCTATCATCTTGGCATTTGCCTCAGCGACATTCGCCATTGCGTCCCCTGACCTTGTCGACAGACATTCATTTCAGGTTAGAAATGGTGTGAACCACACCGTTTTTGAGCATGCCGCCACTGGCGCAACACTCTCCTTTGTCACCAACAGCGGTGTATGTGAAACCACTCCTGGAGTCAACCAGTATTCAGGATATTTTTCCGTCGGCACGAACATGGTGACAAATTCTTCACTTTATAAAGCTCCACCATCTGATGTATCTCAGAGTATGTGGTTTTGGTTTTTCGAAGCCCGAACCAACCCTTCGACCGCGCCTCTTGCTATGTGGCTGAATGGCGGTCCCGGTTGCAGCAGCATGGTTGGTCTCTTCCAGGAAAATGGCCCCTGCACCTTCAACAACGTCTCCGGATTAACTCCCGCGTTGAACCCTTATAGTTGGAATGATTTCGCCAACATGCTCTACGTAGACCAGCCCATTGGCACCGGTTTTAGCTTTGGGACCGACGATGCGAACTCGACAGTCACTGCCGCACCATTTGTATGGAAGCTTCTGCAGGCGTTCTACGCGCAGTTTCCCAAGTACGAGAATCGCAAGTTTGGTTTGTTCACAGAGTCATATGGTGGGCATTACGGCCCCGAGTTTGCACTCTACTTGTGGGTTTGAGTCATCCGTTATACTTTGTTTCATGTAACTTTACCACCATTCAGTGAGTCCAAGAATGCTGCCATTGGCAAGGGCGAGGTCCGCGGAGTGAAAATTCCGCTGGTCGCTCTTGGGATCAACAATGGCTGGGTAGGTACACCTTATAATCCATGTCTCGCTACATTGATGTGACTCTGGACTGTGCCCGTGAAGTTCGATCCGATACTTCAGTACAAGGCTTACATTGACTATGCTCTCACAAATCCCTACCGTTCTCTTATCAATTGTTCACAAGCTGCTTCGCTCCTGAAGACATACAACCAACACTGCCTCCCCAAACTTAACACCTGTTACAGTTCTGGCACTGACGCCGCTTGCGAGAATGCTGACAACACCTGCTACGACAAGATTGAGGCCCCAATTATTGAAGGCCCTGACTTCGACGTCTACGATCTCCGTGCTCCATCGAAGGACCCATTTCCTCCAGAGACCTACGTTCTTTACCTTCACAACGTTACCCTCCAGGCTCAGATTGGTGCCCGTCAGACATACCAAGAGTGCCCCGATGCGCCATATTATAAATTTGCAGCTACCGGCGACGGTAAGTAACTTGAAGCCGCGCATGCTCAATTATCAGCTCATCTGACTCGTACACCAGACGCTCGTACTTTCCTCTCTACCCTTAGCACAGTCATACAGAGCGGCATACAAGTGCTCATATGGGTGGGTGACGCCGGTAAGACCCCTCCTTTTGACCGCCCGCTCGCGGTCTGATACATAACCCACGCTCTCTTTGTTTGTCTCCAGACTGGATTTGCAACGCCGGTGGTGTGCAGGCGGTCATCTCCCAGCTGCAATTCGCCCAATCTAGAGAATTTAACTCAAAGGTTCTGGTGCCCTACACCGTCAGAGGCGTGGAATATGGCGTATTCAAGACCGCTGGCAACCTGTCGTTCCTGAATGTGTTCAAGGCAGGCCACAAAGTCCCCGCGTACCAGCCCGCCGTCTCGCTGCAGGCATTCGTACAGACTCTTAGTCAGCAGCTGTTGCACTCTACATAGTCGCGCCACTGAGATTTGAGCTCTAGCTGCTCAGTGGCAGCTTGTTGTGGTCTGCATTTGGAGCAGTGTGCTGTCATTGAATAATCCGAATTGCTTCGCAGCTTCCCATAAGTGGTGATATACAGATCCACCAGTCACCCAATGATACCAGTGTGTATGTGGAAAGGGAACTGCAACGAAAGAGTACAGTATCGTGGAAACCAGGAGTGTGCTACTAAGATATGATTCGATTTAGTACTAATTCGCCCAAATGTTTTGTATAGGTGACTTGAACTTACCAGCATGGAAACCGCCCTGTCCAGCGCAGGAATTGCCAGTATTCCACACGGTATCAGTCAGAATAGAGAATAGTTTTTGATTGGTGCTGCAGTGCCAGTGAGAGTCAGGTGTCGGTTTGAGCAACTGACTCGGAAGTCTGAGGACCAAGTTGACTGTGACGTGTGACATGTGACATTCAAATTGGAGGCGACTGGTGTGAGCCTGAGTGTGGGATTTTCATCCCGTCTCGTCGGGACTTTGAGGTGGCGCCAAGCCCACCGCTTCAAAGCTTTTTTCTTTAGAGGTCATATCTATCATCGGTCTTATTGTATCGACTTAGCAGCCTTTGTTCGCGCTCGTTGACTCTCACTTCCAAAACCAAGACGTTCGAATACACTTGATTGCTATCCCGATGGCTCCAAAGAGGTCCCCACAATCAACGTTAACTAAGGCTGAGGGCCTGCTGTTCCTTATTGCCGTGCGACTCCTCACAGCATTCAGATACAAAGAGGCTAATCCTGGTGGCGACTTTAGCCACTTTTTGGGGAAGATTAAGGGAGAACTGGTGTGTCACACATGCACCTCATTCTTGAAACGCTAATACAACCCGCAACAGATAAAAGTCAATGACATTTTCAACAAATATGACCCGACCCCTCCCTCGACCCGTCATAGATACCACTCCATTATCAAGATTATCGCGGCTGAGTGGGAAAGTGCAGTGAAAGAACAGCGCACCTTCAACTTTGGCAAGTTTACTGGCAAATACCTTGATAAATGCTGTGCAAGAACGGCTTCCGACCACCCAGAGTGGCCGGCCATCCTATATTCCATGGACCTCTCTAAGGATGCGTCGGAGCAGGCTCCTGAGTTGCAGTGGTGGATCCTTCGTCCCGACGAGGAAGGCAAACACAGTGCGAAATAACTGTCTCGTGGGAACCATATTCTCATTATTTCTCCAGCACCGTCATCGCCTCCACCATCTGCGTCAAACCCACCTTCCCTGCGCCGCTCAGCGCGGGTGACCAAGGGGAAGGCCCTGCTCCCCCTCCATCCGCTTGACATAAAGATTGGTGACAATCAACCCCGGGGAACTAAACGCTCCGCCGAGCGTATCTATGAGGCGTCCAACAATAATCAGGTTGGGGGGAGTGAGTCGCCGCCACGGAAGGTGGTCACATCAGCTGGAGGTGGCACCACTCGCGCCACATTTAAGTCCCCGCGGGAAACACGTCTAGAACGACGCCGCCGGGCCGACGATAATCTCGATCATACGGAGGCCGCACAAGACGCGGGGTGGGTGGCAGTAGGAGAGGTAGGCCCTTGTAATAATTTTCAGATTTTCTCACACTCGCTGTCCTTGCAGGATAGGTGCAACCCATGCAAGATCGTGGGGAGGGAGGTCTGCATACCGGAGCGGAACGCGAGCAAGTCTTGCCTCTTCTGCATGGGCCAGAGCTGGTCCTGCAACCCACCTGATTCCTGGCTTGAAAAGCTGCCGCGCCCAAAACAAGCACGACAGAAACCCCACAGTATGCCTATCTTCGTTCTGCCCATCGCTGCTGTTCTAACCATGCCGCCCTTATCACAGACGATGTACCGACCGAAGTGGGCAGGAGTTCAAAAACTGCCGCAAAAAGTATGACCGTCCCATTCCTAATGATTTACTTCTCAGTTCATGATTTCGCAGCTACCCACCACACCACTGAGGTAGCAATGGCTGAGCGTCAGAGTGGACATCAAAGAGGTGGTGGGTGTACGCCTCCAGTGTGCTGTGTCTTTAGTAGATGCGCTGACCAAAATTTAGTGGCCCAAGCGGCCTCGGATCTAAAGGTGTGGCTCCGGGCCTTGTGCGACCACGAGGGCATTGCGTTTCACTCTAGTTTAAGCGCTGCCGCCGCCTCCGCCTTTACCCACGCCACGGCACCGTCGCCAGTTACTGGATCATCTACCCACACTCTTGTTCCACAATTTATTGGTGGAGGTAGTAATGTGGGGATCGAGGGTGAGGAGCCCCCTCAGGTGTGCCCTAGTCTGATCCCATATTTTTGAAAAGAGATGACATCTCTGCACTTATCCAGGAGGCTGCGTCTCAAACAGGCAACAATAGAGGGATAAAGCGTGCACGTCCTGACGAATTGATGGGCAGTAGTTCCACCTCTGGCCATGTTCGGGTGAGCACATCTCATCGCCTCTGCACGTTCCTATCTCTAATGCCATGTTAGTGCGAGTCCTGTTCACACAGAAAGTTCAAGTGTGCGCAATGCAGGGGCAAAAAATCGTCAAATCATTGCGCTCGCTGCCAAGATTCCAACCACCCCTGCGAGCACTTGCCGCCCGCCGTCCCTAGTGGTCGCCGCAAGGGAACGTCCGCGGGTCAGGAAACTACTGCTCAGCCTTCTCTCCTCGCACTTCCCATCACAGATCCCAACAAGCTGTTAGGTATTGACCTGCTAGGGATCGATCGCATGGCTACCATGCTATATTGGCGCACAGAACTCGCTCGTTCTCAGGCTGCTTATGAAGCTGCTTGCGCCTACAAGGAGTTCGTGGAAGAAAAACACAATCAATTTCTTGAGCGGCTTGCCGCATCAGGTCAGTCTACGGCGGGTGAGCCTCGGGCTAAACGCGCGAAGACCAACACCTCCAGGAAGGGAAAGCGTTAAGGTGCGCACTGACACGATGTAAGATCAAGTCGAGGTGAGTGTGATTGCCGAGGGCCAGGTAAAGTGGAGAAGGGCCGGCAACGAGTAGACGGACCCCCAGGACACTGTACATTTACGATATGTCGTGTTGTATTGAATTCGTGATGCTTTTCCCTGTGAGCTGATGAAACGCATGTGGGCTTCACCGAGTACGGGAGAGTTCAAGTTGTGTGACAATGGTTTGAGTAATACCGTAGGCTCCTATGGCCCTTCCGGCAGTTTGCGTATTTTTACATATTTTTCGCTTAGTAATACCGAACCATTCCCTGGGTGACCCTCGCAACTCCACCCAACCACGACAAATCTCTTTGCTTGTCTCTTTGTATTGCGGCTTAATTTTTTTTTTTTTCACCCTCTGGATTGGCTAGCCGGGGACCACTTCAAGATATTTCAAGTTGCTAGGGGGCAGCGGGGATTGGTCGAATTTCTCGGCACCCTCAATTGCAGCCTGTATGAGTCAGTAAGACAACCGAGTGGGTTTTGGCCAGAAGCTTGGCCATAAGATCCAACAGCTCAGATCGGCACCTGTGATAATGGCTTGACTTGGTTGGGTCAATTATTTTAGTAGGGCTGCTGCGTGCTGCGATCGGGTTGCGACCAAGGTCATGGTCACAGCTATTATTAGGCTGGGCTATATGCAGTCCAGCTCGAACCGCAAGGTGCCCCTTCCCCTTCTTCTGCGCCCCTTCTTGCCTCTGCTCCTGCTCCAGCTCCGGTGCTATTATCGTAGTTCTTACGGGAAGAGTAATACGGCGCAAGTGTGGACATGTCCCAGGAGCGCAGGCCACTCACTACGCCGGCGGCACAGGCACGTCGGGAGCCATGCGAGCGCTACGCTCTACCGGCCTGCCGGTGGTGCCAGTGGAATACTCGAGGTGGAGGGAGCGCGCGCCGTACAGTGTCAGCTGTGGTAGGTCCTTCCCCCTGTCTTCTTTTTCCCTTCCGCGGTCGGCGCTTGCCTCGTATTTGAGATGCTCTAATAGAGGACGGTGCTTGTGTGGGAGAGGGGGGGCGGTTGGGGAGCGGTCAGGTTTGGCATGCGTAGTTGGAGAGCTGAGAGCTTGCAAGGCTCATTTATGGGATACCCGGGCATTTAGAGGAGCACGTCGAGGCGCGTCGTGGCGCGGATTAACTTTTGGGAGAACCTGAGCTACGTTATGTGGGCGCGAAACCCACTCTCCTACTGGTGTGGGACGCTCACGAGGTCATTAGGCCAAATGAGATGGCAACACTGGCATCCTGAACGACGGTAAGGAGGGTATCGGGATACTTCCAGCAGCGGGTAGGGTTGATCGCACATGGTTCCATAGTCAGAACGTTTACCAGGTGCAATGCTGTTCAAAAGTGGGGTGTCATTGTCGCTTTGTCCATATGCTCGTCCACTCTGACGAATCTCTCATCCTCGTTCTCACCAGCATCACCCGCCTCCGCTTGCCCCATCCATGTTTCAACGACCCCCCTACCCGTAGAGCCGGCCTCATCCTCCACCCGACGCCGACTCGCTCCCGAGCGCAGACATCATTCAAGCTTTCAAGCGCAGGACACCTCTCAGTAAATCAGATCAGGAAGGGTTTTCTGTAACACCGTGACTGACACAAATACGAAAATTGAAGCTGTTCATAAACTGTATACCCTATCCGAAGCCATATACGGCCATAGTGTGTAAACTGGCTGTATCATGGGGACTCCTTAACTTCTGGCCATCGGCGGGTTTACAGTAACCGTACTGCACCAGTAAGGCATAAGAAGTTAGTATGGGCTGTCGAAACTGGACTGGTGCGCGACTCTGATAATCGCTTAGTAATAAGCGAGGTCGTTATCGCATCCTTAGGCATCATTGCTTTACTGCCCATGAAGAACTTCTACCAGTGTACGGTGCAGAGAAGGGAAAAAGAGACTGACGCGTAGAACGGAAGAATCGACATTGCTGAGATTCGTCAATAGAGTAGCTTGGGTATTATGCTACGAGGTATTGGAAGTCAAAAAGTGCCAGTCCTTGTACTTGTGCTAATGGAGAGCGAGTGTTAAGTATTATGGAAACGGGCTGTGAACATGGACGGAACTTGAAGAACAATATGCTTCCGCGATCGGAAATGAGGGGTTTAATGTCCGAGGTGAGATCGCTCTGGTGCCAGTGGGCGGGCCCTCGAGCTCCCGGAGCGAGCCGATGAGTATCGGAGATCGGAACTTTGAGTCCCTTGATGGTTACAGGCTTACAGAAGTACTGGGTGCGGTGTGTAGGCGAAAATAAGAGTGTTCTCTAGTTGAACTTCCTGTTGGAAAAAAGGGCAGGTGCCAGTGGCGAAACGCAAGAGAGGGACGGGCACGTGCCACCCGGACTCATCCGTTCTGACAGTTCGCTAAAAGCTCAAACTAATTCTCTTTGCGAGTTGCTTACCTTGGCATTTCTGTGGTAGCATGGCCGTGTGTCGCCGGTTGAGGAAGCGTGGCACAGGGGGTGAGGGGGCCTGGCGCGAAGACACGGGAAGAAAGAATGATTGAAACGCATCGCATCAACGATCGGCGGGGGTATTCGGGGAACAGCGGGAAGGAAGAGGCATGTACATGGAAAACGAGTAACTAGGTATATACTTGGAGGGGCTAATAGAGACTGGGCAGAAGTACGGAGTGCCTCTCGATCGAAAAAACTGTGGCTTTGTGTCCGAGACGCGCCGACGAGCAAGGGACAAAAAACGCCGTTTCATCGACCATTTTTGGCATTTCAGAAAGACCAGGGTATGGTGGGTGGGCGAAATAAAAGGACACGATCCTTTGAACCGGCTGAGAAAACGGGTGGACAGGTGGCAGCACGGAGGAAGGAATGAGCACGTGCCGCCCTGTCCGCTCGCGCAAAGACGACTATGCTCTATAGCACGTAAGCGCGTAAGCCTTCGCTCGCTCCTCGTTTCGGCACAAACCGGCAAACACTGTTCATGCCCGCTCGTTCCTCACTCTGCCTCAGACTGGTTAAACACGATGGTAAGTTATTATCGGAATTCCAAACGTGGTCATAATAATGACAACGCTGATCTCTGATCACTTTAATTTAGACGTATGATATCTTGTTTGTTCTAAGCTCCCTCCCGAATTTTGCGACACTGCATTGTCCTTGGCATAGTCCTCCACTCGTCCCTCTAGCGCATTTGATGCAAAAACGGCGGTGGTAACTCAGCTCAGCTACGGCAACAAGAACAAGTGGTTCGGCGGAGCCCCTACTAACTTACTGCATTGGTGTGCGCTTCCATGAGCACTTCCAGCGTGCTGGATTCCAGGTTCAGACGTCGTTTCTCACACCCATAATTTGAAGTACACCTGCCCAAATACACATGGAACTGGGCGACGAAGCGAAAATCAACACATTGTTGTTTGGTCTTTATTGATCCGCGATACGGATGTCTTACCGTGTCACTATGCTATGGTCTCGGGTACAACGACTTGACTAGCTCTCGGAAACTGCGGGAGTTTCACGACGTACTCGAACTCGGTCGCTTAAATCCCATAGTTCCATTGGCCAAATCTTCGCAACAGCAGAACATCGGCGGTGTTAAAATGCGTCCGTGGGTCAACACGATACCGCTCTGCTACTTAAGCTCGAGAAATAGTTCTCGAGGATGACCATCTTCTCAGCTCAGAGCTCAGACTGCTCACCATGTTTGCGTTCTCCGCTATTTTAACACTCTCCTCGGCGATATTCGCCATCGCATCCCCTAACCTTGTAGACCGTGCTCATAGACGTTCTTATCAGGTCAAAAATGGCGTTAACTACACCGTATTTGATCATTCCACCACCGGTGTGAAACTATCCTTCGTCACCAACAGCGGCATCTGGGAAACCACTCCCGAAGTCAATCAGTATTCAGGATATCTTTCCGTCGGCGAGAACATGGTGACAAATTCCTCACTTTCTATAGCCCCACCATCTAAAGTATTCTCAGAGTATGTGGTTTTGGTTCTTCGAAGCCAGAAACAACCCAGAGACCGCACCTCTCGCTATGTGGCTGAATGGCGGTCCCGGCTGCAGTAGTATGATCGGCCTGTTCCAGGAGAATGGCCCATGCACATTCAACAACGTCTCCGGATTAACTCCCGTGCTGAACCCTCATAGTTGGAATAATTTCGCCAACATGCTCTACGTAGATCAGCCCATTGGCACTGGCTTCAGCTTCGGCACCGAAGTTGCGGACTCGACGGTCACAGCTGCACCCTTCGTGTGGAAGCTTCTGCAGGCATTCTACGCGCAGTTCCCCACGTACGAGAACCGCAATTTCGGTCTGTTCACAGAGTCGTATGGTGGACACTATGGCCCCGAGTTTGCATCCTACTTGTAAGTTTTTGCGCTCCATTGTATTCTTCATCTAATCACTGTTTAGTGAATCCCAGAATGGTGCAATTGTCAAGGATGCGGTCTCTGGAGTGAAAATTCCAATGGTTGCTCTCGGAATCAACAATGGTTAGGTACATATGCCCCAATAGTCCGTGTCTGCCTACGTTGACGTGACTCTGGACTCTGTAGATTGATCCTATACCCCAGTTCAAGGCTTACATCGACTATGCCGTCAACAATCCCTACCGCTCTCTCATCAATAGCTCACAAGCTACTTCATACTTCGATACTTACAACCGAAGTTGCCTTCCCGAACTTAACGCTTGTTACAGTTCTAGTTCTGACACCGATTGCGTGAACGCGAACAATACCTGCACCATCCAAATTGAGTCCGCGATTCAGGAAGACGGCGGCGACTTCGACCCCTACGATCTCCGTGCTACATCGAATGTCTCATTTCCTCCGAAGACCTTCGTTTCCTACCTTCAGGACCCCACCATCCAGTCGAAGATCGGTGCTCAGCAGAAATTCCAAGTGTGCCCCGATCCGCCATATGATAAGTTTGTAAATACCGGCGACCGTAAGCTAGCCCTACTTGTCCAATTATGATTACATGGTCATTTTATCATACCCACAGAATCTCGTAGTTTCCTCTCTACCCTTAGTACGGTCATACAGAGCGGCATTCAAGTACTCATCTGGGCTGGTGATGCTGGTAAGACTCTCACCTTCCGACCCCCGTGCACCCGGCTCACGTTCTCTTCGTTTTTCTATAGACTGGGTTTGCAACACCGCTGGTGTGGAGGCAGTGGTCTCCCGGCTAGAGTTCGCGCAAGCTGCAGAATTTAACTCAAAGTCTCTGGTCCCATACACGGTCAACGGAGTGCAGGGTGGAGTATTCAAGACCGCTGGGGATTTCTCGTTCCTGAACGTGTTCGAGTCAGGGCACGAGGTCCCCGCATACCAGCCTGATCTCTCGCTGCAGGCGTTCATTCAGACTCTTAGTCAGCGACCGTTGTGCCCTACATAGTGGTGTTACCGTGAATTTGGCTGCTGCAGGCTTCCCAGTAGCAGTTACTAGTAGAAATTGAATATCAAGTTGAATATGCCAAACTACTGCTACCCATCACCTTGATCGAGGATCAGTTGAGACTTAATTTGAGCCACATGCAAAGTATCGACAGAACGTTCGTTACAGCCCCGCTAGACTCTGAAAAAAAAAATCCGAGAAATTTCCAGCGAATAAGTTGCGACAGAGAGCCAGGGCCCTGCCCTGCCGGCCCGGCCCGATTTTCCACATGGGTTGCTATCCTTGGATCTGTGCCTAGTTTTTTTTTTTTTTTTTTGAAAAAAAGCACCATCTAGGTCTTCACTCTCTCGAGCACAACTACTGCCTTGCCCTTCTCCACACGCTGTAAAACCGCATTGTACACCCTGAAGATGGGGACATGGCATTGGGACGACCCGTGCACATGCTCACGTCCGCGCTCGGCGCTTCGACATGCCTTGGTCGCTCGATGAACTTTTCCACAAGGACAGTACCATTTCCCGATCCCTTGAGTGCCTTTGCCGACAAGTCACCGGCATGTGGTTGGGACTTAGGGGAATGAGATCGCTTGTACGGTCTGACGCTGCTGCCAGTTGAGTGTAATCAAGATGTGTTGTAAAATTTCAGTCGAAGGTCCTATCACTGAGGTGGTGGCAATGCTCTGGGTCGGTTATGTGTACCGTAATGTTGTATGTCACTGAGACAGGATGTGCTACAGGCTTAAAACGAAGTCGGAAATCGTGTTGTGAGGCATACGGACGAGAAGGTGTTTCTACCCTCCCAAACTGACCACAAGAATGTTAAACCTGGAAGTGGAAGTTGCTGCGCTAAAGGGCACTTCCCAAACAACTCAGATCTGTCTCGGGTTCAGGGAGGTACGAAAAGTGCGACCAATCCCACAGGCCTCCGCACATGGCAAAACTTTGTACCAGTGTCCGCTGAGTTTGGGAACGTATTATCCTCAAGGTACTAGGGCCGCGCACGTGAGCGGTACGCTTGGGTAACGCGAAAGGGGAGTCCGAGTAGCTCCGGCTCTACAAAGACTGGAGATGCAGGGAATTGCGGATACTTCTGTGCGTAGCGAGGCCTCGCAGAATTAATCGCACCTACCAGGAATGCACCGTACTTGAGTTGGTAAGGGTCTGCGCGAGTGTGGCACACTCGGGAACGCAGACAAAGAGTGGCACTGAGGCCCGCTGAGATCTGAGTTCCAGGAAGCTCCACTGTTGAAGTTATAAATACGGGATACGTGTGAAGGAAAAGGGGACGTGTGAATCTAGGATTGTTAGAGTGGAGACAAGGGAGGTAGCAGGAATGATCCTTGTGAAGTCGGAACTTGTGAAGTCGGAACGAGCGTAGTGTAGTGTGACCGAGGTGCCAAGTAATGTGTGTGCGCACGTGCGTAAGCTGGGTACAAGGTTGCTCTCTGCAAGCGATGGGAGTGAGGAAGACTATTGCACGTCATTAAACCCACGAGGGCGCATAGGTTCGTGTTAGCGGGGGCAGTCAGACTGACAACGATACATCCTGCTGTGCCGCCAGTTCACATGTTCACGCGTTCACGGGCGAATCCAGATGTCCACGTGGTTAGTGCAAGAAAGCATCGAAAAGCAGGTGGGAAACGTGAGAGATGACGCGATGACGACGTGGTGTTCCTCGTTGATCAGGCCGATCAGGCCTCGATCAGGGTAAGAGGAGAAATTATCAGCTGCCAGTTGTTACCATATGCAGCGTTTGCTCAAGTTGCAAATGAGCCGTAGATTGGATTACATTATTACATTTGCTCCCCAATTTTTCATCGTTCTCCGCTCGCTCCACTTGTGCCAGTGTGATTCCGAGCTCGCTCCGTTTGCATAAATTTTCGATCAAGGGGTACATCGAAAGAAAACGGCTGTAGCAGCTCGGCAGCTTCAGTTCAGCTATTGTGATTATCTTGGTGACGATGTCAGTCGCTTGGTTCGACTACTAGGCGAAGTGCAGTGCCAGGGCCCAGTGACAAGTGTAACTAAGAGGTAAGTACTTGGGTAGTAAGGAGGCTTGTAAGTGAGAGTGACATACGAGAAATAGAGTAACTACCAACCCCAGCATTTCTGGAGAAACGGCTGAGGCTCGTCTTCCGAGTACTACTATGCCGTCTACAAGTGTACGAGTGAAGTAAAAATTCTCACGAGCAAAAATTTGAGCCGCGGTCGGGCAACTGCAACTGAGCTCGACTTAGAATTGTGTGTTGCCCAAGGTGTTGCCGGTTCTTATTGCCGGTCCGGGCCCGCCCAACGTGTGCACGTGTGTGACTGCCCTCGACAGGACACCCATCCAGATCCACTTGCAGGGACCGAAGGAAAACCAACATAGGAAGTAATCTTTGGGTCCTTTCTAGGTGGCGATGTGGGTATCACTATACGGTCTCAAGGGCAATTAAACGCTACGGGCCACTCGGTGTCTCGGAAGTCTCGAACTCTTGCTCGAACTTAGTCGCGGAAAACACCAAATCTGCTTGGTCGTGTCTCTGTTCTCTGTTCTGCGACTGAATATCGCGGAATTCCCGTGGTATTATAATTACAGCAACGTGTAGCTGTGCGGATTCAAAAAAACAGAAACGTGTGTCCATCGGTCACCACTGGCACAATATCGTTCTGCTATTTAAGGTCGAAAAATGCTCTCACATACGTCGGCTCAACTCAAGGCTCAGCTATGTTTGCACTCTCTACAATCTTCACACTTGCATCAGCAACGTTCGCCGTCGCTTCCTTGGACAATGTCGACAGACGTTCATATCAGGTCAAAAATGGCGTGAACTACACCGTATTTGATCATGCCGCCACCGGTGCGACACTCTCCTTCGTCACCAACAGCGGCATCTGTGAAACCACTCCCGGAGTCAATCAGTATTCAGGATATCTTTCCGTTGGCGAGAACATGGTGACAGATACTTCACTTTCTATAGCCCCACCATCTAAAGTATTCTCAGAGTATGTGGTTTTGGTTCTTCGAAGCCAGAAACAACCCAGAGACCGCGCCTCTCGCTATGTGGCTGAATGGCGGTCCCGGCTGCAGTAGCATGATTGGCCTGTTCCAGGAGAATGGCCCATGCACATTCAACAACGTCTCTGGATCGACTCCCGTGCTGAACCCTCATAGTTGGAATAATTTCGCCAACATGCTCTACGTAGACCAGCCCATTGGCACCGGCTTCAGTTTTGGAACCGAAGTTGCGGACTCGACGGTCACAGCTGCACCCTTCGTGTGGAAGCTTCTGCAGGCATTCTACGCATATTTCCCCACGTACGAGAACCGCAATTTCGGTCTGTTCACAGAGTCGTATGGTGGACACTATGGCCCCGAGTTTGCATCCTACTTGTATGTTTTGGCGCTCCATAATATTCTTCATCTAATCGAACCATCGTTTAGTGAGACGCAGAATGCTGGGATTGACGAGGGCACGGTCTGCGGAGTGAAGATTCCGCTGGTTGCTCTTGGGATCAACAATGGCTGGGTACGTAAAACATAGTCATCCGCGTCTCCTTAAATTTACGTGGCTCTGGGATCTCCGCAGTTCGATCCGATAATCCAGTTCAAGGCTTACATCGACTATGCCGTCAACAATCCCTATCGCCCTCTCATAAATAACTCACAAGCCACATCATGCCTCGATAAATATAACCGGAGGTGTCTCCCCGAACTTAACGCTTGTTACAGTTCTGGCTCTGACACTGATTGCATGAACGCGAACAATGCCTGCACCGACCAAATCGAGACCGCGGTTCAGGAAGGCGCCCTGGACTTCGACCCCTACGACCTCCGTGCTCCATCGAATGACTCGTTTCCTCCGAAGACCTTCGTTTCTTACCTTCAGGATCCCACCGTCCAGTCCAAGATCGGCGCTCAGCAGAAATTCCAAGTGTGCCCCGATCCGCCATATGATAAGTTCGTAAACACCGGCGACCGTAAGCCAGCCCTACCAGTTCAATTATGATATGTGTCAGCTCATCCGATTCATACCCCAGTTGCTCGTAGTTTCCTTTCTACCCTTAGTACGGTCGTACAGAGCGGCATTCAAGTACTCATCTGGGCTGGTGATGCTGGTAAGACTCCCATCTCTCGACAGCCGTGCACCCGCAGCCCGAAACATTGTTCATGTTCTCTTCGTTTTTCTCCAGACTGGGTTTGCAATACGGCTGGTGTGGAGGCAGTAGTCTCCCGGCTGGAGTTCGCGCAATCTGCGGAATTCAACTCAAAGTCTCTGGTCCCGTACACGGTCAACGGGGTGCAGGGTGGAATATTCAAGACCGCTGGAAATCTCTCGTTCCTGAACGTGTTCAAGTCGGGGCACGAGATCCCCGCGTACCAGCCTGACCTCTCGCTGCAGGCGTTCGTTCAGACTCTTAGTCAGCGGCCGTTGTCCCCTACGTAGCGGTGCCACTGAGAATTGGGCCGCTACTGGCTCCTAAGTAGCGGCTCGTAGAGAATTGTATAAATTTCTTGATAAAATGAATATACCAAAGTGCTGCTGCGCACCCCAGCTTGACTGAGAACAGGAGTTCGAGTGCAGCGGTGTGAATACAGAGCTTGTTCGGGCCTCAAGCCTTCAGGTAGGGATAAGCCAGGTACTAAGGCTGAACCAGAGGCGGGCCACTCGATGTGGTAGAATTTACCTTTGACTCGCCTATAGTACATGGTCGACGTCACTGCATCAGTCGTACAGGCTCTTGCTATACCTGTGCCCCGATTTCCGCGGACATATGCAGATCATTTTGTCATGGAATTTACCGGCCCACTGGCAGGGTATCCTGCGATGTAGAAATTAAATAGACTTCGACCCGAGGGGAAGAGTACTGGATAGAAGTGACAGAGATGAGAATAGGGAACATAGAAACGACGGAGGTGCAGACGCAGATGCAGACGGTGATTGTTTAACGCAAAGGTAAAGACATAGATGAGATGTTCATTTTCGTACGCGTGTACGGTACATATAGCGAGCTCGCCGGTCTGAGCCGAAGCGAGGAACGAGCGAAGGCTTAGAGCGTGGTCTTTGCGCGAGCGGACCGGGCGGCACGTGTTCATCCCTTTCATCTGTGCCGCCACCTATCCACGGTTCAAAGAACCGTATCTTTTTGTTTCGCCCGCCCGTCGCACCCTGGTTTATTCAAAACGCCTCTCGGGTCGTTTTTCCCACTCGCTGGTTGCGACCTCGATCGAGAAGCACTTAGTGCTTCCGCCCAGTCTCTACTAGCCCATAGTGCATCTACATAGTCACACTCTTCCATGTACATTTTCTCCCTTCCCGCTGTTCCTCGAATACCCCATCGATTGAGAATGCGATGCCCATTTTCCCCTCTCTTCCTCTCTCCTCGTGTCTTCGCGCCTGTTCTTCCCCTAACTTGCCGCGGAAAGCTAAGGTAAGCGTTTCGCAAAGATTAGTTATTTAGTAGTCAACAGTCAAATATCTATCGTTGCAGGCCTGGTCAGGACTCAGTCTTTACCGCGACAGCAAAGCCTAGTTCAAATACAGGTCATAACAGATGCGATAAGTCCATCCTCCTTTTGATTTTTTTTTTTTTTTCGAACAGTTTATATCCCGGAGGGCGAGCCCGACGCTTTAGACCGGTCATAGCTTTGTACCTAATAGAGAAGGCCCGTCATCGGAACAAGGTAGTGGATATAAGTGGGGTTTTCAGAACGGTTCGCCCCGGGGGTTCGCAGAAAGGTTCGCAGTTGTACGGGAGAGTATTTCTGGGCAATAACTCGAGTTGTTTCCCCCCCGCTTCCCGCTCTACCCTATTCTTATCCCAGCCACGCGCCCAGTCCTGGAACGCCTTTTTGTGTCCTTTGTCCTCTGATTGGCCGCCAACTGGAAACGTCTCAACCTCATTGGGGGAGCGCGCAGGCAGGCATTGGACACTGATTCAAGTTCCCGTCTGACTTTCCAGGAAATAGACCACTGAAGACCATACTAGAATGAAGTGAGAGTTTTCGTGAACCAAGCAGAACGACGTAAGTGGGGAGTTGAATAGAAGCGCAGCTTCATGTGCTGAGCCCGATCGCAGGTCAGAGATGGCTAGTAGTAACGCCGACCGGTCAGGCCTGGTCAGGGCTAAAGGTCTAAGGATGTATATGAAGTCAGGGGCCTCCGTGGACGCGTAGTATCGCATGGGCATTTCAGCTTTTTCAGCTAAGCTAAAGCAACTCGTGTCGAATTTCTCACACACACCCATACTATCCTGTGTGGCAATATCCCAAAGAAACTCACAACCTTTTGAATAACTACACATCAGCACAATGTCTCTTCGATCAGACAGAGATATGCATTGGACGACATGTATTCTATAGGAGTATATGTTACTTTGAGAATTTCCCACCAGACAATGTGATCAGAACGAAGCCAAGCAGTCGACCCCCCAAACCTTTTGTAACACATGGTCAAGGTGCCGTTTGTGTCCCCGCTTCGGCACCACGAGTGATGTAAGTGCTCCGATCAACGGAGTTGCATATGAAACAAGCGGGGTTTAAACTTGCACTGATAATCGTCATGCTCGATCATCTGTCTGTGTACTCCTCCACTGAAAATTAGACACCGTGTAAATTGGCAAATCTTTTCTAAACCATCAAATTTACACCCTGAGACTTTCTGTAATTCATTTGGTGGAGGTACTTACATAACATTATCGAAGTTGTTGTGCTTCCATCAAAAGATTTCGTGCAGAAAGACATCTACTTTGTATTTTACCACAAAAAGTTAATAGGTACCTTTGTATATCATGTCTGTTTTCCGATCTCATATTTCTCGAAGGCTAGCTGCGGTGGATGTATTCACAGGATGTGTTTTGAATATCTCTATCATTTTCAATACCGCTACACGTGATAGTACGTCCAATCCTTGGTCCAATCTCAGTGTGTGCTCCCTCCTCACCTTGGGTCCATTCTCAAGGTAGCTGCCGCGCCACCTGCTACCACCTTATAGTCCTCGCGGCCCTTGTTGGTGTAGGAAGGGCGACTTGTATTGTCGCGATAATACTGAGATCTTCCATTCTTTTGTGTTGAGTGGCGGCATTCGTCTAATCTCTTCTCATTTTTGAGCTCGTGATGCCCCGGCGTTTGATCTGCGCTTCCCAGTTGGGGACACCCAGAGGCATATGCGATGACTCGGACGTTGACCTATAGTGGCGCCCCTCGTGGCGCCGCCTGGTTCTTCCAGGCTGCGCCAGGTTTGCGGGGGCAGCTGTAGGGGGGTCACTCTTGCGCGGGTCATACCGGTCCGGGCCAAGGATCCAGAGTAACCGAGAGCCTTGCCGAGAGCCCCGCGGTAAATTATAAAGGCGGATTACCAACGTGTGCTCCAGTTTCTGCGCCATGGGCGGCATGTCTGTAATTTTCAATAAGGCGTCTCGCGGGTTGTTCGCCGTAAGGCTCGCGGGGCAGTGCGGAAGATGCGGAAGCCAATCCTCCACTTCAACCTCGTTGGTTGAAGACGTTGATTCTCGGCAGTTGCCTTTTCAGCGTGTGACCAGATGCGAAACTGGCAACTCTATTTGGTCTCGGGGATAACGACTTTCTTAGACATCATTGACGCATCATTGCGGGCTGCGCAAGAATCGGAAGCACTCGAACTTTGTCGTATCTCTGCATCTGGGCCTTTCCAAATGCCCGCGGTTTCACGGTAATGTGTGTCCGTGGGTTACCACAACACCGCTCCGTCACTTAAGGTCGAAAATGCTCTCATGGACGTCAGCTCAACTCAAGGCTCAGCCAATGCACCATGCTTGCACTCTCTGCAACCGTCGCACTCGCTTCGGCTGCATTTTCCATCGCTTCCTTTCACATTGTCGACAGACGTTCATATCAGGTCAGAGATGGCGTGAACTACACTGTATTTGATCATGCCGCCACCGGTGCAACACTCTCCTTCGTCACCAACAGCGGCATCTGTGAAACCACTCCTGGAGTCAATCAGTATTCAGGGTATCTTTCCGTCGGCGAGAACATGGTGACAAATTCCTCACTTTCTAAAGCTCCACCATCTGATGTATTCTCAGAATATGTGGTTTTGGTTCTTCGAAGCCAGAAACAACCCAAATACTGCGCCTCTCGCTATGTGGCTGAATGGCGGTCCCGGTTGCAGTAGTATGATTGGCCTGTTCCAGGAGAATGGCCCTTGCACCTTCAACAACGTCTCTGGATCTACTCCCGTGCTGAACCCTCATAGTTGGAATAATTTCGCCAACATGCTCTACGTAGACCAGCCCATTGGTACTGGCTTCAGCTTCGGGATTGACGATGTGAACTCGACGGTGACCGCCGCACCATTCGTGTGGAAGCTTCTGCAGGCATTCTACGCGCAGTTCCCCACGTACGAGAACCGCAATTTCGGGCTGTTCACAGAGTCGTATGGTGGACACTACGGCTCCGAGTTTGCATTCTACTTGTAGGTTTTGGCGCCCCATAATGTTCTTCATGTAGCCCAACCATCTTTAGTGAGACGCAGAACGCCGGGATTGACGAGGGAACGGTCTGCGGAGTGAAGATTCCGCTGGTTGCTCTTGGGATCAACAATGGCTGGGTGCGTACATCTAGCCGTCCATGTCTCCCTACGCTCACGTGGCCCTGGGCCCTTTGCAGTTTGATCCGATACCTCAGTACAAGGCTTACATCGACTATGCCCTCACCAATCCCTATCGCCCGCTCATCAATAGCTCACAAGCTGCGTCGCTCCTCAATATTTACAACAGAGGCTGCCTTCCCGATCTTAAGACTTGTTACCGCTCTGGCTCTGACACTGATTGCGTGAATGCGAACAACACCTGCTTCAACCAAGTCGAATTCGCGGTTTTCGAAGGTGCTTCAGACTTCGACCCCTACGACCTCCGTGCTCCATCGAATGACTCGTTTCCTCCCGATACCTTCGTTGCTTACCTTCAGAAATCCACCATACAGTCCAAGATCGGTGCTCGGCAGGTATTCCAAGAATGCCCCGAGCAGCCATATGATAAGTTTGTGCCCACTGGCGATGGTAAGCGGGCCGCATGTCTACTGGCAATTATCAGCTCATCGTTCCCCAGTTTCTCGTAGTTTCCTCTCCACCCTTAGTACGGTCATACAGAGCGACATTCAAGTACTCATCTGGGCTGGTGATGCTGGTAATGCTCCCACATTTCGACCGTGCACACGCAGCCCGATTCATGGCTCACGTCCTCTTCACTTGTCCCCAGACTGGCTTTGCAACACCGCTGGTATTCAGGCGGCTATTTCCCGGCTGCAGTTCGCCCAGTCTACCGAATTCAACTCAAAGTCGCTGGTTCCGTACACCGTCAACGGCGTGCAGTATGGCGTATTCAAGACCGCTGGAAGTCTGTCGTTCCTAAACGTATTCAAGGCAGGCCACGAGGTCCCTGCGTACCAGCCAGTTCTCTCCCTGCAGGCGTTCGTACAGACTATGAGTCAGCAGCCGTTGTCCTCGACTTAGTGGTGTCGCAGAGAATTGGACTGTCTTAAGTAGCAACGCGTAGTGGTGTGTAGGAATTGAAGGTACAGAACTACTGCCGCCCACCTCACCTTGACCGAGGATTGTGGTTTGAGTGCAGTATCGCGAATAGACGGTTTGTTTTAGTCCTTCAGGTGGATAAGGCTGGTGACTTGATATGGCTGAGATCAAAAATTGACTCACGTGCCTACCGTCACCGCGGTGATCCCACGGGCTCTTGACGTAACTATCAGTCCCGAAGATATACGCCTTTCGGACCAGGGTATCTAGTAAGAGGGTGAAAACCGATGTACGAGCGCGAAGACTGTGAGGGGTTGAGTATCTCGGAAGCCAGAGCAAGCAAGCGGAATGTGACAAGGGAGGCGTCCAGTGGTAGCGTAGACCTGGGCATCAAATCATGAAAGCACAATTGAGTTACCTAAATCCAACTGTGTGGAACGTGAGGTGCAGCAATCACGAATGGACGGTTCAAGTTTACGAAGCCACTGGACGAGATAGCAAAACTTGCATCGAATTCAGACAGACCCGGAGGGTTTGGCACAAAAGGACCATTGTAAATGGTGACATCGTAGATACGAGACAACGATATTCAGGTGCAGTTGCGAGAAGGAGAAGGCGTGGCACGTGGCAGCGCGGATCAACAGAGGAACGGTCTCTGGGTCAGGAAATGGAGGAAAGAATGCACAGAGCCGTCATCAGCAAAAAAATAAAGTTTTTTTAAGTGCTTATAAGACATTATATCGGCCATAAGCCGTACAATTCTAGGAGGAATTATAAGGTCTTATCGAGTCACATAGTTTGGCAATTCGTTGTAACGGGTACAACTGTTATAGTGATTTGTAATCAATGTTAGAAGTTGTGATCGCTTTCAGGGATTTTCAGGGATTCTAGTTACTTGGGACGATTTTGGTCAATTTTGGTTGGATTACATGTCCCTGTTGTTTGTAATCGCTTATAATTGATATTCTCTGTTCTATGTACTGACCCACTTGCCTAATGGTTTCGTGCGTCGCGAGCACATATTCACTATTACAAATCGATTTAATGTCCTTTTCTGCTTGTCGTTCATTTTGGCACTTGCTAGCACAAATAAATTGTTTCAGACTGGAGAACAGATTGTATTTGGGACAAGAACTTATTACACGACAACAATAGTATCGACGATTAGCGTTGACTCTAACAGAACAGCATGAGAGTTTCCCACTCTTGGTTACGGATCAAACTTACCATGGTTGTTTTTTGACGTTTGGCATTCTTTCGGGGGGTCCTCCTTTTATCTTGAGGTCCTTCGTCAACAGCGCTGTAGGTGTTGCCTTCACATTGACTGGCCTCCCGTTGCAGGGTGCTCCGCTTCCGAGTTTGAGGTTGAGGCGACTCTCCTTGGTCGTTGTCGTCGCTCTCATGTTGACTTGCCTCCTCCTGGACGCTCCGCTTCCAAGACTGGTGTGTGGGCAGCCCTCCGTGATCAGAATCTTGATCACTATGGCCATCATCACGTCCACCACTAAGGGATCTGTGGTTTGATGACATTTCGTGTTGGCGCCGCACATACACTTCATTGTCACTGGACCCGTCCCCAAGTGACAACAACGGTGTATCTGCTCGAACTTGTACGGTCAATATGTATCAAGTAATATACCAGCACACTCACCCTGCTCCTCGGCAGCTGCTAGATTAGCAGCCAGCTTATCAGAGCGACGCTTTGCTGCCTGGATCCTTGCTTTGGCCAGTACACCATCGGAAGCGCTCCCTTGAGATGACCCCAAAGATACGAGGCCATTAGGGTGACCGAAGACTTGTCTGTGAACGAAATCCAGTGAGAAGACAGTACACCAGCGACGTTCACTCACTGGTTCCACCAACACAGCGTCTCATTGGTCCAATCCTCCTCCACCTCAAATACCTGGAGCAGAGTCTCAAAGAACTCTTCGTAGTCAAAGAGACCGTCTTTCGTGCTCCAGGTTTGCTGTGAACTCAAAGCAAATCGGGCCTATCCTAACGTCATATTTGAACCAATGAATTTATCATCCGACTCACCTGAACTGCCGAATACACGATCATTGGAACCGATACGGTCAGCAACCCATAAATCCCAGCCACCCCAGTTCGTGTGGGGGTTTGTGTTGTTGAAGGGCCATGTAGACCACTCCTCGGACCAAGGAATATTGCACGGCAACACTGAAAGACATCAATTACTGCTTGCCCAGGTTCAAGTATTACGCACGCGGACGAGGAAATACCCTCGCATGAATCCTGCAAGGACGTCATTGGGATCATAGTTATTTGGGTCTTCATATAAGAATGCCGGCGAGTAGCTGGCTATCACTTCGTATCTTTCGTCGCGTTCCCTTACACTTTCCCGGATGCTGTGCATGGTCACTTGACTTCGAATGATGGAATTGGTGTGCTCACCCTGCTGGATCCCTATCGTATGCCTTGATATGCTGTACCGGTATCAGCAATCGTCCCAATGTGTCGTTGTTGAATCCACGATCCGACTTTGTATCTGTGCTCAAACTAACTTGATCGCTCGTACTTTTGGCGGCAAACCTTCCAGTGAGTTCTTTGAGTCGATGAGCATCGGCCGAGTGTGCCGATCGCATGCCTTCTTTAAGCTGTTGGGTACTATCAGCGGCGTATTTGCAGGTGTAAACCATATTCCTTACCGCTGCCGAAACAAATTCCGAGTCACCCTGCCTCAGAAGCGTCTCCAGTTTGGGACAGAAGGCCATGGCTGCTGCGCTCCAATCACTATAGCGAACTGACACTTGTTCGCCCCTGTGTTGCTCGTTTAGATAGACAGTCATACACGCTTACATACAACTTACAAGTTCATGCTTCGGTGGACACTTCCCCACGTCACCCGTTCTTCAGCGATGGCGACAAGGTTCTTGATTGAGACCGAAATATGGTGACATCGCATGAGATATTGCCCTGTTTGTATGATATGATGAACAGCACAAATAGAGAGCATACTCACAGTGACAAGAAGACTGTGGTGAGATATGCAGAGAGTGCTTGAAGCAGCAACAGGGGGTCAGGCAAGAGAAGCAAGAGTGTCTGGCACACAAGCAGTGAGAACTGATGTTGTTACATTGGAGAGGAGAGAGCTTACCTGGCACACAAGCAGTGAGAACTGATGTGGACCAGGAGCGTACATGGTACTCTACTTATACACTTTCAGGTAGTGACACTGTACAAGGGATGTGACACTAAGTCACGCAGTACAAGGAAGTATTGTTCTACAAACGGACAAAGGAGTGGACGTTCTGAGAACAAGGAAAGAAAGAATAAGGAGAGTCCAGAAGCAAATGATATCATAGTGACATCATAATAAAGATAAAGCTAAGTACGGAACAAAGGAAAGTACAAAGGCGTTATACAACGCAGAGTCCGGATGTATGATGTCATTAGAAGTACAGTGATGTCATATGTGACGCAATGATAAGTCCAGATTGTACAGATCAAACAGTATCTAATCTACAAGTCCTGTATATCTAATCTAAAGCAGTCCATGCTGCAAGTCCGGTCCGTACGAGCCGCTAAGTGCGCAGGGGTCACTTATCAACATGATAGGGCAAGTATTTTTCTTCTCGCGTCTGCCAGTATGTATCAGTATCGAGTCCATAATAGTAACAATCACTTAACTTTGGTGTTTGCCTGTCTGGCGCATTGTGGGACCTGTCTTCGTTGTTGGTATCTTCGGTGAGTTCCCTCTGTCTGCTTGGGCTACGGTGGCGGTTGCTAGGAGTGTAGTAGTCTCTATATCTGTAGCCTGAGCGCATACGTATGTCCAGAGGTGAGGGGGATCGCTCAGTGGAAAACACTGGCATTGTAAGTTAGTGGGGGATAATTGAATACGCGTCTCACCTCAGTCCATTATGACGAGTCTCTCAAGGGATCATATGATCATGACTGGCGATTTGTTGATGACGTTGATTTGCACAAGGAGGATTGTGTTCTTGTAGTGTGGTGTGTGTCATACAGAACAAAGGTAAGTGTATGGCGTGTCTCCGGAAATACCACTTACGCACACGCAGAGTATATTACCGTGTTCGGGTATTTCCGAACACACTTACCAACCATTGTTCACGGCCATCTCGTGACATTACTGGTGAGTGCAGTCGACTCGATGTGTGGCCTTGCTAACACATGTACGAGATGTCCAGTGTTGAGAGTGGCCATTCACACCAGCCGAAGGGAATTGGCTCGACGATGCGTTCTATGAGTCCGTGAGTATCAAGAGGTGAGCCCCGTCGTTTTTATGGATGACGTGTTCACATTTTCCCAAATGCCCAGAACTCGAGCCAAGAAGGTATAGAGGATGTCATCTTTGGTGTGATTCTGTACGATAATGTCTCTGGAGTTGCTATTGTGAATCACTAATGCTACCCAACTATAGGTACGATGCAACTGTACCGCAACACTAAGTAAGAAGTTTCAAGTTCTTACGAACGTCGCGTTCGTAATCCGAACTCTCAGGTTCAGTGGCACTGTCCGAGTCGATAGGGGACGCCATGACTTCATCGTATAAGCTCTTTGGCATTGGCGGGAGCTCAACCAACTCTCCTTGAGTAGCGGGTACGTACTGTGGGCCTGTTGTCTTGAGTCGAGATCCTTTGGGGTCACCCCTTGCTTGACGTTTCACAGGTTCATCTTCTTGGTCCCCAATCAGGTTGCGCGGACGTTTGGCACAGGTTGCAAGATTGTCACCGTCAACTTGGGAGTCGTGCTTACTCTCTCCTCCTCGGGACAGTGCAGTCTCCATCGCCGGGCCACTGGCAGTCATTGTGTCCACAGGTCTGTCTGCTTGTTGGTTCTCAGTCGCGTCGCGCAGTATGGCCGCAGGACTGACACCGTCTGTTTGTACTTGCGATTTGCGTTCACTATCTCCGCCTCGTGACAGTGTGGTCTTCATCGCAGAAGCACTGACAGACCCCGTGGCCACCATTTTACTCTCCTTGTTACCACCGAGATTTATGACCTGTGATACAGCATCGTAAGTTCCCTGTGCCTCACACGGAATAGTACTCACAATTCTTCCATTGGCTGGAAGGACAAACAGGAACCCCTGGAGGGCCATGGTCGTATTCAGCGTGATTTCAAGCGGGGGATTGGAAGAGGCCATGCCGGTGTGCAGCTGTAGGAACTTAGGAAAGGTTTAAGTAAACGGTCTCTTGATCGCTGATCACTTTTGACAGATAGTCGCCGTTGACAAAATAGGTGAATCAGACAATGGTGAGACTCGAATGTAACGCAATAGTGGGTACTCCTCATATCTTGCATGAGAGTGCGCTGATCCATATCTCAACTATCTGACCATGCAACACAAATGTATCGACTGCAACAGGGTCTTTCGATCAAGCGTGTCACTCGACAAACACCATTGCCGCAGGCAGGTACAGAAGACAAGCCAATCGGTGCCATCAGCGACGGCCAGCAGCCAGCAAATAGAACGGTGCCCTCCAAGACCTCACAAGCGAGCACGTTTTGTGTACCCGCACGAAGACGAGGATGCCCCTGCTGTGGACAACGACAATTACACTGGGCCAAGCAACAGCCTCCCATGTGGGACATCCCCCCCACCTATATGTTCGGCACGATCAGGACGCGTTGTCCGTATTCCTCGGCGTCTCATAGACTATGTACCTCACGGTGACATGTCTCTATCCCATGTACCTCCCCGTGCACCTACCCCACCTGAGTGCGACGACCGCTCAGTCACGCCAGCCAGGGTCCAGACACCTTCCCCCGACACTCTTCAACACCCATTCCAAACGCAACTTAACAAGCTCGGAATATTCAGATGCTATACACGCGCCCCAACATGGCATCCCAAAGACGACGAAAATTTGCCCATCCTATGTGGTTCGTCATCACTGGACACACCCACTCACGCTGTCACCACAGATGCAATACACGAAATCTCATACGACGCACCTGAACCAACTGATCCATTCGCACCGTTTACCAACTTCAGCTGTGCGGTGTATATGACCGCATACTTCTCCGGGTCAGATATCAAGTCTGCAGAACATGCGAACAAACTGGCCACCGCAATTCGTGACAGTAGATTCGTTGTAGACGAATTGGCAGGTTTCAATGTCGCAAGGGAGAATGCTCGACTGGACAAGTATCTCAAGGATGAACAGCACCCCTTCCGCACACAAGATGGTTGGCTGGAAACTGCCGTCAAGATCCGCCTCCCTGTAGAAGGAAAACCATTCATATCAGAAGACGACGCACCAACGCTAATGATACCCCACCTTTTCCACCGTCGTATTGTTGACATCGTTGAAACAGTGTGTGCATCCAAGACAGCCAAATCATTCCGCTTCACGCCGTATACAATGCACTGGTGTCCTGATCCCAACAACCCAGACAAACACGAGCGAGTCTACGCTGACACATATGTATCGGACACGATGGTCCAGGCACAGGTCGAGGTAGATAACCTTCCTCGGTTGGAAGGTGATACGAAAGAGCATGTGGCTCTTGGTATAATGCTGGCTTCAGATTCAGCTCAGCTTACAAGCTTCGGGTCAGCAACGGTATGGCCAATTTACATCATGTTTGCGAATCAACCCAAGCAAGAGAGGACGAAGCCTACATGTCACGCAGTACACCACTTGGCATATGTCCCATCGGTACGTATTTAGAACTTTGTTGTATCTTCATGGATGACCCAGATGACCTACAGATTGGTAGCGACTTCGCAAGCCGATATCAAGAGAAGACAGGCCAACCACTGTCGCCTGCAGTCGAGCTTCACTGCAAGCGTGAGCTCATGCACACCGTGTGGAACCATCTTATGGACGAAGGATTCACTGAAGGTTACACGCAGGGACTTGTGATTCGCTGCACCGATGGCGTTGAGCGGAGGTTTTTCCTTCGGATAATAACGTACACTGCAGACTATCCCGAGAAGTGAGTGCAAGTGCGCTCAATCAACTCATGACGCGGGACTGATTAAGATCAGAATTCTTCTAGCTACAATCAAGAATTTGGGACGATCGCCTTGTCCCCGTTGTCTAATCCTGTTGAAGGAAATAGGCGGTGTCGGTACACGTACAGATACCAGACTGCGCCAGAAGCTTCGCATCGACAACGAACGAAGGCGTCAAAAGGTTGAGGCCGCATGCAAGTTGATGTATCAGAAGGGCTTGGCAATTACAAGTAAGCGCGTACAGGACATCCTGAGGGATTACTCCATGGTGCCGACTCGAGTAAGTACCTAATACTACTAGCTTTTCCGACTTGAAAACTACTAACGCGTTTACCAGAACGCATTCTCGGATACACTTACTGGTGTAGGACACGACTACCACAAGTTATTCGTTGTGGATTTACTGCACGAATTCGAACTCGGCATCTGGAAGTCGGTGCTCACGCATCTGATCAGGATGTTGTTCTCATTACCGGGAGGGAACGCTCTTGTGGCAGAACTAGACTCAAGGTATATCTGTGTCTACGTCTTCATGAACATGCGCTTAGTTGTATTACAGATTTCACAGCACCCCAACGTTTGGTCGCGATACCATTCGCAAGCTACCAGGGGGCGTCTCTGGTCTCAGTAAACTGGCAGCTCGAGACTATGAAGACATCCTACAGGTTCGCAAACTATCTTGTGATGCTGTTGACCAAAACTGATAGACGAGCAGTGCTCAATACCCGCCTTTGAAGGGCTCTTCCCAGATGAGGACAACAAAACAATAATCGATCTCTTATTCCTACTTTCCACTTGGCACGCCTACGCCAAGCTCAGACTACATACTGACTCAACTCTGAGGATGCAGGAGACTGTCGGAACTTCCTTGTGTCAAACCTTGCGACGGTTTGCAAGCACCACTTGTACTCGCTATGCGACCAGAGAGCTCCCACGGGAAAAAAATGCACGTGTGGCACGCCAACAGAATCAACTGAAGCCGTGTGAAACCAAGGCAACTCGAAAAGGCACCAGCTCTGTAAAGCACAAACGTTTCAACATGTGTACATACAAAATGCACTGTATCCCAGACTATCCTCAAGCAATCCGGCAGTATGGGACCACAGATTCGTACAGCACGCAGATAGTATGTTGATTAACACTTATATTCCAGGTAGATGACTCATCTGATCTTGGTAGAGTGAGATCGCGCATCGCCTGTCCAAGATGTGGTACAGGATGTCCAACAAGAATCGCAGGTATACCCAACAGATCACCGACAGGGAAAGCCGGAGCCGATTTTACACCGCTATGTGCGAGGAATTATCTAAGGGACAGAACCCTTCTGCCACCGACTCCGTGCCAGAGAATGGGCCTCAGGACCCAGACACTTCCCTGATCGCGCACCCTCTTCTACAACACGACGAAGCATCACCGAGTGACCCAGGTGAGCGTTACTGGATGCCCAAGACCGATGCATCTACCTGGGACCTCACTGATTGGCTGTATCAACACCGAGGAGATCCCGCACTCCGTGTAAGTCATGGGCAGATGTATGAGTCGGATTTGGTGGCATGGTGCTGATGTAGATCAACACACAGGAATTCCGTACTCGCCTACTTGATCACCTGCGGGCGCGCATCCAAGGCCTTCCATATTCTGGTGATGAACACGAGTTTACAGCTAAGGAACGCGATGAGATCATCATTGAACGGAATCGCTTGCATGTACATAGGACCATCCGCTTCAAGTCGACAACCTATGACGCTCAGAGGATGGAGGAAACCGCTAACCCCCAATCTCACACAGATATAATCGTTCTGGCACACGAGGATGACAAAGAAGGGCAGCCGGCATTCCCGTACTGGCATGCTCGGGTTGTGGGAGTATATCATTTTATGGTTCGCGAACGCACCAGAATGTCAAGCTCGGGCCTTACTGATGCGAAGCGGATGGATGTCCTACATGTTCGATGGCTTGGATTGGACACTGTCAACGGACGGAGTGGATGGCGTGCACAACGGCTGCACAGGGTCGGTTTTCTGCCTGACACTGACGTACTTGGGCCGGCATTCGGCTTTTTAGATCCCAGCGAAGTCATACGGATGGTACACCTGATACCAGACTTCGTTTCAGGTCGAACAAGACTTCTACTGTCTGGGCCTTCTATGGCCATTCAAAACCCTCACCCGGATGGAGAATACGAAGGATACTACGTCGCAATGTAAGAGCTGGCCACTATTGCAGTCGCTATATTCTAATACAACATTGCTATAGGTTTTCAGATCGTGATCTATTTATGCGATATCGCGGCGGGGGTGTTGGCCATCTTGGCACACGTCAATGTGACCATATCCTGCTTGGAGATGAACACATGCCGCTGGGAGAGACACAAGGGGCCGATGAAAATCCGGTTGAGATGGCGGAATACCAGGGCAGTGCCGGTGACTCAGATTGGGATGGCGAAGATGGAGGCGAAGACGAGGATGTGAGCGACAGAGCAGAAGACCATGAGCCTGAGCTAGTACTAGCAAACCCAAACGACATAGACATTGTTACAGCAGTTGGATTTGCCCCACTATAATATTATGAACGATAAGCCAGGTGTCTATTACTTAGACCTGACCTCGAAGAATTGTCGGATCACACAGGAAAACGGGAATGAAAACGGGGGAATCGACAATAACATTGGGAGCGCGCCGAAACCCTTTTATACAATGTGGTCTGTACCTACGTTAAACGAGTCGAAACGCGACTAAGTTTAGAGTTTAGAGGGGAAGATGTAGAAGTGGAGGAAAGTAATCGAAAAGTTGAAGATGGAGAAACAGTCGACAACGAGAACACGAGGCCAGTGGAATGCGTGAAAACAATAGTAGGTAAAATGGGGGGGTCGGTGAACAGAGGCGCATGGCTGAACGACAGCGCCAGCAAGATTAACGATGCGCACTACAAGTACAAACGAAAGATCAGAAAACGGACCAAAATAAAAGAAATTAAGGGCGCACCTATGCCCGAGACAGAGTGTGAGACTAAAACAATCCGGCAGATGAATGTGGCTTGAAGGGCGATGACACGAAGTTGAACGGCCGAGAGTGAAGATACGAAGGATGAGACGAAGATGGCGAAAAAGACAGTGAAAAGATTGGTGGAAGACACGTGGCACACCTGGGGCCGTTGGCGTCGTACTTGATGGACATTGTAACGTTACAGTAGGAACGTTCAGCTCGGCGTGAGCAAGTCTGGTCTTTCTATGTCAATGAGCGAGGGTTCAGCCGATAATGGCAAGGTTTAAGTGGTTAACAAGGATCTCAGAGTACGACACAATACTCAAGATGTGAGAGGAGTTCAGGGGTTCAAGAGGTTTGACGGTTCAGCAGAGAGTTACCCCAAGAGAATGGGAAAACAATGTATACTGTGATGGTAAAGAAGTCGAGTCTAAGGATACAAGCTACCTAGGGCCACGACTTATATAGAAAAGGGTTTGTTTGTGTGGAACAAACAAATGGCGCAATCCGCAGCAAGCGTGAGAAGTAACACAGCAATCCGCAGCAAGCGTGAGAAGAAAGTACAGCAATCCGCAGCAGGCACGGGAAAAAGAAGAAAGTGTGCACAGCTATCCGCAGTAAGTGTGAGAAGAAGCGAGGATATAAAAGGCAAGTGAGACATGTCTCAAAGTTAAAAATAGAAATGAGACACCTGCCATAGAAGGGTGCATTTAGCCCAAGTATAGTAGTAATAAAGACTAATAAGGACAATGAGTGTCTCATTGTCTCACTTTGCACTAGGAGAGAATCTTAAGGCTCCTAGTGCGCAGCAAGTCCGAAAAAGGGAAAGCCAAGAAAGGAAAGACTTTCCCGCGAACGCAAGTGTAAGTAAGAAATTAAAGTAAAGTTGAAAACAAGTCCAGTCTGTAACAGACATTTAAGGGCTGCTATCCTAACGCTGGTAAAGCGTGGATGATCGGCAGGCGTCCGACGAGGGCGGGAGAGACGGGGATACGACAAGGCAAGGAGGAGCAACTTTGGCAGCAAGATGGTAGAGAGAGGATGAGACAAGACAAGAGAACGAAAGTAGTTGGTGGCAATGGCCGAGACTCAGCCGAAAACCGAAATGAATGGAAATGGCCGATATCGGGCCAAGGCTGAGCTACTGTTACGACTGTTCCGAGCTCTTGAAAATATGTGCTCGTGAGGACTTGTAGAACGGCGACAATACTGTAAGTGATTTACAACAGCCATAAGAATTATCCACAGATCGTAAGCGCTTACACCAGAGCCGTAAGAATTACCTGGCAATTATAAGTACTAATGAAGAGACTGTGTTTAACCTCGAGAATTATAAGTGCTTGTTTCCTAGCAGAATAATCTATTGGGGTTGTAGGCAGTCACCATTTCGGTGTAATAATATCAGAGACTCGAAATGCGACTAAATGCGACTATAATTCACATAAGCAAATTTCAATTTGATAAGCCAACAAAATTTTTCAAAGTTTTTGCTGATGGTTGGGTGTCGATATACTCCAGCCCCAAACTTGGGCAATATTCGCCCTGATCACAGGGCTGCTAGTCTTCGGGCTTAAGTCGGACACTATAAACTATGTGAACTGTCGGGGGGTGTCCTCCGCTTTCTTCTCATTTCCGCTTGGATTTCTGCGCTCTGCAGTGAGTCCATCGGGAAAAGGGGGGCATCAGTACTGATTTCGAGTTGCGAAGAAGTACCAATGCCAGAATTAAATTGATAGGGAAGTGAATAACCACTTCCAACGAATGTACAAAAGTGCAAGAGCTGGTGACGAGTTTTCACGAGGTGAAATGGGCCAATTGACGCTTACTTATAACATATTTTCGTTACATAATATTACGAAATGTCACGTGCATTCTGCTGTTCATTGTCTTTGTCGCAAAGCGCGACGCGACGTGCCGAGTTCACCGCGCAGACCTGAAGAACGCTCTCCTTCAAAAACCCTGACAGATGTCGATCATCAATGGAACCGTACCTATGCACGAAAAACACGAAGAACCCTCAACACCGTCCAAAGATCCCCTCTCGTCCCCTGCAGTCCACATCCAGTGGCAAAACTCACAATCAGCCTGTGCTGCGATGGAGGAATTGAGAGCCGCGTCGTCACTGCCTCGCCGTCGTGAGTTCTGTCTCCATGCCGGCCCATCCTTTTACGATCTATAAGCGAGCGTCCTACTCTAGCGCCAAAACGACTTACGTTCGATTTCGAGCTCCCTGCATCCACCGCCGGACCATCATCCTCTTCCTTCACTACGACCACGACTCCCTCGGATCCCTTCCTCCCTTCCAGAGCGCGTTCCGTGCGCTCCCGCGCCCTTGCACACGTCCAAAGCCACTCGCAGAATGACGTGCCCGCGGTCCCTTCCGCCGACGCGTCCAAGTTCCTCGACATGCTCGGACGCGCGTCGGCACGCGTCGACGAGAACTCGCGCAAGCGGATGCGAGCAGCGCGCACGCTACGCCCGCCATTGAAGGGCAAGGAACGGGTGCGCGCCGCAGCAGGCACGCGTTCGCTTGACGAGCTGCACGACCACACGAACCTCCTGCGCGTCGCCAGTGAGCACCGCGCCGGCACAAGTGGCGCGCACTACTCGAGTCTCCCCGTCATGCCACCGAAGGTCCTTCCATCGCAAACTGTCAGCGGTGCCACCCTCACGGACGCGGACGCGAACGAAATACCCATAATGGACGTCGAACCCGATGAGTGTGGAGGGACAGTTGATGATATGGGCGACCCCGGCTCGACTCGAGCAAGAAACGAGACGCAACACTTCCCCCCACGTTCCTCAACCACAGGACACGCGCAAGGGCCCGCGGAGCCACCCTCCCCGACACCTGTCCGCCCCGCTCCAATCACCCGCAACCCCCCGCCACAACCCGCGGGCCCACCAAAATCCGCTGCCGTGCCACCGTCCCTTGCACCTCTTGCCTCGCAACATTCCGTCCCGACCCCTACGCGACCTCCAACGAAGAGTGCAGCTGCAGGAGCAGCAACGAGGAAAGGCGCGGGCGGGCTGGTCGTGCCAATGACGCCCGAATCGCTCCCCCGACGCGGTGCATCCGCATTCACGCCCACCATCACCGCATCACAACTGTCGTTGTCATCTTCGCAGGGGCCTCGACGAGCGCTGGGGATGAGGCGCACGGCGGCTCCGACGCCGGCATCATCTTCGAACGTGCAACACTCTGCCGCGGTGAAGCGGCCATTTCGTCCGCCACGTACACAGGTGCCGACAAAAAGCCAAGCGCAGCAGCAGTGGCAACAAAATGAGGCAAAGAGCCCCGGGGTCTCAGATCCCGACTCGAGTTTTGACCTGGCGTTTGACTTTGACCCCGACGCGTTGGAAGCCGCGATGCGGCCATATGATTGACATTTATTTGGCCGACCTGTGCCTGGCCTTGGTCCCGGCTTCCGGATCCAAACGAAGTTGTCAGTGTGCTTGCCTTGGCGGCATACTTGTACTTATCCCTTTATATGCCCTTCTCAGTAGATGCAGTCGCTGCCGAATATAATTTCCGACAGCCTCGCAGCGGTTGAGTTTGACATACAACGCTCCAGTTTTCGGCCCCGTGGGAATCATGGCGTCGACGCGAACAGTGAGTTTGCGTGCAATTGCACGGCAGGTTCTTTACGAAGCCAGAGTCATCCCCTCGTTCCCCTTAGGTGTCAAAAGTTGAAAGACGTGGAAGTTTCCTTTTATTTCTGCCAATCCTTTATTTACAAAGCTAATCTTGGTCCGTATTATATCATAGCGACGATTTTTCCTGATATTAATAACCCGACATTGACCTCTCGTTGTACAATACTATCACATAGTCAATCTGTACGACGTATGGGCGTAAGACTTTTTTTCATGCCAAACGGGACGTCTGACGGACGTGAGCTGGGAAGTGGCGTAGTGCTAAATATATGCATCAAAAGAGGCAGTGTGAATGCTCAGTATCGTGGTCATCTGGTCATCCTTTCCAAGGTAAATTGTACAACATTCAACACAATATGGTGAGCGACACGAAAATGGTGGCCATGGCATATCAGGTGCAGAACATTCCACGCGACCCGGAGTTATTTGTCCCCGAGTAGCCTACTGCTGACTCCCGACCGTACTATGACATTCAGTACGGCGCGGACGAGACAGAGAGTGCGCAGACGAGGACTTGGAAGGACATCCATCGCGTTTACTATATGTCTGTCAAGACAGACTCAACGACGCGGTTCGTCGTTCTCGCCGCACGGCCGCAGATCTCATGTTGATGGTGGTCAGGCCGGAGGCGGAGTTGAGCATAATTATGGCAGATGAATGACAAGCACCATCGTGACTCCGACGAGAGAGGATGAGGGAGAAAATACGGAGAATGTCAAGGCACCATGTGAAGCCGTGAAGAGGCATGATAGGATAGCATGTGAATACTAGGACTCAGAACTGCACACAGCATGTACCGCCTGAGTCACATTTACGCTACACTTATGCTACCTTTCCACTTCGAGTGTCAATGAAAGTATAGGTCCACACGCTAGTAGTAAGTTACATTTATCCAAACGAGAGGAAACCTTTAAGGGGATGGACGGTCTCTGGCACCGCAGCTATTATGAAGGTGAGAGCCCTCTAAAGATAGAATACTTGGCTCTCCAAGGGAACCATGCAGGCACGCTTGTAAAATTTCCCAGGCATGACTTGCGATTTGTTGTCAGATTCCCGGCGGGATCTTCACGTCCACAGAGACATCGAGAAATCGGAACAGTAACCCACCGGATCGGCGATCAAGCCACAGGGTATGTTACAGAGTTAAAATGAGACTGCACGACACTTCTGACAAGCCCCTCCGACATCCCCATATTTCCCCTCGTATCTCCGAAAGATACTACGATGGCTGAGAGGTACTATATCCCAAAAACCTTAGAGAATTGGAAATGGCCCCGTCGTATCAATCCGTATCATAACGAGGTCCATGCAGCGGCTGTAGCGTGGATGAGAAGCTTTGAGGCCTTTAGTCCCAAAGCCCAGGAGGCCTACGATCGCTGCGATTTCAGTACGAGCAGCTAGGTCAACTCGGATAAAATCCAAATACTCACCCACTGTTAGTCCTCTTCGCATCTCTTGCGTATCCGTTGCATGACAAGGGTGAGTATCCGACATAGACCACATGCAACGCTCGGCTTATTGTTGGTGCATAGCCCGTCTACGCACCGGTTGCGACTTGGTGAACCTAATCTTTGTCTACGATGAATTTTCCGAGACAGGGAACGAGGGCGAGGTCCAGGCTATGGCCAACGCCATGATGGACGCTCTTCGCAACCCACACACCCCTCGTCCTGAAGGCGAATGGGTTGGCGGGGAAATCGCCAGACAGTAAGCTGCTGTGATGATATCAGCATAACCATAAGTTGAAGTCAGATTCACTCGAGGTTTTGGGAGCTCGCGATCAAGACGGCCAGTCCCCAGGCGCAGAAAAGGTTCATCAAGGTGTACGGCGCTTTTGCTCAGGCGACGGTACAGGAAGCCGCGGACCGGGATCACAAGCACATCCGGAACGTCCAAGAGTACTTTGAGCTCAGGAGAGACACAATCAGCGCCAGACCAGCTTTCGCTCTCATCGAGTTGGATATGAATCTGCCCGATGAAGCCGTGAGCCATCCTGTCATCGAAGAAATGACGATATTAGCTATTGACATGATCATACTCGACAACGTAGGTCACGCAAGCTCCTGAAACTTTCTGAGGCTGATCAATGGGGCGCTGGCCGTAGGATATTGCCTCATACAACGTGGAGCAGGCGCGAGGTGACGACGATCACAACATCATAACCATCGTTATGCGCCAACACAAGACCGACATCCAAGGTGCCATGAACTGGGTTCACGACCGCCACAAGAAGCTAGAAGCAAAGTTCATGGACTTTTATGAGAACAAGATCCCAAAGTTTGGTGAGCCAGTAGACACCGAGCTGGCGCGGTATGTGGATGGGATCGGGAACTTGGTGCGAGCCAATGATCAGTGGAACTTCGAAACAGAGCGGTACTTCGGGAAGAAGGCCTCCGAGATTGGAAGAACACGCTGGGTGACCTTGTTACCGAAGGAGCGCCCGGCATACATTGGTCCTTTGCTTGTCGACAGTTCTTTGTTGTAAACCTCGAAATTCGACGACGTTAACTGTACACAACCTTCTTTTCTTTTCTTTTTGAAATTCTATCCATGTGGACCTTGGGACGCAGAATACCATGTGACATAGTGTCGTACCGTAGTGATCCGCACTAGTAGGGTGTTGAATATATACCCGTATTGGGTGCGGCCTGTCCCCTCTGTCCCGCAATATGTCATAATTACCTCACCCCTCAGAAGAGCTGCTTAGCGACTCTTCATGCCCGTCAGGCTGAAAAAAGCGTGGGGCTCAGAACGCCACAGTGATCCATTTTCAGTGCGGTTTCGTCTGTGGTCTGGTCACCTTCCAGTCGGTCGTATTGAGCCAAGATGTTGTGGTGCTTACAAGGGTGCTTATTTAGCATGTCATTTGGACCTTGATTTGGGCAGCAGCCTTGGCAGTAGCACTACAGTAGGAAAGTGAAGTGGTGGTAATGCTGTCTCACGCCGACCGAAGTGCCGACCAGTATTAGGAAGAGGAAGCAGCTCGGTTACAGTACTGCTGTTGTCATATCGGCAGGCCAAGTTTTGGCAAAACTATTAGGGCCTGTTCGGCGCACCCGTTGCGCCACGGCGCATCCGCCAAAAAAAAAAATGTGCCCCATGTATGCGCCACGGGGCAAAGTTGCTGTTCGGTGCACATTGCGCCGAGGGGTTGGCGAAGAGATCCCATGGCGCAGCCCTATCAAACTGGCGCAGTAAAAATACTCGTTTCCCACTTTTGATTCTCTGCGCCGACATCACCTGAATCACGACTGTGACCCTCAGTAAAAAAGGAAAATTCGGAATTAGTCATCGGCAGTCCGGGGGTGTCGGTCGTGGGTCGTCGCGGGCCGAATTCAGGTCGAGCCGAGACTGCCGGTAGTCAAAATTTTTGCCAAGTCCAGCTAAGCCGGATGGGAGTCATTTGGTAGTCAGACCTAGTCAGAAAACTAGCGATAGTTACAGCGCGAGATTGACTGAAATCGACTTTTTTTTTTACATAATGAAACTCGGTTACGATTGCCTTACTGTATTCCGAATCCGGGCTATTTTCGATTATCTGCACAACGCGATGCACCAATGTCGTTGAATACGACAATCCCGACGACACCAACGACACTGATGGAAACGAAGCGACAAATGATACTGGAAAGGATGGCTGGGAGGCATGGGCTCCCCACTGACAGACGCAGCAGATGTGAGTCCTTCCCTTTCCCTCGAGGGATCCTACTAACTCGCGCATCTATCTTTTTTCTTATCTCTCTGGGGCGGAATCCTCTTTCGCATATTATGTCGGTGTCGACGTCTGCGTTTCCGGGGGCTCCATTGTCGCAGCATTGATATCAGTCTCTGCATCGACCACACTATCCCTATCGCCAACCGTTCCTCCGACCACTCCCTCACCTTCCCTTCGAGTACCATCTCCGACGACACTCTCGAGACCGGTAGGTTCTTAAAAAGTGTGTTTAACGCGGCTCACCCCACTTCACAGGAGTCATTCATACCGTTGCCCCTCAGCCAGTTGAGGAACTCGTGCAACCATCGTATGGCCCGTTGACGAGGAAGTTCAGGCTATCCCCAAGCCTGTTGTAGAGCCAATTCTAATTGCTCCCCCAGCATTTGCAGAAGAATCCGTCCTCCCTCGACCTGCTGCGGAGGAGATCCAGATACCAGTCCCTGAGTCCGTCACGACACCCCGAGTCAGATCTTCGGAGACTTTCCCACAACCACTAGTAATCGTCGTTTTCTTTTCTACCCATCAGACAACGTCCTCACTTTTTTTTGTCAAGCCCTTCTCTCCTGGCTAGCGAGTTACCATCTGAGAGGCCGACAGCCGAACCTCTCTCCGGCCCCTCTGCTTCGATTCAAGGATCCTCTTGACACCGGAAACGGACGATGCGTACGAATCGTCGATACGTCCCCTTCGGTCCAGTCTATAGCCTTCCCCGAGGGTCCGGATATCCATCGACAAAAGCCAGTTGAGTGAGTCACCGCCGATTACTTACTCGTCGCCATCCTCACGTTCTCTCACGCCTACCATATCGATGCCGGTCTCTACGTTGGCTGGACCGTCACCATCGCCTACAGGGACTGTATGGATACCAGTCTGCACTGGCAACACTATCCTTGTCATCGAGCGCTCCTCCAACTGTCCCCTCGCCTTCCCTTCGAGAACCGTCTTCCACAGCGGTTTCAACACCCATACTAACACCAGAACGTTCCCAGATCGCATTGACTAGGACACCACCTTGCCCCTCTTGTCGACGCACAGGACAACTGCCTCGAGACCGGTAAGTTTTGATCAAGCAGTGCTAAATGACGCTCACTAGATTTCATGGATCTCGCCGGTGGACATCCCTTGAGGACACCTTTGTTGTTGGTCGCCCTCTTCGTTGGTATGTCTTCGTTTCTTCCCCTCAAATATTCGTCCCGCTTTGAACCTCTAACGTCCGAAGGTGCTTTCCAGGTTTACCAGGCTCAACGACACGCTTGACGACACGCATCTATTTCTCGCTAAGCAAGGTCTCGATCAAGTCGTATTCGGACTAAATAGAAGTCACTCAGCCGCAAATTCGACTGGTCGGCAGTCAGCGGAGGTCGTTCGACCGAAGTAATTTTCGGTGAGTTACTTATATCCAGTTTAACTCGAAACTGAATAGCGTCTTTCTTCGAGACTCTCCAGGTCTGTGCCATCTTCGGGTAGAGTCTGGCGCAGGAATTAGCACCATGCAGGTGTCGTGTCTCTGCCCCGGCCCAATGTCGCCCGCAAAGTACACGCGGACAGAATTCTTCAGCACCTCGCCGGCCGCTTCTGCACGCTCTGGGTGAAGGCGCCGCAACATCGCCAGCTCGGCGCAAAACTGGCCGACGTCATTCCCAGCCAGCCACGGCCTGGCGATCTCCCAATCAACAACGAGCGTTGGGCTCTCCTCCTCGGCCCCGACGAGGATGTTCCCCGGGCAAAGGTCCCCATCACGAGCGTGTCCCCGCGCACGTCTGTGATCTTTTCTCCTCGCCGCTCCGCCGGCGCCTCGAGCGCGCGCAGTGTTTCCTCTGGCACGCCAAGCAGCTCGTCGCTGAGCTCAGGGAGGGGCTCCTACCCATCCATGGTAGTTCCGGGCGCATGCAGCGTTTTACAGAGCCGGCCGTACGTGACGAACACGTAGATATCGTGCGTGAATTTTTTTTGCCGCGAGTTGCTCACGCACTTTCCCCCTCGCTCCCATGCAGTGGCCCCACATATGGAGGTCGACTGCTGTCACGTTCAGGTGGGCGGCTCACCTCGCGTTCAGGTTACTGACGAGCCGGCCATCTGCGTCCATTCTCCCCAGCATTTAGGCACTAACTTTTACAGGCTGTTTTACAAGTTCAGGATGGCGTCGCCATCAAGACTTGTGCTTCGAAAGTTTGATTAGGTTCTTTTGGGGCCACAATTTCGAAGTGCCGGCCCGACACTGTGGCATCTTGGTGAGTTGCCCCCTTTCTTTTGGGAGATCATTATTAGGTGCGGACAGACTTCAAGTACTTAAGACACAAGCACAGCCGGTATGTCATTTCTGCCATCACTGTTTCTGTAGCTAAACACATAGGTTATATAAATACAGGTGAGCCTAGTACGATATCTTCAAGTCAACTTCACCATCAAGACCACATTCATCTGGGGTCAGTAGGGTAAGTCCTGGGTGTCTTCGCAAAATATGAACATTATCTTTGTAAGTCCAGATCCCAATAAGGCTGACTATTGCTGATGTCTCAAGGGCAAATACTGCTGATGACCACTTTCCAGACCATCTTCCAAACCTTTGGTGGCGCTCTATCAATGGATGATAGACAACAAGGGAGAGGCCAGCAATAGTATAGAAGGCTAAGGCTTCTCCAAATATTGGTTTAGTCTTCTCCACTTCTATCTGTGTTTCATCTGTAGGCTCATCTTTTGACTGTAATAGGCCTAGCTGAGCCTCAAAGTACCTAGAGGAGCGTGAGGTGGACCTTCTTGAAAGCTCATAGAGCTGGCTTGTAAGGGTGGCACCATCAGAAAGAGGGCACTTTCCCCAGCACATATATGTGGGATCTGGCCCTATTCCAGGATAAGACAGGATTGCCTGTAAGTGGGCCTTCAAGTTAGGGTCTTCCTTTTTCTGCTTTTTGGTGATAGTAAATTCTTTGAACAGTGAAGTTCTTTGAGCCTTTACTTCAGGCTCTGGGAAGAGTGTTGGATAAGAGAGGTGTAGAATTTTAACAGACTGCTTGTCTGTCCTGTATGAGGCAATGTTTTTGAAGGGGGATTTTTTTGACCTAATACCATGCCCAATATCTCCAATGGCCCGCTCACATGTAGCTTGAGAGCCAAATCTGATAGAGCCATTATAGGAAATATGGAAGGGAATATGAATGAGCTGAAAGATGCAGAGTCTACAGCGGGAAATTTTAGATGGATCATTGCCAACATAGAGGTGTTCAAACTCTTGAAGGAAAAGGATAATCTTGCTCTGTAGCTTGGCCAAATCATCTTTTGTTCGAGGGACAGCTGTCATAGCATACTCCACCACATTTGAGAACATGGCAAAGTTCTTGATCACTGCTGAATTGAATCCAAGCTCTGAGGCAATAGGGACAATATACCAGTGAAGGAGGGCCATCCACTCATATATCTTGTACTGGCTTTGTCGCTTTTTAGATGGATCTCTGATAGGTCCACAGAAGGATGAGGGTAATGTTGCTATGGCACTCTCTACCTCTGCTCCAAGCTTTGAAGCCATATCTTGACCCATATAAACACTTTCTGACTGAGAGCTAAATGAGACCCATATATCCCAGATATGTGGCATACAGTTTTCATAGAAGAGGTGGAAGGGGTCAAGTGGGAAAAAGAATGGATGTGAGAAGGCAGGGCTAGCTGCACAGATGGGAAGACCAGAGACACCAGTTTCCCGCACAATTGCTGCATGCTGTGCCTGGTTTCCCTTTGCAGCTTCAAGCCTTTCAATAGTTCTCCAGTAGCCCTCTAGAGTTCGAATAGGCAGGTTGAAAATGTCAAAATGAGGGCGATCACTATTAATCTCCTGACTTTGAGGTGGAGAGAGAGGGTAGTACTGAGATTTAGCACCTATAAGATAAAATAGTGAGATAAAATAATACAACAGTATAATGTAGCATACCTCTTTCCTTACTAGGGCGTGCACCCTGCACCATACTAAAACGGCATCCATATCTAGCCATATGTCCAGCCATTCTGCTGAGTTTTGCAGAACCAAGCATATCTCCAAGAACACCACAAAGAAAGACCCTTAAAAGAAAGTATGTCCCTGAATATGCATCAAAGGACCATACACCAGCACTAAGCTTGGCAAGCTCCTCATAGAGGACATAAATGAATGACTCCACATTTCCAGGTGAAGAGGGTCCAGGAATAACAAGTGGAATGATAATATTGGCAGCTTTAGATCGCATGTTGGGAGGAAGGTTTAAAATGGTGACAATAAGAACCCATACATCAGACTGCTTCTTCATGGTGAGCTGAGCACCATCACCAGAGATAGTTATTGCAGTGTCAGTGGGTTCTCTGAATAAATAGGAGTGATTGAGATGGCTGATGGAGTCAGAGAAATCTGAGTATATGGTGGGGGGGGAATTAGGCTTCAGCTTTTTCAGAGCCTCTTGTAAATGCTCATGGCGGTACCGCATAGCTCCCGCCATCTTCCTATTCATATAAAGGGACTGAATAACAGGTGTGATAGGGGTATAAAGCATTTGGGCTTTTGGGCGGCCATTTTTGTCATAGCGTGATGCACCACAAGGCCCAAGGCGTTTGTCGCGGATATAGATGCAGGAATGGAGATGTTTGAACTCTCCAGTGAAAGCCATGCAGCTTTTGGGGCACATGTCAACCAGCTGAGATGACAACCCTGTAAGCTCTATGGCAAGCTTCCGCACCATATATAGGCTAAGAATCTCAGTGCCTGTGGCCTCTTGAAGGACCTGGGCATGGAGCTTGTATGCCTTTACAGTGCCGCGAGAGTCGACCCATGCAATGTAGTGCTTTAAAGAAAGCTCTTCATCTGGGGTAAGTGTACGACCCCTAGGGTCATCAACAGATGGGTGATTGGGTGGGGTATAGCCTGATAAAAGCTGTGCCTGAAGTCGCCTCACAACTTCTGGAAAGTCAGTACCAGAGTCATCGCCACCACCAGAACTAACACCACCTGACTCCCTCTCAGAAAAGGAGCCATGGTCAGAAGTGCCCAGATCCCCTATTGAGGGGGAAAATACAGCAGGATGAAAATCTGCCTCATCAGAGTCAGAGTCAGAGCCAGAGTCCACAGAGCCAGAGCCAGCCTCAGAAACCACAGGGTGTTGATCCATCTCTGAGTCAGAGATATTGGGGTCCATCCCTAGGTAAGTTGAATCAGCAGCAGCATCAGTAGAGCCTAGATCAATGTCCATGTCAGGACAAAAAAGATCATCTAAGACCATGTAGCCATAAGTACAGAGTCACCCACTTTATATTAATATAATATACTTACCAGGCTCTACAGCTTCCTTATCAAGCTGCCCCGAATCCTCGGAGTGGGTGTTAGCCAGCTGAAGTGGGGGATCTGTGCCGCTTTGGGGTTAATATTATTATTATTATTATTATTAATATTAACAAATACCTTCTGAGCCCTCTGAGCGAGATCCAACAACATCCAGCAGTGTAACAGGGAGTAAGATGCCCCCATTGAGTTGAGAAAGGAGTTGGATGGTTTGATCTATGCGAGATCGCACAAAAGGAGCTGATTCGGCATTGGAAGGGAGGGATTGGAGGAAGGCTTGATCTTGTCGCAGATGAGACTCGATTGTCCGCTTTGTAACCATTCTTGAAGTTCCATAACACTTGGAGCATTGGCAGGTGTGTCTTGGAGTAGTTTGGGATGTCATAGCTACACGATTGATGCAAGGATTGTCAAAGTTATTGTATATCGTAGTGGGGGCAAGCGAAAGCGCGAGGGCAGGCAGCGGACTCTGGTGCGGAGCTTGCGAAGGGCACGTGCTCATTTTACCTACGCTTGCGTCGCGTTGAAGTCGAATCTCAACTTCTCCCTCGCGGCAACTTCTCCTTTTTTTTTCTTCTTAAGTCTCATTTGTTTACGCCGTCTCGGAAACTTGCTTTATGTCTGAGTTTGATGACGACTACGACGACGACTTCAATATGGCCAGCCATGCCCCCCCAGGGCACTTCACACCGGACTCGGACACGGTACCTGACCTCGATGATGAGGACGAGGACGAATTCGCACAGCGCCCCCGGTACAGGTCGAAGCCTCCACTGAGGTCGAGGCCCCCAATCAATTTTTCCGGTCGACGCTCGACCGTTGACACCGACCACGACTTCGACTACTCTGGGACCACGTTTGGTCCTTCACGTTCCCACATGTCAGGCTCGACCTTGCGTTCCGGTCTTAATCGTTCAACGGCTCCCCGCAAGAGTTCTCGTTCCATCTCTCCTGATGTCATCGCGGCGCTCACCGACGCCGAGCTTCTTCACAACCCTCTTTACCGCGAACTACGCCAAGATCACTTCCGCATGTCCTCCGTCCTCGCCAAGTATGCAGAACGAGACCTCGCAGGATTTGGTACTGCGAAGAGTGAAAGCCCTATGTACCAAGGTGCGTATTAATTCTCTTCCAAAGCTCGGGCGATCGCTAACTCACATCCCACGGCAGTTGTACCCCGCGGCGTGAGCTCTTGCCGTGCAGACTCTCACGGCCCTGACTCTCGCGCATCGTCGTTGGGGCCAAGCGATTCCGCTTCTCAACCCGCAAAATTCGACATTACAACGGACAAGATCATTGAAGAACTCCTCGAAAGCGTGGAGGCTCCACTCGTGCGCCCACGATGTCTTCCGGAATCTGTGCTTTGGGACTTCGAAGACTGTGCGAAGGACAAATCGGGGCCCCCCATCGTCACGAAATCTAACCAGAGTCGACCGAAGCTCAGTCTCGCACTCCGTCGTCCAAACGGCAATACAATCTCAAATCTCGAACAATCAAACATACGACGCTCCGCGGAAATCATTGTTCAAAGGCTCATCAACCTCGTTAACTCAGACCCCCGATCGGCCGTGCGTTCTGGCGGATCCAAGTCATGGACCAAGACGCTCGTCAAGAAGTTCTTTGCGGCCGAGTATGATCAAGCCATACTCGACCTCGAAGCGGAGCAAAAATTACTTCGCTTGTGTTCAGCTCATTGGAAGGCTGACGCTGTGGTTACTCAGGTCTTTTTGCGGCGAAACGAGGTAGAAGCTAGGGCCGGGGGAGCGATGGGCTCTGCACGTGCCGCTTCTCCACATTCCAACCTCTCCGACAATCTTTCACTCTCGGCACCAACTGGGTTCATTCCGCGAATTCAGGATGCGGCGCCCATGAACGCAGCAAAGCGGGCTCTTGAGTTGAGCCCTGGCCCCAAATCACCCTCGGCATTGCACGCTCAAAAGCATAGCAAAGACGGCATTTTGGTTTCCGGGCAGAAGATTGTGGGGACTAAAGGGCTCTTAAACGGTACGTACTCTACTCAATGATATCCAACCCCGCTGACGAGTAGTACTCGCCCACAGAGAGTCAAAGACCCGCAGCACGCAAAATCACACCCACGTTCCTTAGCCGCACCGAGATGGTCCGTGCGGAACCCGCACCAACACGTCTTCATCTCCTTCACGTCGACCCATCAGGTTCGTCTGAGTATCACCTGCACACTTACACCCTGACCTAGAGCCGAATCCCCAGCCGACAACCTCATTGGTAAGTCGAATATCCTCGGGTCCTCATTCGCACACGCTCTCACTGACTGCGTCCTCACAGCGATCCTTACATCCGATTTCCCTTCTTTGACCAACGGTCCTCAGCTCCTTCGTTCCATGAACGCACAGTCGTCGTTCAAACAAAGCGAGCCGTCCGAGCAAGTCACTACACTCCTCAATCGCATCCAATTCGCAGACCCATCGTCGCCAGACATCGACGAGGACAACGCGTGCCAAGGGTGGGGGCATGAGCAGTTCACGGGAGGTGGGATCACTCTATCGTCCTCGCTTACTAGTTGGCAGGAGGTCGGCAATGTCGCAACCGCCCTCAAGCTTGTGGCAGCCGCCATCAAGACATGCCAGGAAGCCAGGCTAATGTGCGAGAACGCTGGAATACCGAAGACGAACGCATTCATCAGCGACATCTATCTCGAAAAGACCCTCGAGTGTCTTGAGAGTTGCTGGGTCGGTGCTGGTGGGGTACGTATTCGTATATTCTCCTCCGAGTCTTCTGATCAATCCTATTCTAGGCCCTTACTTCCCAAAATCGTATCCCGCCCATTCCCACTACCCCTTCGTATCGCGACGTTGCAATGTCGCCTCCACCGCGTGGGCCTACAATCAAGATCAAGCGGCCAGTTCCTGTTACCAACGTCACTGCAAGCAACACCCCAGAAGTTCCCACAGGAGCCGACTCTACCAACCAGCAGCCCACCGTTAGCACGGAACCTACGGGACTTTCAGCGGGGTTAGACAAGGTGCGTCAGCATTTGGAGGTATATTCTACTATCTCACCCACAGCCTTTAGGACGCTCGCGCAGATGCCGCGTCGCTCAAGCTCCTTCAAGTGCCGGAGCTCCTGACCTTGTTCGGCGATAACAAGCTCAGTGCCCCAAAGTCGAGGCGCAAGGACGGTACGTCGTACATCCCAACTAAACCCCTTCATATTCACTGTAACTGGTACAGATCTTATTGCGGTCATTGTCAACTCCCCCGAATTCTCACATATTCTCAAGTCGACCGTCACGGAAATTATCGGGAGGGTAAGACTACCATTGTCCGAGGTATCCGACACTGACTCCATATTCCAGCGCAAGCTTGCGCCGAAGAAGGGGTCCCAAAAGCAAGTCGCTGCAGGACAGTAGGACAGTAGTATTTGCGCACCACTGCGCTCGTATTTGACAAGTTCTGGGGGGATTTTTACTAGCATTTGGACCTACCGACATACATACACATAGAGTACCGGACCTGGCATGACTGCCGGTCGAAAAATTTGACTACTATTTGACTATGAAATGACCAGAAAGTACGCGGGACGACTACGAGTGATCAGTAAATGACAGCAACTGACTACCTGAGTGACCCGAATTGACGGCAAATGACTTAAATTGACGGTAAATGACTTACATTGTGCTGGCGCCGACTATGGATTTGTCTGTCAATGACTTGGTGTGACTTTTGGAGACTTGGATTGTTCCCGGAATGATTCAAATCGGACTGAAATTGACTACAGATTTATCGTAAATGACTTAATGTGACTACCAGACAACCGGGATTATACCTAAAATGACCCTGTCTAGATGACTGATTGACCAAAAACGACTACGGACTACTCGGATTGCCCACGTATTGACTTTGGTTGACTTCGGCAAAGCCCCTGAACCCAACTATTTGTAGTCGTTTGTAGTCAATATATAGTCAAATTGTAGTCAACCGAAGTCGGAAATCTTGCAAATAGTCAAATTTTGTCATTTGACTACATTTGACTACCCGGTGACTATTTCGGACTACCAGCCGACATCGGCTGACTTTTCCTTTTTTACTGAGTGTGACCCATGAAACATATTGTAATATATATTTAGATCTTAATTAAACATGATATGTCCTTATCGGCTTCACACAAAGCGTGCACAAGTCGTGTGTGCTCGTATACGCACACAGAACAAATATCAATTCACTATGGCCCTTCTATGTATACACTGTGCGACGAGGGCTTCAATTCTTTACAGCAACTATTTGTACTACTCCGCGCTTGGCTTTATGACTACACCCCACCATGCAGTTTCTTCAATCGACGCCGAAGGAATGCTGCACGCATCCGAGAAGTCTGTATGGCAATATATGCCCTCGCAGCGTTGGGGTCATCCGAGAAGTGATCGACCACTTCCATGAATTCGTCGTCATCGAGGATAGCATCCTCGGAAAGGAGGTCGATCGCCTTCTTTAGAAGGTCTTGCTGCTTTGAGGGCGCCTTTTCTTCGTGCCTCTTCTTCATCTGCTCAAATACATCTTGCAGGGATCTGGCCATTTCAGACATTCCCTGTCCAGCTGAAACCCGCCGTGGTTTCTGGGATTCGTTTGATGGTCCTGCGCTCTTGACACGCTTGCGTTTTGATGGGCGTGGGGCTGAGGTAGCCTGAGATTCGGATATGTTGTCGTCTTCACTGCTATACTTGTCCAATCCGTAAAAGCTGTAACCAGGCTCCTTAGACTGAGCACTATGGCCACTCGGCGGTATGGTTGTCTACAGTAGGGTCAATGGCATGTCGTTCATTTCAAGGGGCACTTGCCTGCATGCCAGTCTCATCACCCGAGACCCTCTCCGTGTCAAGCGATATATCATTGAGGGCGGGGTCGATTGAAAAGTCGGATGGGGTGGGTTCGCGTGCACCGGGTTGAGGAGTGGTGAATGCTGATGCCTGTCCAGCCCGGAAAGCATGCTTGCCGGTAGCTCGGGTGCCATCAACGAGTTCACCAACTGCATTATACAGTGGGAACGGTTTGGTGCGGAACTTCTTGACCAGCTTCGCTTTGCTGGGACTGAGTGTCTGTGGAATATATAGATGAGCTGCTTGTGAGATCAACAAAATTGAGTACTTACTTTGATATATGCGTCCCAGACATCGCTCTCTGCCGTGACAGTGTTCAGGTTCGGGTCCCAACCGAAGCCAGAAAGGCCTCGGAGCTCCTTGACGATGTCATATTCCTGCTTGAGCTGAGTGTACATTTGTCGTCAACGCAGACCGTCCAAAATAGAGACGACAAACTCTCTGCCATCTATTCTTGATGGCCTGGATGGTCTTTGGGGTTCCCCCTGACTTCTTCTCGCTATCCATGAGTGTGCGCTCACATGCTGTCCAGGCGATCTTTTTGGGATTGTTGTCGCCCCAGTTCGCCTTGGCCTTCTCGTCGGCCAGTGTTTGCAGCAACATGGCCTCATCGGCCTGACTCCACTTGACCGCGTTCTTGTCCTGTTTTTCATCCATGATGGGTTTTGACGCAAGAGAGAGAGAGAGCGCAAGTTGAAAGAAAATTGTGGTGCCCATTATATGGGCTCCACGAGGGAAAGGTCCACTTATGGTGACCGAATGAACAAATTCAGTCAGACCATGCAGTCCGACGATCAACACGTCCCACAGTGCTCCAATTGAAAAAAATTTTGATTGAAGTCGGATACATACAGCAGCACAATAGGCACTATGCCTGACGGTGACCACCGTCCTGGTAATCTCGCCACATATCGTGAGCAATTCCATCTCTGAAAGCTGCTGCTGCGTCATGAACTCCTACAGCGTGATTGGGACCATCGCCAGGGTCACCCTGTGCATGGTTTGCATTGTTGTTGTCTTCTGTGAGGTCGCTGGGGTCGTGAATCCGAATAAAGTTGTGTAAAACTGCGAGTGCGGAAACGAGTTGTGCCTGCGCATCCAAGGGGTATTCTGGGGCCAGCATCAGTACGCGGAAGCGCCTCTTGAAAAGGCCGAAGATGCGCTCCACATGGTTCCTCAGTTGTGCGTGTCGATAGTTAAATAGTTCTCTATAGTTTTGAGGCCTATTTGTCCAACGTGCAGTTAGCGAACGATGAAACTGTATGCATACGCACCTCTGTCTGCTTTGCCCCCATTCCTTGAGGTGGTAACGCGTGCCCCGATATGGAACCAACAAGGATTCGGAGTTAGCATACCCAGCATCCCCTAGGTAATAGCGCCCAGCGGGAACATCAAACCCAGTTGCCCTGGCGTCCTCATAGACCCAGCTGTCCGCAGCACTTCCTTCCCAGCCGGGGAGGACATAGACGAATCTGAGATCAAAGTCACAGGCCGCAAGTACATTTTGTGACAGCTGGTTCTTGCGATTGCGATATGAGATTCGCTGTCCCTCGGGGACATGCGCGGGTATATGCGTCCCATCCAATGCGCCGATGCACCCCCTGAAGTAGCGAGAGAACTTGGCAGAGCCCAGGATCTTAGCGGGAATAGGCGCGTTGTGCACAGGTAGCCGAACATAGGCGCAATAGATCTCCCTTGATGTCAGGAGGTGAAGGATGCGATAGATGCACCTAAGTAGATGACTAAGCACGAACTTGAGTGATATTATAATACACTCACTTCCTTATGGTATCACCACTTCGCTGAAATCGCTCTTGCAACGCCCTATTAGAGAGCCCCCTGCGTGTATAATGAAGGAAGATGGCAAGTTGCTCAGCTGCATGGACATGCCGTGTCCCATGTAGCCCAGCATCGGCCTCAAGAACCAAGAGGAGGCGTCTGAAAACGAACTTGTTCATTCCAAGTTCGTTGTGAAATCGTCCATCGTGCCCAGCAAGAAGTTCGTCGAGCCATTGCTGCCCGGAGAGTGCAGAAGTATGCACTGGTTGCTTATTGAAGCGTGCTGAATACCAATAAACTGACACACCAAAGACCAAGCAAGCAAAGATGAGCACGTCCTCTTCAAATTCGGAGTCAGAGTCAGTTGGAGAGTCGCTCATGGAGAAGATGTTTGACTTGAGTCTGTAGCCTAGTACGCCCAGACTGCCTTAACGGGAATATGTACAAGTCGCGTTCAGTTGCTACCAATCTCGATATTGTTTTATCTCAGATAGAGTCACCCGCTGTGACATTTTGTCACCACACGTGATGGATACATGGGACAAAAACAATGTATTTACTTTTGGGCTAAGGGGCGTTCGGAGACACGGAACATCACCCCATGGGAACTCATTCCCCCGACCGGGGGAATTCATTCTCACGTTGCGCCGTGACGCCACATTCCTTGCGCCGAACAGGCCCTTAGAGTTTCGGGAATCGGGAACTCCCATTGGCAGACTTACTGTGCTGGACAACAAAAAGAGACAAAAAAATATATGCATTATTTTTTTGTTAACTCAGCTCGGCTTATCGACTGTAAATCCATCTGTCCAGTGCCAGTGGTGATGACAGTGCTCACATTTTGAGCTATCAAAAAAGAAAACCTTTCGCAAATAATCGACAACAGTGATCGATAATAATTGGAGCTACAGTACCAGTTTTATCAAAAGTGCTTTATGTTTTATCATAATTTCAATCATAATTTTCGCTAAATATGAAAATTATCTCAAATAATCAAGCTTTTTCTGATGCGACCCAGCGGTCTCAACGATTCAATTGCATGGTTTCGCTTATGAAAACATGTGGTAATATGTATGGACCAATTTACAATAAACAATGAATTTCACTAGCCAGTCTGCCCAGTCGAGTTTGAGCTCGATCTCAGGGAGCTATCGTCCGTACTGTACTCCAAAAATTGCCCATCCGAAGTCAAGTCATTCCTTCGTAGCCCGTTCCTGTCCTCCACTGCGGGCAGTTGTGACAATATCCACTCTAGTCGATACTTTAACCAATCAGGCGCCCCCGCATCGGCGACCATTGAGAATATACTATGGAAATATACCACTTGTTCCATATACAGATCCTCGTCAGCGGACACGCGACCTCGAACGATGTCTTTAGCGATGATGCTGAGCGTTTGTTGTAATATTTCCACCACGTCTGCTGGAAGTTCGTCTGCAACAAAGGTGTCGATCTCGTCTGAGAAGACAGAAATGATATTCCGGAGACCGATCGCGCCAGGCTGCTTGAGCCAATGCCACACAATATGGTGCTCTGTACCAAGGATTGCCGATATGCATGCAACGCTTTCGTCAGTGAGTAAGTTGGTACCTTCCACGAGCTTGCCTACGACTAATGCCTCGAAACAACGTCCTATCACACGGGTACTTGGGTCTAATTCTGTCTGAATGAGGTGGGTGATCTCTGGGCCAGCATGGACGAGGGAGAAGTAGGATGGTATCGGCACAGAAGCATCGAATTGATGGTACAATCTTGCAAAATACCACAGGCTCTTCAGGAGTGCCCGCAGACAGCTCGTGCGCGCTTCAATCGTGAGGAGTGAGGTATTTGGTACGCACACCTTGGGGAATTCTTTTAGGTGGGATGAGATAAAGCGTTCGAAGTCACCGTCAGCAGCGCTGATTGGAGATATTGTCTTATATGGTTGTTGTCGGGCGATCCTTTCTTCCGTAAGAGCCCGAGAGACGAAGTCGAGCGTCTGCTGGAATATATCCATCACATCCGACGGCACCACATTGGCGACCAAGAAGCGGATAGCATCCGAAATGAGGGAAACGACGCCCGCGAGTTCGGTGGCACCAGGGTGTCTAAGCCAAAGCGCCACATTGCGGCTCGAGGTGCCAAGGATAGCCAATAGGCAATGCCGTTCTTCGTTAGTGGCTAGAACGAGGCCTGACTTGAGGTCGGATACAAACTTGGTCACGATAATAGCCCCAATACAGCGTCCTATCAAGGCGGTGGGGGGGTCAGTGTCCTGGTATGTGCGGCTGCTCATCACCGAGCTGGTGAAGGCGACGCAGATGTAGAACGGCAACGGCACCGAATTCCCGCGTTCACTGGACGCTCTTACAACATTCCACAGGTTTTTCATATGAAAAAGCCTCCTCTGCATATTATGGGAGAGAAATGTGATCCCTAACGTGCACCTTTAGACCTTAGAGATGGACAAGAATATGAGTTTACACTGACCGTCAGAATCATTCAGAGTATCTGTCCGGTCTGGCCACATCTTGACATCAAATTCATCTGGAAGGTCCTGAGAGAGGATACTAAACGTCTCTTGAATTACATCCAGGACATCTGGGGGCACTTCGGCAGAGGCGGAGTCCAACGCAAAGAGAACCATATTCGTAAATTCGATGGCGCCTGGATGTCGAAGCAAATGCATCGCATCGTCCATCTCGATGTCAAGGATAGCCCTAAGATACTCCAGCTCCACAGCCGTAATTGAACCGGTGCGTGATTTGAGGTTGGCCGCAAGCTTATTTACGACCAGCGCCCCAACACAACGACCTATCTCACGGGAAGCGAGGTCGGGTTCGAAGCGTATGCGTGATATCGTCATCGAAACGGCGAAAGCGGTGGGTATGTAGAACGATACAGGCATCGAGTTCCCGAGCTGATCGAACACTCGCCCAAAACGCCACATGCCCTTCAGACACATCCGTAAGCAGCTCGTGCGGGTGAGAGACGAGGGCATTCTTATGCACGTATTGAGGAAGCCAATGAAGCAGGATCCGAGGGCGAATTCGAACTTCCCGTCAGAATCGCTAAATATGGTGGCCGTCTGTTCTAGTTGTAGCTCAGCCAGGAGTGGTTGAGAGAGGATGGCGATTGTCTGTTGTAATACATCCAGCACATTCGACGGAACTATGTTCGAGAACCAAGTGCCAGTCTCGTCCAATATGAGTGAAATGATAGTCGCTAGCGAGACTGCACCGGGCTGCCTTAGCAGGTGTATGAGCTCCATGCCTCGACCCTCAGTACCAAGGATAGCCAATAGGCACTCCAGTTCCGCGTGGCTGACCGGAATTGTGCGTGAGTTGACCGCAAGATTGTTCGCGATTAACGCCCCAACACAACGTCCTATCGCACGGACAGCGGGGTCTTCGTGCTGGCATATGCAACGAATCATCTCTGGATCGGAAAAAACCATGCGTAACTCGGACGGTAAAGGCGCCGATTTCCCGCGCCAATTGAACGCTCGTCCAATAAACCACAGGCGTTTCAGGCACATCCGTAGACAGCTCGTCCGCACCTCATCCGTGAGACGCGAAGGCATTCGCATGCACGTATCAAGGAAATAAAGGAGGCGGGGTACAAGGGTGGGTCCAAATTTCTCGTAAAAATCGTCGGTTTCGGGCATTTTCTGGCCTAGTTGCAGTTCAGTTTTCTCCTGGTCCAGAAGAGCTCGAGAGAGGATGGTGAATGTCTGTTGTACCACATCCAGGACATCCGGTGGAAACGCGTCGGCGGCCAAGGTACCAACCTCGCCAGACGCAAGGAAAATCGTGTTCGCGAGTGCGACGGTACCAGGTTGGGGATACAGAAACTCCAGATCATAACCCTCGGCACCAAGGACGGGCGATAGACACGTCAGCACCCCATCGTTGACTCGAATAGTGAGCGCCTTGAGTCTAAGGTCGGTTGCGAGTTTGTTTCTGATCACTGCCACTACACAGCGCCCCACCACACGGAGTGCAGGGTCCTCTTCGGTCTGAACACGACGAGTGATCTCCGGAATGAGCGAGTCAGGGAAATAGGATGGCAACGGCTGAGAAGCCCCGGGAAAATTGTACGCTCTTCCAAAATACCACAGACAGTTCAGACAAACCCACAGACGGTGTTTGCGCATTTTTTCGTCGAGAAGTGACGTCCCCGGTATACACGTCTTGAGAAGATCGTGCAGACGGGATCCGAAAACGGGATCGGTGTTTGGTGGGTGGGACATAAGGGAAAGGACTGCTGACGTCGCATCTGGGACAACACGAGAATCGAAGAATCCTGGTACTCGTGCCGCAAAATCTTCAATCTCCTTGTCTTCGTCGAGAGCTGTGAGTGTCCATTCAAGTGCACTCGTCACGACCATTGATTCGGCTCTATAGGCGCAAAGTTCAACATTCCTCCGTAAGCTTTGCGAGAGCCGCTGTCGATAGATCTTCACTTGCTTGTTGAGTGTCTCCCTCCACCTTTTCGGCTCATGGGGTTCAGGCACGTGTTGGTTGGCGAGCCTCCATAATTTTGAGAAAAGTTTAAGAAAAAGACCATCAATTTTGAGGACGGTCCAAAGGAATACGAACACGGAGAACTGGGATGTACGCCAGGTAAGTCCAGACAGGGGTGTAGCATACGGGCAATTGAGACATATGGTTGGTAAAACCGTTAAATTTGCGTATACCAGAACGAACACTATGATGCAGCCGAGCGCGGTGTACGCGACGGGGGTGTAGATCGGGAAAAGAAACTCGACGAGGCCAGCGAAGAAGAGAAAGACCGATATGTGAAGGAGCGTGGGCATTGTCGCGATGGCTCGCGCCATTCCAAATTTGTTGATGCCATCGAATATATACGCCCGCATACGTCCGCGCCTGTGAAATGCACCACGGCGCTGCGCAAGTTCCTTGTACCGTCGAGCCCATTGTTGCATCAATGTCGCAGAAAGTGCGCAATTCAAGCTCAGGATTAGACTGAGGAACCACAACACGTTGACCCTGACGGCGGAAGCTGTCGGTTTGAATGGCTGTCCGCTCTGCACTGCAACGCTCGCGAGAGGTGTCCCATTAGAGATGTTGACAAGTTGTACGGATATTTGAGCAAGGATTGCATTGGTCGTAACGCTAGGATCGGGAGACAGCGTCTTGTAGCTTTCAATGATGAAGGCGGCGACGGTTGCAGAGAATAGACCAGTCTTCGAGATGCGCTTTAGACGTTGAATATACACAAGAGGGACGGGACCAGGACTCACAAATACGAGGATTCCGTCTGTGTCCCCCTTCCAACTCTCAGTTACCTGCGTGTCCTGCTTCTCGGCCTCAGTGAGGTACATCGACCAGAGCCCATCAGAAGAGTCTCCCTGGTTCTCGTCTGGTACATGAATGAGATTACGATTTGTGAAAGGGAAAAAGTCAACACACCCCGCTGAACCTGCGGATTTTCAGCAGTTTGTTGTACAGGAGCGTTCCCGTTGTAGTGTTGATTGGAGTTTGTAGCCTGGGGCTGATCTGCAATAGTTGATAGCTCGGGATATGCGGTATTTGTAGTAGGTGGGAGATTTTGAACGATTGCAGGTTGACTCTCCGTAACGCTAGGGGTCTGAGCCTCAATATCCGGGTCTCCGCCAGATGAGGTCATTTCTAGGTGTCGATGGATGTAACGAGGAGGATCGCAAAGAGCGATGCACTCAACAACATGACTGACAAATCATACATTACTAATAGTTACCGGTTACCGGTTACCATGGACACTGCCTCTGCACGTGGGCGACCAATTACAGTAAGTTACACTGCCAAACGTCCCTGACCCCGTTTGAGGGTTCGGTAACCCAAGGTCCGCACGACCCCAATTTAGGCTCATCTGAGTGCTAGTCGAGCGGAGGTTAGACCAGCACTGAACCCAGGACCCTGTACCAGCCCTGGGGGAGTCCTCAAAACGGTGCTGGATAATATGCCGTAGTTTCCTTTTTTGGCCCAGACAGACCAATTGTATCCACCAAGGTATCCACCCAGTTGTCCACACACGCACATCAAGAAAACAACAATATGTTATTTGTGGTTCTATTACTAGCATACACCAATAACATCCCTGAACACGCGGGCCTACTCGAAGTATGGGTGCCGGAATGGACAATGTAGTATGGGAGGTGCTGCCATCAGGTAGGAGAGGTGCAGGATATTGTGATGGTAAAAGTCCGGATTTGTTGTGGGCATAAGAGGGGCTGGTAATAGTAGTGGTGAGAGTGGGGTAGTAGCAGTGTAGTGGGAAGGGCACCATGGTACAAGAAATTGAACTCGAAGTCAGTGAATAGCGGCAATGACAGTAAGGATGGTAGCGGTGCAGTGGAAGGACGCAAAAAAAATTGAAGTTGAAGTTGAAAGTCGCCGTGAAAGCTTGCCAAAGTACTTAGGTAATCAAACTTAGTCAGCTCTCACAACGAGCCTGGTGTCACCCCAGCCCTGGAGCAGGGTCCAGAAAGTACTGCCTGATTGTCACAAACCCGGTCCCTCAGACAGGGTTCATTCAAGGTAACCGATCTCAACATTCAGTTGACCTGGCAATAATCCCCGAACAAGGTTGACACGTGGTCAGCTTAGTGTGGCCCGTGCGAACCCGGCCATAGGGTCCGGGGTGAATTTGCCGTGTAGGCATAATGTGATACAGCACGCGCATACCAACGCCGCGTGAAGTTGCAGTAATCTTAGTTCCACTTTGGTGCATCTGGCGGAGTCACTATCCTTGGAATACTCTGATTCCTGGTGTAGAGGGGCGAAAAACATCGTACAGTGTTGGCGTATCTATTTCCAACACCCAGAAAGTCTACTCCCTGCCAGGTAGTCACGCCTCCCCGGTGCCTCAGCTATCTCCCGCTTTGGGGCGTAGTGGCGGAGGAGGCGGTGGCGGTGGCTTCTTCGAGGGGACCATGGGCGTCTGCAGCGCAAGCGCATGATTGAACAGCTCCTCATCGGACGAGGACGGCGAAGCCGACAACGGGGAGTCGAGCGGCGAGTCGAACGGGTTTCCCCGTTGCGGCACGGAAAGGTCTATATCCGCCGAGGCGGGAACGACGCCGTTCGGGTGATCTGTATTTATGCTCAGCGCTGTCTGTTTTCTTGAAAATGTAAGTGGGTTGATTACCTGGGGTATCCCACCATGCCTCTGTCTCCGAACTAGGCGGCGGCACTGCAGTTGTTGTCAGTAAAAGAGCCATCTAGTGTATATTCGAGTCACGTGACTCACAGTCGTCGGAATGCGGAAATGTGAGTGCTGCGAGCTTCTCGTCGAGGGTTTCACCTGGCGCCGTCGAAGAGACGCTCTCCATGAGTAAACGTCCAAGAGCACTCTTCTTTGCATGGTCGATGATATGGACTGTAGCGCGGAACGCAGCGTATACTAGACATCCCGTCAGCCAAAGCGACGTTTTGGGGCACCGAACATACCAGGCCGGTGATCTGACCCCCTGAGCTCTGCACGGGAGTAGATGGACAGGTCAAGCTTGCTCCCTCGGTATAATACTCGATCTATGCGTTCCATGTTACGATATGTTTTCTGGAAGACCAGGTGACGTACCCGTCCAAGCAGGAATACGCATTTTCTCGCTCGTGTCGTAGTTGTCAGTCCCCACATCGTACCTGTACGTCGGTCGAAACAAGATCGGACCCTCGACGTAGCCCGAAAACGCCGCGCCTGTGCTCATGACGTAATTTAGCTGGTCTGCAGCGAGCAGCATGTCGAGGGCATCATCTTCAGCGTACGCGCGGACTGAAGCATTGTCGAGGTCAACGCGATAGTTCGTGTCCGCTAGCCAGATCACGTTGCTGCGCGGCGCGGCGTTCATGACAGCACTTCACGACGAAGCTAAGGAAACGTACTCATGGCTTTCGATAGTCTTTCCCCGTAGAAAGTGCAATCCATTGACGATGGTTCGGTAGTCGGCGTTCCGTTCGTCCATGTTCGCGTGACCGGCGGCCAGGTGGGCAGTGATAAAACAAAAACTGGTGTCGTGGTATTCCAATCGGACGCTGACAGCGCCCTTGTTGCCGGACATGCCACGTAATCCGGTCTGCGTTCGGGTTAATTCCAGTACTCGTATCTGGGAGGGTTCGGGACAGACCTTGCATTTTGTTGCCTCCACGTTGCGGATAACGGCAGTCAGTTCTGATTTTACGAGGACGATCAACGCCGTTCCGACTAGCTAAGTAGGTAGTTGTAAGCGCGTTTAACAGAAACACACATGGTCCAATACCTGCTCGCTACGCAGAAGGATATAGTCACACTTCTTATTAGGACGTCGATCTAGAGTTTCGACGATTTTGTTTTCCCATATGCGCCTGTAAGCAACGTGTGAGTTATGGGGCTGGAGCGGGATAAATGACCGTCGTTCTTTTTTTCTGGGTCAGTTTGCACTATCTGCTGTGCTGTTAATGGGACGATCTCTTGGAAACCGAGAACCATTAAGTCTGGTCTGTAAAGGTCATTGTCGCCAAAGGACAGTGGGGTTACAGGATCAAAGCCTTACTCGGGAAGTGCTGGGGCCTCGTACTCAGCACGAGTGTTCGTTTAGGAGAGGGGGTGACGTACATTCTCTAGGGAAAAGCCAGGAAAGAAGGGACTCTGTCGGCGCCTATATGACGTATGTAGCCAGCGTTATCAATGGTTGGTAGACCACGTCACATACTCTACCGTTGAGATTCCATGTCCCAACGAAAATTGAGCAATTTCTTGTAGTAGAGTATTCTGAAAGTCTAGCACAAACATCATGAGCCGGGTATAACGGCCTCGGATTGAGAGTGGGACACGAACCTAGCATCTAAAGCGGCGCGGACGGAGTCGTGGATTGGGTCAAAAATGGTAACTTGTGTTTGGTTGCTGAGATTCCCCTATTCGCATATCAGCAAGCGGACGGACAGCCCGGGAAAGCGACGAAACAAACCAGAAACATGTCAATGGCGATCTGCTTTCCCTTGTCCTGGAAATTGTTGATATATGCTCTCGAAACGCTTTTAGTCGCGTCTGACAAGACGCCTGCGGAACTAAGGATCAAGCGACGTGGCCGTAGCGCAAGGCACGGTTCATACCTGCGAGGGTGCGCTTTCCGCTCCGCGTGAAGCTCGTGTTGAGGGCGCCGGTGCCGGCGTATATCCTTGACAGCGCGTCCCCATTCTCGGCCCACAGCTCGCGGTGGTACGACCACAACGAGTTTGAGTTCACCCATTCTCTCCGGACGAGGAGCAGATACTGCTCCACGCTCGTCCGGGACAGGATGTCCTGCACGAAGTTTGTACGATCCAAGCTGTCGCGTCGCTCCTCGTCAGCCCATGCAGCGCAACCATGGCGGGAGCAGACGTACCAGTCAAGACAGTTTGTGCGGAAGACGCCCTTCTGTTCCGTAATGATCTCGTCCGTCCCCGCGTCGCACATGGTGAACCCAAAGCGGTCTAAGTTATCAGCCACGCTTCCCAGCCGCCTGCACCGGTATATTATTAGGACCTGATAAAGCGCGGGAACCGAGGGGCGCACCTCAAGTCTCGCATGACGCTGTCGTGCCCGCTGACGCGCACGGCCTGGTGAAAGTCGTAATGGGTGATACCGATGTCGTCGCCCCACACGCCCTTGGCGATGTGCAGGTGTCGCGCATATGCCGAGGTCAGGTTTGCCTCTGCGTCCTTGCTTCCGAGAAGGTTGATAGCATGGACGTAGCCGTACTGTTCCGTCAGGTGCGCGAAGTGCCTTTCGAATGCCGGCTGCGACGCTTGGGGACGGGTAATTTGGATCCGCTGGCCAAACGTCTGCAACCCTTGCTGCTCCCAGAACACTGAGCGGCATCAAGCGTGAGTAAATAAATGCGCTTTCTTAGTATATGCCTTACATGGGACGCTTCCGCGCACTTGAGTGTAGCTGAAGCAGTGGTGCTCCGTAACTAAGATCGTTTCCGTCTGAAGGAACGATGAGCGTCACATCAGCTTGACCATGCAACGGGCTTCTTACCTCGACAAAATTGGCGGTGTTTCCGTCATCATCGACACCACGCGTGTTGAAACGTGTCCCGGCGCGCTTGGCGCCCAAACGGGAAATCAAACTGAGCGTTGCAACGGTCGGAGCGCCATTGGTCGGCGGCGCAGGTAGCGGTATCGTGAAAATTCCAGCGAAGCCTTGTATGGCAAGGACCTATCCTCTCAAGGAATTTGGACCGTCTAAAAACCGAACGACAAGAAAGTTTGCGCACGATGAACTGACACCGGTCCAGGTCCTCCCGTTCCTGCATGTCCAGACGCTCCCGGAAGTCAAGCAAGCTGCGGACGATGTACTCGTTCCACACGAAGCGGTCGTCGAACGCGCCGACATCGGCCACGCCAGAGTCGCGCGATAGACGCTCGGCGAGCCGCGAGGAGATATCCCAGTGTGGGCCGAGGGCATAGTAAAACGAGCCGGAGGACAGGATTTTTTTCAGCGCGGCGCAGGGGTGTTCGAACACGGGTGGCGGCGCGACATTTTGCGGGTACGAGTCGCGTATCTCGCGTAGCGACATGACGTCGACTTGTTGTTCCTCAAACGTAGGGCTGGGCAGGCTGTCCCCGACGACGGAGAGATCGTCCCATACGGAAGACGTCAAGCTGTAAAAATTGACCTCGTGGATCTTTGCGACGGACTCTGGGGAATCCGCTGTCGGTCTGGTGTTTCCGATCTCCGTGGCAGAGGTGATGACGGCGAGGAAGAGATCTATGCGGTGGTTGTTGTTCAGCCGTGACTCTGGGGTACACAGAGTAGCCCTTGGACGCACCTTCCGCGACATGAATGAGGCCCAAGCACCCCTTGACCACTCTACTCGTCAGGCGCACCGAATTCGCGAGGTTGACCTGGTCCTTGGGAAGAAATTCGACAATGGCCTTGTCAGGGTTCTCCTGGGCTGCTCGGAAGACCAGGGCTCGTCTGGGACGCCCATCGGTTTCTTCTTGTGAACTTGTGACGAGGTAGATCGTCCGAGGATTCTCCCCAAGATACAAGTGCATAACGAGTCTAGGAAGAGTACCAATTGAATTGCCTGTGTTCAGCTGGGATCAGCGTTGGCTCCTGATTTGGGAGTGATGTTTTCTGACGTAATACATGGGTCGCGTCACAGCACGAGATACACACGGGCTACATTGAAAGACAACAAAAATGACAGGACCAATAGACCAAAAGAATCATCGCAGTGTCAGATGAGACCTTGCTTCTTAAGATCGTCATATGTCTTGCGATTATAGACGTTGCCCTCCTCATCTTCCAACTCCTCCATCGTCTCCTGCTCAAAGATCTCGTGCCGGCCCTCTCGTTTCAACCGCTCAGCCACTGTAGGTGGGAGTATGAGTACGCGATAGATCATAGAGCGAACGGGTACGTACAGGCCATAGCATCCTCAATCTTAGTGATCTCGTGGAAGTGCTTCGTGTTGGGCAAGCCAAGAGCGCGCATGCCGAACGCATGTCTCGATTCTTGGAAATGCCGCTCAAAATTTTTCCTACAGTCACCTTAGCTGTCGTCTCGGTCACGTAACCACGAGTACTCACCGCCCCATATACACGTGATCTGAGCAGATCTCACACCGGTATTCCACACCCAGCCCATGGAGCTTGTAAAGCCAATACGGAATCGGCTTGCCGTCCCAACCCATCGGGAGCTTCAAGGGGTTGTAGATCCGCTCTTCTTCCTCTTCCTCCTCCCCACCAGCCTCGGGCCCAGCTGATGGTAAGGGAGCAGGTGGTTTCTGGGATTCCATTATCTCCTGCTCGCGCTCTTTAGCAGTCAGCGAGAAACGCCGTTCGACGTTTGCCTTGGTATCATTAAGAGTCGGCAACAAGTCCTCGAGAAGAGCCGTTGCGAGGTAAGTTAACAGCGCCGTGGTGCGATGTTTATTCTTTGACGGTGCTCCATTGCTAGCAGGAGTAGGCGTAGAGGAGGGGGGGCCATTGGGGTTGGAAGGAGGCTGGTCTGACGAGGCTTGCCTAGAGGTGGCTTTGATGTGCTTTTTTGAGGTGAGATGGGCGTCGTATACGGTCTGCTTTGAATACAGTTTTTGGCCTTGCTAACGGTAAAATGGGATACGCCACATCATCGTGGTGGAATACTCACACGCTGTACACCAGATACCCTCCTCGCTGCCATCGGGGGGTGCCTTGTGCCCCTCGTCTATCCAACCCTCGAGTTCGCCGGCGTCCCATTTTATGCCGAACTCCTCAACCGTGCCAGTTTGTTTCGAGTCGATGTCGACAAGTGGCTGCGTGCGACGTACAAAAGACGTAAGATAGCTGTGTAGAGCACCGATGTATCTAGGAAACATTAAACAAGGAAGGACAGGAGGTACTTTGAGTAACTCACGTCTCATAGTCTCGACTGAATCGGGTCTCCTTGGGAATATCCGCATGGATAAGTCCCTTTTCAGCGAGGAGTAAAGCATCCAGGTATTGGAGATAGCCGAGCCGCTTCCCGACATTCTTCAAATTGTTAAATGCTGTGTGATTCGCGTGAAGGTCGAGGTATCTTCCGTAGACTTCTTCTCCAGAGAACATATTTGCCACGGCTAAAGGAGGCGTAATTGAGAGGCAGTAGGGAATGATGAGCATTTAAAACTCACGATCTTCGTAGACGTAGTCCTCATCATAGTCTTCGGGAGTAATTTCTTCGAGAAGAGCGGCAATATCAAGCTCGACCCCATCTGCACCTGCATCAGGATATTTGTTGTGGTGCTCCTGAACTTTACCCAACCTCGCGTAAAATTCAGACAGATCTCCGGGCTGGCTCGGCGCAGAGATAGCGTTGATTTCTACGTTGCGCGTGTCTTGGTCCTGATACGTCGAGTGTAAAGTGGTGACGCGAGAAGAGATACGGTCGAGGATTTGGGAGGCCTTGTGCTCATTTTGGAGACGGGTCTGGTGTGCATTTTGGGGGCGTGAAAGGACTGTGTAAAGCGCTCGCTCGTACTGTTCTATTTCCTCGTGTGTTTGGCGTTGAATTTCGATGACCGAGTCCATAGTTGTGTCTTGTTGGTCCAAAGTCGAGTACAAGGGAAACCCGGTTTTAAAACTCCGATAATTTTACCCATTTTTCATTTCTGAATTCAACGGCCAACAGTGACAATGTCTGGCATCAATCCCAGCGACGACGTGCGTATTTCCTCTCCCCCGTTTTCGCTTAAACTTTTCTCAATTCACCGCCCAGAAACTTATTTTCGAGTCTTCCGAGGCTGTCTCGGTCATCTCCACGTTCGACGACCTCGGTCTCAAGGAGGACCTCTTGCGGGGCATCTACGCATACAGTCCGTCCTTTTCGTTCTCCATGTGCACCCCATCACTGATATACGACCTCCACAGACTTTGAAAAGCCCTCAGCGATACAACAGCGTGCCATTCTCCCCATAACACAGGGCCGCGATGTCATCGCCCAAGCACAGTCCGGTACAGGTAAAACCGCCACGTTCTCCATTGCCATGCTCCAGTCCATCGATGTTGCCGTCCGAGAGACTCAAGCGCTCGTCCTCTCACCTACACGCGAACTTGCGACGCAAATCCAGTCCGTCGTACTTGCCTTGGGCGACTACATGAACGTGCAGTGCCATGCGTGCATCGGCGGCACTTCAATTGGCGAGGATATACGTAAGCTCGAATACGGTCAGCACATCGTCTCCGGAACGCCGGGACGCGTTTTTGATATGATCCGCCGGCGTACGCTACGCACGCGCAACATCAAGATGCTCATCCTTGACGAGGCCGACGAGCTCCTCAATAAGGGATTCAAGGACCAAATTTACGACGTCTACCGCTACCTCCCTCCCGCCACGCAGGTCGTGCTCCTCAGCGCCACTCTGCCATATGATGTCCTCGAAATGACCACAAAATTCATGACCGACCCTATCCGGATCCTCGTCAAGCGTGATGAATTGACACTTGAGGGTATCAAGCAGTTCTTCGTCGCGGTGGAGAAGGAGGACTGGAAATTCGACACGCTGTGCGACTTATACGACACCCTCACCATTACCCAAGCAGTGATCTTCTGCAACACACGACGCAAGGTGCGCCATTTATGCCGTCGCTTACAGTCCAGGCTCCTTGACCGCTATTTCCAGGTCGACTGGTTAACAGAAAAAATGCGAGCAGCCGATTTCACAGTGTCATCAATGCACGGTGAGATGCCCCAAAAAGAGCGTGACGCGATCATGGCAGAGTTCCGTGGCGGAACATCGTAAGTGTGCTCTGCTGATGCACGCATACCTTGCTTACTTTAAACCTAGGCGGGTGCTGATTACGACCGACGTTTGGGCCCGCGGTATTGACGTGCAACAAGTCTCACTAGTCATTAACTACGATCTTCCAGCGTAAGTGGTTCATTACTTGTCCCCTTCACGATCATCAACTCTTGCCTAATAGAAATCGTGAAAACTATATCCATCGCATCGGTCGTTCGGGCCGGTTCGGCCGCAAAGGTGTAGCTATTAACGTACGTCGCTCCCATTATCCCGTATCGTGTCCGTAGATCTAATCGCATCATATTAGTTTGTGACTGTCGATGACGTTCGTATTTTGCGGGATATAGGTTCGTAGATGCTACTCACTCTTGTCTACTCGTACTGACATACTCTTCTCTTACTCAATGTATCAGAACAATTCTACAGCACACAAATAGTAAGAGATACTTCTCGGCAGTGTTCGGCCTCGTGACTGACCGTATTTTCTAGGACGAGATGCCGGTAAACGCAGCCGAGCTCATCTAGTTCTGTCTCTTGATCACTGCATCTTGATTCGTTCTCTTTTTTGTTTTTGTTTCTTGTATCGCTGCGCCAGTGCTCATGCATATCTCGGTCTGATGTATTGCGCCAGTCCGTGGCATACTCCACTACTGTAAAGTATCTTAGTTATAACTAAGGAATCCCCACGCATTATCCCCTTTTTGCGTTCTTGTTCTGATTATCGTGGTCTTTTGAACGGGCCACCTACACCACTTGAGCTAAGCGCGGCGCTAAGACGTTGAAGCTAATAATCATAACAACTTTACGGCTTTGCAGGCGACCAGCAACCTTGGCAAAGATCTGTGTAATGTAGGGTTTGAGTACGTGGGATTTAGCTAGTAGGCGGATTGAATGTCGGAAGTACTACGCGAACGATGGTCGATGATCGATGATCTCCAGAAATGTGCATTTACACGCATTACCGTAACTAGCATTCTGGAAGGGCCATTGGTCGAACATGCTGCACTCGCGCGCAGCCTTAGCTATTTAACAACGACGTGTCCTCGAACCCTACAAATACTTGTACGAAGTCGTGCGTTGCGCGGAGGCATGCACAAACATGAGTCTGCGTTCCGAACCACGCAAGTGTGATAGCCGGAGTCGCATCAGTCATAAAGCTGGAGAAGGCCGAAAATGTGACAGCAAGTTGTGTGTCGGCAAAAAACACGTCCTGACTTGCGTCCTGAATATAGGCCTGAATGATGAGTGTAGAAATCACAGGCGGGTAGCGCTGAGAGGATGCGTGCATCTCACTCACCTTTTGAGTCTTCATCTAGAGGCGCCAGGCGGTGGCGCTTACAATCTGTCCGAATACACAACAGAAATGCAAATCCACTTTTGGTAAGTAACCCCGGTCTTTCCCAGTCAGCATTTCACTTTAACTTCACCCGTGACGGAGCGTTTGGAAGCACGCAGCACGCAGCGATACGACACAGAATCAAAACGTTGCCTAGCGAAGCGCCGACTCTGATTTTCTCTAAGCGATGATTTGGTCCATCATGAGAGTCCACTGACTTCAAGCTCGCTCTGGAGGGGCTGTATCGACTTGGATGTGATACGGGCGGCGCGGCGCAGCCGCCTGAGTCGCAAGCGGTTCTGTAAACACCCAACGGCAGCATTGCTACTTTCGTCATTGATAAAGTAGCGGCGTTTTTGGTTGACAGGTTCCAAGACAGGTTCGTACATATGCAGGCCAACGCCCATTACGCCCAATTAGTCGAGCGCTAACCTATAACCCTCTTCCCCTCGTTGACTCAAGGATTCGTCGTGTTGTCGAGTGCTCCCCTCTGCCATCCTCCCTCCTCGGTACATTCATCGACATATAGGAATGGCCTCTATTGAGGTTCGCACCAATGGCGTTACGGAGACTCGCCCTCCAATTATTCCAAATCCTCCACCTACAAATACCGCAAATACCCAGCTACCAGCTGTCGCAGATCTTCAAGCCGTGGCCACGAATGCCTCACAGCCTCACAGCGGGAACTCTCCCGTACAACAGCCCCCCGATAATCCGCAGGTTCAGCGAGGTGTGTTGACTTTCACATCTCACAAGTTGTTATCTTATTTTTGTACCAGACGAGAACCACGGAGACCCCTCTGACGGGCTCTGGTCAATCTACCTTACGGAGGCTGAGAAGCAGGACTCAGAGGTGACTGAGAGTTGGAAGGGAGATACAGACGGAATCCTCGTATTTGTGAGCCCTGCTACGTCTATCTTGCGCATATCTATCACCTAAAGCACGCCTTGAAGACCGGCCTGTTCTCCGCGACTGTCGCAGGCTTCATTGTTGAAAGCTACAAGAAGTTATCTCCCGATTCCAGCGACACAACCAATGCGCTCCTTGCTCAAATATCTGTACAACTCGTCAACATATCTAATGGGACACCTCTCGCGAGCGTTGTAGCGCAGAACGGACAGCCGTTCAAACCGACAGCATCTGCCGTCAGGGTCAACGTGCTGTGGTTCCTCAGTTTAGTCCTCAGCATGAACTGCGCACTTTCCGCGACATTAATGCAACAATGGGCCCGACGGTATCAGGAGCTCGCGCAGCGCCGTGGTGCATTTCACAAGCGCGGGCGTATGCGGGCATATATATTCGATGGAATTTCCAGATTCGGAATGGCGCGAGCCATCGCGACAATGCCGACGCTCCTACACACATCGGTCTTCCTCTTCTTCGCTGGTCTTGTCGAGTTTCTTTTCCCAATCTACACGACCGTCGCGTACACCACCCTCGGCTGCATTGTGGTATTCGCCCTCGCATACGCAGTTTTGACGATTTTACCAAACATTTACCTCAATTGCCCATATGCCACACCCCTGTCCGGATTTGCATGGGGTATATCCCAGTTTTCTGCGATCGGATATCTTTGGACCATCCTCAAATTCGAATGCCGATTTCGTAAATCCTTGCCAACATTATGCGGTCTGGCCAGCCGACACGCGCCTGAACCCGATGTACTGAAAAGGTGGAGGGAGACAATCGAAAACCAGGTCAAGACGCGTCGACAGTGGTTCTCGCAAGGCATGCGAAAGAGTGTCGAACTCTGCGCCTATACGGCGGATTCAACTGTAGTCACGAGTGCACTTGAATGGACACTCACAGCTCTCGACGAAGACAAGGAGATTGAAGACTTCGCCGCAAGAGTACCGGGATTCTTCGACTCTCGTGTTGATCCAGAAGCAACACTGGCGGTCCTTCCCCTCATGTCCCACCAACCCAACACCGATCCCATTTTCGGATCCCGTCTATACGATCTCCTCAAGACGTGTATATCGGAGACATCGATCCTCGACGACAAGACGCGCAAGAACCGTCTGCGGGTTTGCATGGAGTGTCTGTGGCATTTTGGGAAAGCATACAACAAACTCGGGCCTTCTCAGCCGTTGCCATCCTATTTCCCAGACGCCCTCGCCAGTCCAAAGATCATTCGTCGTATTCAGGCTGAAGAGGACCCGGGTGTCCGTGTGATGGGACGCTGTTTTGGGGCGTTGATCGTAAACAAGCTTGCAGCCGACCTCGAATCACGTGCCGGTTCATTTGGCGATGGAGAGCTAGCGTGCCTATCGGCTATCCTCGGTACCACGGATCGTGACGTGGAGTCTTTACTTTACCAACCTGGTGCCGTCGCACTGTCGAACACGATTTCACTCACGTTTGACAAAATTGGTGGCTTGGTCACCGGCACAGGTCCATCGGATGTACAGGATGTGGTCCAACAAACACTTGACATTCTTTCTCAGGCTCTATCATCTCAAGGAAACGCACAGCTAGATCAGCCAATCGCCATAATCAACGGTTCTGATGGGAAGTTTGAACGCATCCTCGTGTCCCGCCTCCTTGGCCTCCTCAATACTTGCACTCAGGTGACCTCACCTCTCCCAGAAGATGTACGCACGAGCTGTTTGCGCGTGTGTCTGAAGGGCCTATGGTATTTCGTCCGAGCGTTCAATCAACTCGGGAGCTCCGTACCTTTACCGTCCGACATCTGCATCGCTTTTACCAATCCAAAGATCGCCAATAGCATCGGCAAGAGCAATGACCTCGTAGCCCATGAGATAGGGCGATGTGTTGGGGCGTTGGTCGTAAACAAGCTTGTGGCCGACCTCCGCTCACCCGCCGACCCGATTAGGAACGTGGAGTTGCAGTGCATCTCGGCTGTTCTTGGTGTGAAGAGCAGTGATGTGATGCTTTTGCTTCGCGATCTTGGCGCTACCGGATTCACGAACACATTTTTTCTCGCGTTGGCCAATATCGACACTTCCGCCTCCACCGGCCTGAGTGTGCCCTCGGATGTCCTGGACGTGGTTCAACAGACATTTGTCATCCTCTCCCAAGTCCTTCCGGCTGAGCTAGATACTATGATGCGGCTAGATCGGTCCGACGCACTGGTGAAAGATTCTGGCGGTGAGTGTGAATTTGTACTGATCTCGTTTATCGTCTCAAGACACCTCAGGGACCTCATCTCTCACGGCTGAAATGTATTTAAACGTGTCACGCGCGTGGATGAAGAACCTCTGGCACTTCACAAGAGAGTACAATGAATGCGGGAACTCGACGCCTCTCCCATCCTCCGTCCGCATCGCATTTACGAATCCAGAGGTGACTCGTCGTTTACGCAAGCAACGTGACCTTGCTGTCCGTGTGATAGGACGTTGTGTCGAGGCATTGGTCGTAAACAAACTCGCAGCCGACATCAAGTCACGCGATATTCCGGTCACCAATGACGAGCTGGCTTGCCTATCAACTATCCTTGGTACCAAGAGCGATGATGTGGAGCTCCTGCTTAGTCATCCAGGCGCCATCGAATTTACGAACATGGTTTTCCTCGCGCTGGACGATTTCGACACCGCCTCTGCTAAAGTGCCCCTGGATGTGCTGTATGTGGTCCAACAGACGTCCAATGCTCTCTCTCTCGATCTACCACCCGAATTAAATGCCAAGATGCGACTAAATCAGGCAAATATGCTGCTGAATGTTCCTGACGGTTAGTGGACTCGTAAACCGATCCCGTCTCCGTTGTCTAACGATACACGTCAGAGACCTCGCCACTCACGGATGGAATCTATTCAAGCGTTTTGGGTATTTGGATGAAGAACCTGTGGCATTTCGCAAGAGGGTACAATGAACGCGGAAACTCGTTGCCTTTGCCGCCCTTTGTCTGCATTGCATTCGCCAATCCAGAGATGACTCGTCGCATATGCGAGGAACGCGGCCTTGCTGTCCATGTGATAGCCCGTTGCGTGGAGGCGTTGGTCATAAACAAGCTTGCGGCCGACATCAACTCACGTGATTTTCCGGTCAGCAATGACGAGCTGGCGTGCCTATCGGCTATTCTTGGTACCAAGAGCCGTGATGTAACGCTTTTGCTTAGTTGTCCTTGTGCCATAGAATTGACGAACATGATTTTCCTTGCATTGGACGATTTCGACACCTCCACCCCCGGAATGGTGCCTCCGTATGTGTTGGATGTCTTCCAACAGACGTCCAGCGCCCTCTCTCGGGCTCTACCGCCTGAATTAAACTCTAAGATGCGACTGAATCAGACGGATACTCTGAACCTCTCTGATGGTCAGTGTGATCACGCACTCTGATCCCATCTCTATCGTCTAATGATGCACGCCAGGGACTTCTCTCACGGCCGAAAGATATATGAACATTTTACGTGGGTGGATGAAGAACCTGTGGCATTTCGCAAGAGAGTACAATGAATACGAGAATTCGGTGCCTTTGCCGTCCTACGTCTCCATCGCATTCACCAACCCCGAGATGACTCGCCGCATTTGGGAGCAACGTGACCTCGCCATCCATGTGATAGGACGTTGTGTTGAGGTATTGGTCGTAAACAAGCTCGCAGCCGACATCAGCTCGCGCCATGTTCTGGTCGGCAATGACGAACTAGCGTGCTTGTCAGCCATTCTTGGCACGAAGAGCGATAAAGTTATTCTTTTGCTTAGTCATCCAGGCGCCATCGCATTTACGAACATGGTCTTCCTCGCGTTGGACGACTTCGACTCTGCCTCTGTCGAAGTACCCTTCTATGTGCTAGATGCAGTACAACAGACATCTAGTGCTCTCTACCAGGATCTACCATCTGAATTAAATGCCAAGATGCGACTAGATATTTTGTCGGATGTTCCCGACGGTCAGTGTGAACCACCCATACTCTGATCCCGTCTTTATTGTCTAAGGATATACGTTAGGGACCTCATATCTCACGGCTGAAATGTATACAAGCATTTTACGTGAGTGGATGAAGAACCTGTGGCACTTCGTAAGAGAATATAACGAACGCGGAAACTCAGTGCCATTGCCGTCTTATGTCTCCATCGCTTTCGCCAACCCAGAGCTGACCCGTCGCATTCGCGAGCAACGTGGCCTTGCCATTCGTGTGATGGGACGTTGTGTTGAGGTGTTGGTAGTGAACAAACTTGCTGCCGACATCAAGTCACGCAATGTTCTAGTCGGCAATGACGATCTAGCATGCCTATCAGCTATCCTTGGCACAAAGAGTGATGACGTAATTCTATTACTCAGTCATCCAGGCGCAATCGAATTTACGAACATGGTTTTCCTCACATTGGACAACTTGTATTCCTTCACGCTTGGAACGGTACCCTCCTACGTGCGGGATGTGTTCCAGCAGACGTCCAGTACTCTCTCTCAGGTGCTACCACCTGAATTGAACGCCAAGATGCGACTAAATCAGACAAATTCCCTTATGTATGTCTCTAACGGTCAGTGCGAACTTGAACTCTGAGCTCGTCTCTGTTATCTAATGATGCATATTAGGGACCTCGTCTCTCACGGCCGAAATGTATAGGAGAGTTTTACATATGTGGATGAAGAATCTGTGGCATTTTACCAGAGAGTACAATGCTGGACGCGGAAGCTCGATGCCTTTGCCATCCTATGTCTCCATCGCGTTTACCAACCCAGAGATGACTCGTCGCATACTCGGGGAACGTGACCCCGCTGTCCGTATGATCGGACGTTGCGTTGAAGCGTTGGTCGTAAACAAGCTCGCAACCGAAATCAGGTCCCGCAATGGCAATGACGAGCTAGAATGCGTATCAACTATCCTTGGAACTAAAAGCGATGACGTAATACTCCAGCTTAGTCATCCAGGCGCCATAGAATTTACGAACATGATTTTCCTCGCATTGGACGATATCGATTCCTCTACGCCCGGAACGGTGCCCCCGTATATGCTGGATGTGATTCAGCAGACATCTGGTGCTCTCTCCAAGGCTCTAGCACCTGAAATGAGTGCCGAGATGCGGCTCAATCAGGCAATCACTCTGATAGATGTTCCTTATGGTCAGTGTGAACTCGCACTCTGATCTTGTCCCCACCGTCTAAATACACACATCAGGGATTACGGCTGAAATGTATTTGACCGTTTTACGGGTGTGGATAAAGAACCTGTGGCTTTTCACAAGAGGGTACAATGAACCCGGGAATCCGATGCCTTTGCCACCCTATGTCTTCATCGCTTTCACCAACCCAGAGATGATTTGCCGTATTCGCAAGCAACGAGACCTCGCTGTCCGTGTGATCGGACGATGTGTTGAGGCGTTAGTCGTAAACAAGCTTGTGGCCGACATCAAGTCACGCGATATTCCGGTCAGCAATGTCGAATTGGCGTGCCTATCGGCTATCCTCGGAACCAAGAGCGATGATGTGTTGCGTTTACTTCGCCATCCAGGCGCCATCGAATTGACGAATATAATTTTCCTCGCGTGGGCCAATATCGACACCTCCGCCTCTACCAATGTGCCCTCGGATATCCTGGACGTGATTCAACAGACTTTTGGTTTCCTCTCTCAGGCCCTTCCTGCTGAATTGAATACCGTTATGCGGCTAGATCGGACAGGTGCTTTGGTGGATATCTCTAATGGTAAGTGTGAACCCGTTATTTAATCCCGTGTCCCTCGTCTGAAGACACGCACCAGGGACCAAATCTTTCACAACCGAAATGTATTTAACCGTTTTACGTGTGTGGATGAAAGACCTGTGGGATTTCACCAGAGGGTACAACGAAAGCGGGGACTCGGTACCTTTGCCGACCTATGTCTTCATCGCTTTCGCCAACCCAGAGGTGGCCCGTCGCATTCGCGAGCAACATGATCTCGCCATCCGTGTCATAGGACGTTGTATTGGGGCGTTGGTCGTGAACAAACTTGCGGCTGACATCAAGTCACACGATATTCCGGCCAAGGGTGACGAGCTAGCTTGCCTATCGGCTATCCTTGGCACAAAGAACGACGAAGCCATGCTTATGCTTAGCCATCCAGGCGCCATCGAGTTCACAAACATGATTTTCCTCGCGTTGGACAATTTCTATTTCTTCACACTTGGAGCGGTGCCCCCGTTCGTGCTAGATACCGTCCAACAGACATCCAGCACGCTCTCTCGGGCTCTCCCATCCGAATTGAACGCCAAGTTACGACCAAATGAAGCCAATACACCGAAGAGTGTTTCTGACGGTCAGTGTGAAGTCGTACTCTGATCCCGTCCCAATTGTTTAAAGATGCGTGTTAGCGACCTCGTCTCTCACGGTTGAGACATATATGAGCGTTTTACGTGGGTGGATGAAGAACCTGTGGCATTTCACTAGAGAGTACAACGAGCGCGGAAACTCAGTGCCTTTGCCGCCCTATGTCTTCGTCGCTTTCGCCAACCCAGAGCTGACTCGTCGTATTCGCAAGCAATGTGACCTTGCTGTCCGTGTAATAGCACGTTGTACTGAGGCGTTGGTCGTAAACAAGCTGGCGGCCGACATCAAGTCACGCGATATTCCGGCCACTAATGACGAGCTGGCTTGCCTATCGGCTATCCTTGGAACCAAGAACGATGATGTGATGCTTTTGCTTAGCCATGCAGGCGCCGTAGAATTTACGAATATGGTTTTCCTCACATTGGACGATTCCGTCGCCGCGTATGGAACAGTGCCCTCGTATGCTCTGGATGTCATCCAACAGACGTCTAGTGCCCTCTCTCACGATCTACCACCTGATTTGAAACTCGTGATGCAACTACGTCAGAAAATCACTCTTATGAACGCTTCTGATGGTCAGTGTGAACCTGTTCTTTGATCCTGTCCATTGTCTGAATATACACGTCAGTGACCTCGTCTCTCACGGGTAATATTTATATGAACATATTACGTGGGTGGGCGAAGAACCTGTGGCGCTTCACGAGAGAGTACAATGAGCGCGGGAACTCGGTGCCTTTGCCAACCTATGTCCCCATCGCCTTCACCAACCCAGAGATGATTCGTCGCATTTGCGAACAGCGCGACCTCGCTGTCTGTGTCATAGGACGTTGTACTCAGGCGTTGGTTGTAGCCAAGCTGGCAGCCGACATCGAGTCGCGCGATGCTCCGGCTAGCGAAGACAAGCTAGCCTGCCTATCGGCTATCCTTGGTACTGAGAGTCATGACGTGGGGCTTTGCCTCAGTCAACTTGGCACCATCCAGCTTGTGAACTTGGCCTCCCTCGCGCTGGGCTTTGACAGTTCCTTGCATATTGATCAAATGCCACCCAATGCGCGCCATGTTCTCCAACAGACACTCACCCTCCTTTCCCAAACCATTCGGGTTCAAGCGAACGCCGAACATCTGCTGAACCAGACTGTCGCTCTAGTCAATGTTTCAGGCGATAATGGTGACTTCGCGCGCACAATCCTATTCCACCTTCACAATCTCCTCGAGATGCTCGTACCTGGCGCCTCGTCTCTCGTTGAAGAAATACGCACAAGTTGCCTGCGGATGTGTCTGAAGACCCTCTGGAACTGTGCCAAAGCGTACCACCAAACAACTGATCCATTACCGTCATATGGTTCCCTCGTGCTTGCCGCCCCGGAAATTACCCGTCTCTTTCGGTCCGAACAGGATCTTGTCGCCCGTATCACAGGAAGTTGCTTCGGGGCCTTGGTCGTAGATAAACTGATGGATGCCCTCGAGTCTCCCATTTCTCCCAGTGGCCGCATCCGCAATGTGGAAATGGCACGCATATCAGCTATCCTTGGGACAACGCACCGTGAAGTTTTACTTTTGCCTCATCAACTCCGCGTCATCAACTTGTGGAATGTCGTTTCGCTCATGTCTGGCGAGGCCGATACCTTGTCCAACGCGGGGGGATTGCCGACGGATGTGCTGAAATTAGTGCAAGATACGCTTCAAATTCTCGTAAACCGTCTTCGTGATCACTTATTCGTATCCGGGTGGCTGCCTATTGACCAGGGGCGGTTGCTACAGAAAAGATATTCGGATGTCGTAAACGCGCTGGGCTCCGATCAGCTCAGGAACGAAACGGTGGATCAACTACTGCTATTATTGGAAAAACTACTGCCTGGGGTAGAGGGATCACAAAATACAGCGATACAGAGCCCCGATCATTGACCAACTCTGCGACAATACCAAGTCGTAAGGAGGCGCTTACTTTTGTTTAGTCTTACATTCGGAAGTTGGTTTGGGACGTTCTGTTTCATATTGTTGTTACTATTCATAGGCTGTTGATATCTTACTGTACGCCTTCAGTCGGGGTTTATACTGTATATTTATCCTACAACTGATCAAGTCAATCCAATCCCATCGTCTTTGAGGATGTGCGGGTGACCCGGGCCGGTGCATCTTCACTCAATTCGAGTTCAATTCGGAACGCGCCAAGTACAATATTCACTGACCGTTGCAAAACTTAAACCGAAATAATTTCCATCACACCCTCGCAAGCTTGATGCAGTCTGTGGGTGCTAATGTATGCCACTACCTTCCATTCATGAAGGGATTCTATAGATATGTCGCGATCGGCGACCTGTCTTGTGTAGGGCAGTGTAACATCGAAAACTACTAAGTTACACTCGTTCCTCTCTTCGTCTTGGAACGGCGATTATCCTATTGTTCCGAACATGATGTGATGTACTTCGGTGCAAGCGGATGGTAAATATTAGGGTATAGTAATGCAGAACTTCAACAAATATATGTACAGCACGTTTCGTCTGCGAGACACCCTAGTCACCCGGCGAGCCCCCTCCATCAGCCGCTATACATTGCAGAATGACTCTTCCATCACACCTCTTGAATGGCAGAAATACCACTGCCTAGCCCGTTCATCACCAGATTCACTTCCTCGACGAATGTACGTGTATGGGCTAACAGTTCCTCTGTCTCAGCATCTCTCTCCGACGATCCGCCACCGTCTGGCGGGGCTGATGCTTCAGCCACCATGCCACGGAGTTCGAGGTATTTTTCGTTGACGTCAAGGGGGAAGGGTACGTCAGGGCGCACGCGCATCCAGTGGTCCCGGAGACGGACCAGGAGGACCTCGATGGCATCGCGAAAGCCCCAGTGCGCGCCAACGAGGCCCTCGAACCAGCGCTCCGTCGAGCCATACACATACGCGACGACCCACTCCCAGGCATGCGCCTGCGGGACCAAGTCGCCGTGGAAGATGGAGCGAAAGACGAACTGGCGGGCGTTGCGCTGGCACTCCCACGTGATGCGCTCGAACGGGTGCAAGTGCGGCTGGAGCCATGGCGGCATGCGCGCGCAAGACCAGAGCGGCGCGCGCGCGGCGTGCTCCCAGCCCGTGAGCGCGAGCGTCGCGTCGCTATGCACGTCGCCGGGCCGCGCCCAGCGCACGACGAAGCGCGCCATCTGCATGTCCCGGTGCCGCACGCCGAACTCCTGGCTTTGCAGTACCGCGTGCGCCGTGAACCGCGCGTCTGGCGAGAGCGAGCCTGGAAGGTAGAACCCCCCGGAATGGTACGGTATTAGGTGCCCGAGGCGCTTCCATGTAGCGCGCGCGGCTGCGACGTCCGCGTCGCTTAGCGGCACGGAGCCCGGCCATCCCGTCTCGCGCCCGCCGGGTGCCTCTTCATCGCAGCCGAAAACGCGCTCTGGGCGCTGCGCGAGAGCGAAGAGGTAGTCGTGCGTCGAGGTTGGAGCATTTTGTGGTTCCGTGTGTATGAGTGGTCCCTCGTCGAACGGCGGTCCCAGGAGAATCGGTCGGCGGTAATGAGCCGACGCCTGAGGTGTACGTGGGGGAGAGTCCGGAACGTTTGTCTCTGAGCAGAGCACAGGGCTGCGGCAGTTGAAGAGCTTGACGAGGAGTTCTCCGAGCCTTGCGCACACCGTCGTTATTTGTCGCGGCACAAGGTTCGTCCAAATGTCGTCCAAGCACTCTCCTGGGAGCTAACGGGTCGTAAACGAGCCTTAATTCAACCACTATGCGGGGCAGAAATAAGGCCCATACCAGCTCAAGCAAGACTACCTCGGCATTAATTGGGTTCGGGACGTTGTCGTAGTACCCATATATTTTAGGTGCGATAATTTGAGCGTGATCGCGAATGATCTGGGTCATGCCGACCTGAGTGCGGATAGCACGTCGGTCACCGGCGGCGTACAGGCAAAGACGAAAGGTAGCGGTGCCTCACCAAGGCCTTTGTAATGTATGTTGGCCGACCGCGGGGGAAATGAGCAAGCATGGAATGGGGGCCGAGCGGAACACTCTCCGGATCAAACGTGATCAGGATCATCTATACGTATGGTCGGTATGAATAGTGAAGAAGATAGTCAAGGGGGACATACCTGTTCGCCTACATGATACGTGTCCTTAAATCCAGTCACTACAGGGTACGGTGGCCTTCTGTCCTGAACCTTCCCTTTACCCTTTTTCTTCCCAGTTAATGGCGACGGTACAAAGGTGGTATTACGGCTCAGACGGTGGGCCTGCTCGCCGGCAGCGGCGGCTGCAGCAAATTTCTTGAGTGCGAGAATGTCAACGTGGGGGAAAAACGTGGACATTGCTATGCGCTTGCGGGAACACGAGGAGCGTTTACAAGGCCGTTTCAGTGCTATAGCGACCCTTAATGTAGAAGACAGGAGCAGGGAAGCTGTCAAACTTCTTCGATGAGAAAAAAAATTGAGATGCTGTGCGGGATGGAGAGATGAATAGTTTGTGAAGAACGTGCAGGCGAGAGGGCAACATATAGCGCCGTGGCCGCTAGTAAGGTTGCTGTATTTAAGCTGGACCGCAGCAACGATGAATCAGATGGCGGCAAATATAGGGCACCGCGTAAGGTGTATTGGCTAGCCTGAGGTCTGGCCAAGGAACTGCAGTGCTTCCAGACGCTACGATACTGTATTCTTAAGGGGGGGAGCGCCAGCCCTGAGTGTGTGAAGCGTCAATAAGACGTAAGAGGGGTAATACAGCGCAGTGGATTATTACTTCTTATCCGCTTGAACTGGTGATGGAGAAATAGGTGAAGGTGTGAACCCTCAGTACGAAGACCAGAAGGTAAAACTGACCTGTGCAACAGCGAATTAATTTTAACGGGTCAGGTGCGATCCCGAGTCCATTTCGACCAACTGTCCAACTTTGTTTTGCGCAGGTCCAGCCCTGAATTATGTAAGCGAACCTGAGCAAACCCCGCTAGCTACAGTACTGGCCAACTGATATGGGTCGAACGCAGAACGTGAGCTGTTAGCGAATATGGTGTGCATTCCGGGGTTCTAAGACGTTGATACGTTGTTGTACGATCTGTGCCGTTATCGGCCGCAGATAAATGCAAGATCCAATGCGTAGATCTCGATACTAATTGCTTTTCGGCACCAGCCGGAGCGCAGTCATTAACGGAGTGCAGGAGTTTACCTGAGCCCACAGTACTATCATCACCATGAACAGGATATTCGGTTCATCGTCTAGCAAGAAGCCAAAGACAACATTGCAAGATATTATCACCCAGGTGGGCACGTTTCGAGCCTATCTACCCGCACGTTTTGTGTTTTGACGACTTGGACCGGACAGACCGATGCTCGGTCGGGCGCCATCGAGGTCAAAATTAAGAAGCTCGACGGAGAACTCGCGCGATATAAAGAGCAGATGAGCAAGTTGCGTAATGGGCCTGGGAAGGTGGGTCCGTTGCCGTCGACTGCCAGCGTGGTGCCTCAACGCTGAGTGTGCCCGGGGGCGAGTAGGAGGCCATCCAGCAACGGGCCATGCGCACGCTGAAGCAGAAGCGCATGTACGAAGCGCAGCTGGCGCAACTCGCGCAGCAGACTTTTAACATCGAGAGCACGGCGCTTGCCACGGAGAACCTGCGCAATACCATGGTGACGCTGGATGCGATGAGTCAGGCAAACAAGGAACTGCGCAAGCAATACGGCAAAATCGATATCGACAAGATCGAGGTGCGCGACTCGCGACCGGGCTTACCACCTTCTCCCCCTCACCTTCTCGGGGTAACATGTTAGAGCATGCAATACGATATGGAGGAGCTGCTGGAACAAGCGAATGAAGTCCAGGAGTCGCTCAGCCGGTCCTATGCCGTCCCAGATGAGATCGACGAGGCAGATCTCGAAGCTGGTGCGCCCGTTCTTGCTCCCTATGCGATCTTGTTCTGACTCGAGATCTCAATGCAGAACTGGACGCGCTCGGGTTGGAAGAGGAAGAGGAAGGGACGTCATACTTAGCAGATCTCAACAAAGCGCCAGATTTCATCGACGAAGCTCCCGTCGAAATGACCGAGGTTCGCATATCGAACCCCTTATCAATCTTTTCCGTACTCACTTTGTGTGTCGCATACAGCCGTCTCATGCAACCCCAGAAGCCATCAAGACCACTTAGTACCCAACTGTCTTCCCTGGCTGTATTTAATCTTTACACGCATACAATCAAGCGAGTATATATTCAACTGGTGTACTGTAGATCACTTCCTTGCCCATTGTTCGTTTGTGGGCTGATTTGTGTATAATGACGGGACGATGAGCTACACTCCGCTATAGTGGATCACCTGCCGACTTCCTTTTCTTCTTTTTGCGCTTGCGCTTCTTGCGAGAGGGGCTCCCCGTGTCTTCGGGAGCTATCGATGGAGGACCGGTGAGGTTGAGGATGGGTGGAAAAGGAAGTGTCGGAGATCGTTGAATTGGAAAGCCGGGTGAAGATTGTCCTGGTGATGTAGGGGACGTTGCACCGATACCAGGTGTAGCAACTAAGTCCGAATCACATCGCATCAGTTCGGGGACGCTGGTGAACCACCCAAAACATACTAGTGTCTGAAGCCTCAGAGGCGCCATCCCGAAATTCCTGCCGAAGCGGCTTCTTCCTCTCCGGCGTATTAGGTGGGGGTTGCGTCAACGGGCCTTCGTCTTGTGCAGGGATGGTGTTATGTGTGTTGGCAGACTGCGGTTCGCCATTCAGCCCCACTGTTCCAGGACTCTCCGGTAGGAGGCTCTTTTTCTTCTTCTTTTTCTTCTTTTTCGGGGTGGGCTCTGCCGTCGCGTCGAATGCGTCCGTCGCCCCCTCGTCGATGACCATTCGGTGAACTGCCTGCGCCGCCCCATCCGTACCCTCTGCTATCTCCTCCGCTTCTCTCCGTCTCTTTTTCCCCTTCTTTCCCGCAGCGTCGAAGGGATCGATAATCGTGCGCTTTCGGATCGTGCCCACGCGTGACTCTTCCGCGCTGCTCTCTTCTTCCTCTCCCTCTTCTTTCTTCTTCACACCCACCACGTCTGCGTGCGCGCCGTTCACCGTCTCCCTGGCGCGCTTTTTACCACCTTGCAGCTTCTGCACGAGACGCGCCTGCGCCGGGGCATGGGTTTCTGGGAGTGGTGCGCCGACGCCGAGCCTGGCATTATGAATGGGACATGGAAAGGGGGGGACAGAGAAGCGCTCGCGTGCGGCAAAAAATAGAATAGAGAAGAAGAACACATACCGTGGAGGCCGACGTAGGAGCGCCTGCAGTTCCGCCTCTGCCTCGGCTGCACGCGAAGACGACTGGGTCAAGGAGCCCGATGGTGCCGGTAGCCAGGAAGCGATGAGGTTCTGTGCTTGCGCCATGGCGAGGTCGATCTGTGCTTGCAGCGTCTCGGTGTCGATGTCATTGTTGGGTTCCTCCATGTCCGCGCGTAGATCATAACTTGAGCTTTCAAAAGAAAAAGGTGTTCTGTGAGCGCTTGGCGATAGTCGACTCAATTGACGGGGATTTGTGCGGCAATTTTTGGGCCCTCGCTGCCACCGGCCCCATCGGCCCGAATAATTCTACTGTGACATTCCGGATAGCGATTTCTTCGAGCCTCAGTAGCTTTTTAGATGAGTTCCTTGGGAAAATAATTTTCGACACAAAGACAAAATGTGATAAAGGGGGTAAAGAGATAAAGAAGGAAGTAGTACAAAAATTCGTCGTATCGCCTTCAGCTTCAGGTGAACTCCTTGCGGTGGAGTAATGTAATGCACTTTTCTTCTCGCCTAGTACTAGTCGCCATCACAAGAGGTTAACCCCGTCCGCCCCTTCACGATCGTGAAAAGTTCCTCGAGCGCAGGAGTGTCCTCTTCTGTGCCACGTAGTAAGTAGACTCTATCCGAGCTAAACCCGCATTCCGGTTGGAAGTAAGCGTATCGCCGACGACGATTGTACTCGACTACTAGGTCTACCAACTCAGTCAGCTCTTGGGCGAACCGGTTCCACACGGCTGCCCAGGAGCGGACCGGCGTAGACCTATCATACGGAACACACATCATGCAACGTTGCAGTTCGAGCTTCTTGAGCGTCTTTGCATGACGCACGACGAAATCTTCTGCCTCTGGAACGACCGCCTGAGGATCAAGTCTGATGTCATCCCAGACGAAGTTGGAAAGTGAAAGCGATGTGAGGTGCGGGAAGGTGACCGAGCTCAGATCAAGACGAATCAGCGACCCAAATGCTATATCGCAGCCCATAGAGAGGGACACGAGGTTCACGGCAGGTCGTAGAACGCAGCGCCGTATAACGTCCGACCAAAAGTCTTCGGCCGGGGAACGGTCCATATCGATCCAGTAATCGGTATCTTTCACAAGGAAACGTAAATCCCGTAAGGATGCGATTATCCGCTGGAAAGGGGCTGCAGCATACAAATCGTTGGGATAAGCGAACAAGTTGTCAATTTGTAGAGACTGCAGTGCCGGAAGTGGGTGTGGGTTGTAAGCCAGTCCTTCAAGGACATCCCATTGGAGTAAATGATACCTAGTCGGGCAACAACCATACGTGAATGGATCCTTGTAATAGGCGTCCTCGTCGGGATAAAATTCAATTACGAGGGATTCCAGATAGGGAGTCAGGTGAAGCATGAAGCACACACTCCTGAGGCGACTCCCGACTAGGTTCAGGCATCAGCAGGCATCTCCTCTAACAGAACACGAAAGCACCTCGCTTCCACCCCTCGTCTTCATCCATTTCGCTCTCAAACTCGGGTAGGTCTACAAATTAGAAGTGCAGACCCATCAGCACTGCCCGCCAGCGCAACCAAGTCCACACTCACATGGATCCTCGACGATTCGTACGACCCTGACATGCGTGGCAATGTATGTTGTAACCAGCAACTCCAGAAAACCCCGCGCACTCTCGTCTGTCGTGTGAACTGCTATTTCCCTGAAGGCTAATGGCGTTACGAGACCATAGAGGGCAATGTTCACACGTCGCAAGGTGAGGATATCCTGCGGAGATGTTGCCACATATTCTATGATTTCGTCCAAGAGTTCATGGGGTAGCGAAAGTAGTCCAGCGAACCGCATATTCGTCTCGGTGTCAAGTGCTAAAGTTGCAAGGCGGACAGGGGCGAGTACCGGGACGAGATAGCCGGTGTGTTGATGAGGTCCGGGCCGGTTCAGTTGGGAAGACTAACTTAACTCTTGGGTCTGCGGACTCTGATCCTGCGTCCATTTCCACCTCCGGGGACGTCTGCTTGAATATATACTTTTCGCGACCGCGCCTGTTCTGGTACAATTGTGGTTGCGGATGGGACCTCGACATAACACAGCCAAACAATATCGCCTCTCACCTTGCCTCCAACTTACGCCAACAACTGCGGCCCGACTGCCTGTAGCACGCGATAACTGCGTTATACAATAATCGTACTGCCTCGTGGTGCCTTACGACTAAGAGCAGTCGCTCTCAACACGTTCCACCCTCCCGCATTCATAATCAACTTGCACCGAAGTTTCAATGTCACAAGCTATTCACGAGAATGTCGATGTGACCGGGCCATATGTAGGCACTGGCAGAGGTACTACCCCATTCCCACTTTTGCTCCATTCTTACTGTTCTCAACTGCCACTGCTGCCTCCATAGGTGACCACCAGTATCCACCCCACTTGGCGCCAAGTCAGGAACCACGGGGAACATCAAACTTTGTCGATGGGTCAGGGCCCATATTCTCGATGTATCTAGAAATGGCGACAGAAGAAGACAAGAAGATGGTTGAAGGATGGAAAGCGGACGCCGATGGAATTCTTATCTTTGTGTGTACCTGCCTTCTGATGCCATGCAGAGACTCATCTCTCATAGACTGGTTTATTCTCTGCTGTTGTCGCTTCGTTGATCTCAGTGTCCGTTCCGGACATTCGACCGAACCCACAGGACACTTCAAATTTCTACCTCGCAAATATCTATCAGGCTACTCTCGCCGGCCCTGCCTCTAACACTTCTTCTTCCCTCCCAGCTTCCCCGCCCCCGTTTTCTCCCCCAAACTATGCAGTCTGGGTGAACGCGCTCCTGTTTTTGAGCTTGGTCATCAGTATCAGCTGTGCTCTACTCGCAACGTTACTTCAGCAGTGGGCACGAAGATATCTCAAGGTCACCCAGCCACGTTACAGTCTACACAAGCGAGCAAGGATCCGTGCGTTCTTCTTCGAAGGTGTCGAGAAGTTTCTCCTTCCATGGGCAGTAGAAGCGCTGCCAACACTGTTGCACATTTCCCTGTTTCTGTTCTTTGCCGGCATCTCTGTGTTCCTTTGGAACGTCAATCTCACGATTTTCAAGTCGGTAGCGTCTTGGATCGGGATTTGCACTGCTCTGTATGGATGCATCACATTGGTCCCGATCTTTCGTCATGACAGCCCATACCACACCCCACTCTCGTTGCCAGCGTGGCACATTATCGCTGCAATATCACTTGTCACATTTCGGGTCCTTCAATGGTTTACCATTTCTACGCTCTTTTGCTTTCCGTGCCTTTATATTTGGTCTTTTCTTGATCGCTTTGCTAACAAAGCCTACAATCACTTTAAATTCTTGGAGGAAAATTATCGAAAATTGCTCTTTCAAGGCATGCAGAAGACGATGGAGAAAACTGCTCTGAATTCACCTTCAGAGATTGACACTCGTACATTTCTGTGGACGTTCGACAGTTTGGATGAAGACCACGAACTCGAGCGCTTCTTTTCCGGCTTACCTGGCTTCCGCAGCTCAAAAGTCGTCAACGATCCTCTTCCCCTTCTCACCGAAGAGCAAAAGAAGAAGCTTTGGGTGGCATTGAAAGGGTTGTTTGATCGCACATTCTCATCAGATTTGCTCCCGGAGTCGGTCAAAAATTGGCGAGCTATCATCTGTGCCAGGGCCCTTGATCCGGCTTTCTTTTTCTACGAATACCGTCGGCTTATGAAAAGTATCATGTTCAAAACCCAATGTATGGGACTGCAAACGAGCAAATTTGGCAGCATCGTGAGAGGCTGGGGCAATGGCGGGAGTCAAGGCACTGGATTGGTTACACAAGCTATCGTTACCAATATCATTGCAACGTCGAAACAGCGCGATGACTCGTGGTTCATTCTCGCCTCAAGCGAACTGCGCGTCCCAGAATCTGTCCTTCGGGAATACGCTGCAAATGGTAAAAGCCTGTCACTTGCCGTTCTGATTCACGTCATTCGCCAGCAATTTGACCATTTCTGGAAACCATTCTGGCCGTTTATGTGGTTCGCGGACGTTCTAGAAGCAGCTTCTAAATTCGATGTACTGGATACGTCACCTGAACTGCAGCACGAGTTCTGTGCTCTCTGGAATCAAGTTGTTCTCAAAGCTCAGAAGGACGACGATCGGTGGATGATGTTCTGGACCCTCGTTCCGATTCGCAGCATTTATGAGTCTCTACATCATGGTACCGATTCTGCACCAATATACTTCTCCGACGAGCCATCCTCGTATCCATTATGCGCTGTCCTGCATCATAATCCCGAGTTTGTCCCTGCCATTTCCGGTCCTGAAGCACTTTCCTCGTCCCCACCTAGCCCACTTTGTGTCATCGAAAGCTCCACCGATGTGCCACCGCTTGACAACTTCCACCACGCTCATCAGTCAACTATCGAAAGCCTCCACATTCCTGTTGCCTCACCAGCGCCGGCCACCGCTAGTGCATTACAAGACACTGTCAACTCAGGTATAACCACGCCCGGCCCAACTACCGAAACGTCTACATCCCCTCCTCTTTTCCCTACCTCCTCACCTGCTGCCGTTGCCCTCGAGCAAAACCTTGAACCCCCGACGGCTTCCCATCTACCAAACCTCCAACCTTTGGCTTCTTCAAGTCGAGTTCTCGACAATATACTCCCTACAGGCGCGCCACTGTCTTCACTCTCGCTGACGACCCCATCCTACACCTCACTGTCTTTCCCAGGATCCCGTCATCTGACAATAGCCGCCGCTGCTGCTCCCACCGCTTCTCCAGGACCGACCTCTGTACCGAATATTGATGCTGCTACCGAGGACGCTAGTAACCAGGAGCCTGGTTTGCGCGACGACAAGGATGCTCTTGGCCCCCTCTCAGTGAATCAGGCGATCTACACAAATCCCATCGATCTTCTATCACAACCTCCGTCACTGCCGTCGGTTACTGACTCGGACGTAGTCATCGCAGGTCCTTCAATATGGGAACCAAATGCCGAGCATCCAGGAGGTCATCCTCTGGATGCTTCGCATGGCCAGTACAATATCGTTTAACGCATCCCCCATTGTCTTAGATTCGGTAGGGTATATTCTCGTTGGGCACTCGATGTTACCATCCTGATAGATTCAATACCTATTCTGATCTTGTGTGTATGCTACCCTATTACGTGGTACAATATCGTGATGAAATATGTGTAAACTTGAACGTGGCGCATGGTCGATAAAGCGCTGCTAGCGTCGACATCGAAAACGACAAATCTTTGGGCGCGTCTGAAGCTTACGTTCGCACACCATCCCACTATAGGTGCCTCAGACTGCTTCATCAAAGCCCGAGCGCCAGGCGAACGCGACAATGTCGAGGTCCAGACACGCCACTTCCCGTGGTCGTCGCGAGGCGCCCGACCAACAAGGCTCACTCCTGCGGACCAGATAGGTGCACAACGTCTCCGCAGCTCAATAGTCACAAGCCAGCGCGCATTTATTTATTTATTTTAAAGACAGTAGCAATGTGGGGTCGTTCTCCTGGAAGAAAAGAGTTCGGTAGAAGACTTACTATCGACGGGCCAGCACTCCACTTGGGTCGCGGTCACGTGCCTGATTTCCTGGGGGTCTGGGTGCGCTGCTGCCAAGCGTGCAGGTCGTCTGGCACCCCACTTAAAAATGTTCAGAGGGGGGGGGGGGGGCAAAGAGCTGGTACACTTGCGTAGTGAGTGCCGCTTATCAAAGTTGAAGGTGGTCGGGTCGTACAGGGCCATGACGATCGCGATGTGGGGTCCAGCAGGTAGATGTGCGTAACGTTGTAGTGGCAAACCTTATCTCTGTATGTAGAACGAAGCGCATCAGAAAATAAAGCTGAGAAAGAGATAGAGGACGTATGGCTTCCCTTACGACGACAACGCGCTCTAGGAAAGCGCACAATTTCTGGCGGCATGATCTGCCTCTCCTTCGACTAGTTCCCGACGTCGGCGCGGGAGACCCGCTGCACATGCAGCACATCGTCCGCACAGGTGATGTCTAGGGGTTTGCTGTAGACGGGGAGATGGAGGGTATGTCAACATGGGAGCGTGTTGAAGAAGTTCCTTGGGTTTCAGTGAAATAGAAACGAGAGTTAGGAAACGGTGGAGGCGAAAACGCCAATGCTGTACTTGATCGTGGAATCGGCGGTCGTGGACGTGACAATATAAATTCCGGAGAATAGATCGGCCATATGTTTAATACGTGGGGATATAAAAGGTGGAATCGCCTCTGCTGAAAAGGTAGTAGTGAGATGAAAGCACCGAGGAATGGGAAAAAAGGAAGCCCTCCATGCACGCACCTTGGCCAGTGCCCTTGGCAGGGTTGATATTCAAAATCTCAGCAATTGTGCCGGGGGGTGGGGGCTCGGAATGATAGGCTCTCTGCAAGTCTGGTCGACGCACAAGGGTCATACGATCCATGCACCATGGAGGAACAGTCGGCTGATGGGTAGATGGTGATAGACGGTTGCGGAGAGGTGCTGACAATTCCGTAAAGACAATTCGAGGTGCAGGAGGTGTGTGACACAAATAAAACAAAAAACAAAGAGTTTGTGATACGTTACCTAAATTTCGAGCCAAAGCTTATTTTTGGTTCCGAGTTTGTGGATTGGTGGACACGTGATGTCATGTGAGACAGTTCACGTATGGTAGTGTTTGTGTACATTTGTACTTGTTTGCATAGCGTATCTTGATTCTGGGGGCACGGAATGCGATCCGTCTTAAGGAAGCACGGCACGATGCAGTGAGGGCGGAGCCCTGCATCACAGAAGGATCTCAGGTGTCAGTGAACCGGAGTATGAACGCATACACACCGTTCCACCAACATCTGGCATCGTTTAGGATAGATGCCTCTGGAACGAGAAGCCGGAGTGCTTGCCCAATCAACCGTATTATAAGACACGCGCCCATCATTCAGCATCATTGTTGTCGTCGATGCGCTTTCTTGTGGAGGACCTGCAGGCCAGGAAACCACCCGAACGGAAGACAGTCTTACCGAATAGGCATGTAAATGATCTCACACTACTTACGGTGCCATTAGGGGATCTCAGAAGTGCTTCGCATCGACACCTGCAATGCAAAAACGATTTAGGAAGGTGCACGAAATGACTAATTTCGTAATGACAAACTGTTATGGATTGAGCGCTTGTGATTCGGCCGATCCCGTCAGTTGACTGAGAGCAGTCGCCCTGAACACGGTCCTCTCCATATCAACTCACGCCAAAGTATTCAATGTCACAAGTTTTCGAGAATGCCGATGCAACCGGGGTAGATACGGGCATGAGCAGAGGTACCTTGCTCCTACTATGCTCTATTCTCACCATTCTCACCTGCCGCTACCGATCCCATAGGTGTCCACCTGTATCCACCCCAGTCAGCGCAGACTCAGGAACCCCGAGGGATGTCCAACTTTGTCGATGGATCAGGGCCCATTTTCTCGATGTATCTAGAAATGGCGACGGAAGAGGACAAGAAGATGGCCGAAAGTTGGAAAGCGGACGCCGATGGCATTCTCATCTTTGTGCGTCCCTGTCTTCCTGTTGTTTCACACCGACTGACCTCTCACAGACTGGTTTATTCTCTGCTGCTGTCGCCTCGTTAATTTCCATGACCGTTCAGGACATTCGACCGAACCCACAAGACACTTCCAACTTCTACCTCGCAAATATCTATCAGGCTACTCTCGCCGGCCTTGCATCCAACGTTTCTACTTCCCTCCCTGCTTCCCCGCCTCCATTCTCTCCGCCGAACTATGCCATTTGGGTGAACGCGCTTTTGTTCTTGAGCCTGGTCATCAGTATCAGCTGCGCTCTGCTCGCGACGTTGCTTCAACAGTGGGCACGAAGATACCTCAAGGTCACTCAGCCGCGTTACAGTCTACACAAGCGAGCGAGGATCCGTGCGTTCTTTTCTGAAGGCGTCGACAAGTTTCTCCTTCCGTGGGCAGTTGAAGCGCTCCCGACGCTATTGCACGTTTCCCTGTTCCTATTCTTTGCCGGCATAACTGTGTTCCTTTGGAACGTCGACCTGACGATTTTCAAGGCGGTGGTGTCATGGATAGGGATTTGCACAGCTCTGTATGGGTACATCACATTTTTCCCGATCTTTCGTCATGACAGCCCCTACCACACCCCACTCTCACTACCGGCGTGGCACATTGTCGCCGCGATATCACTTGTCGCACTTCGGGTCCTTCAATGGATCACTCTTTCTATGGTCTTTTGTTTTCCATGCTTTTGTTTGGAACGCCTTTCTCTTATTCGCTTTGCTCAAAAGGCCTACGATCACTTTGAATTCTTGGAGGAAAGTTATCGGGAATTGCTCTTGCAAGGCATGCAGAAGACGGTCGAGAGAACAGCCCTGAGTTCATCTTCAGGGGTCGACACTCGCGCATTTCTGTGGACCTTTGACAGTTTGGACGAAGACCACGAACTCGAGCGCTTTTTTTCCGGTTTACCTGGCTTCCGCAGCTCCAAAGTTGTCAACGATCCTCTGCCCCGCCTCACTGAAGAGCAAAAGGAGAAGCTTTCGATGGCATTGACTGGGTTGTTTGACCGCACATTCTCATCGGATTTGCTTCCGGAGTCGGTCAAACATTGGCGAGCTATCATCTGTGCCAGGGCCCTTGATCCGACTTTGTTTTCTTACGAATACGGTTGGCTCATGCACTCTATCATGTTCCAAAACAAATGTAGGGGACTGCAAACGAGCAAATTTGGCAGTATTGTGAGAGGCTGGGGCAACGGCGGAAATCAAGGCACTGCGTTAGTCACGCAAGCTATTGTTACGAGCATTGTTGCGAGGGTGCAGCGGCGCGATGACTCGTGGTTCATTCTCGCCTCCAGTGCACTCGGCGTCCCGGAATCTGTCCTTCGAGACTACGCCGCAAATGGTGACAGCCTGTCACTTGCCATTTTGATTCACATCGTACGCCAGCAATTAGACCATTTCAGGAAACCATTCTGGCCGTCTTTTAGGTTCTTGGACGTTCTAGAAGCGGCTTCTAAATTCGATGTACGACATACGTCACCTGAGCTGCAGCACGAGTTCTGTGCTCTCTGGAATCAAATTGTTCGCAAAGTGCAGAATGTCGACGATCGTAGGATGGCGTCCTGGATCCTCGAACCGATTCGCAACATTTACGTATCTCTACATCGAGATACCGATTCTGCGCCAACGCGGTTCTCCTCCTCGCGCAATTGGGATGGCATTCCGGGCGAGCCGTCTTCGTATCCAGTGTGCAACATCCCTGGTCATATTCACGGTCCTGCCTTCACCTCTACTCGCACTGCCCTGCATGATAACGCTCCGCTAGTCCCTGCTTCCCTTGCCAGTCCCGATGAACCTTCCCCATCTTTTCCTCCCTCGCTTCGTGTTGTCGAAACTCTCACAGACGTGCCACCGCTCGACGGCATCCGTCCCGCTCATCAGACGATTATCCAAAGCCTCCGCAGCCCTGTTTCTTCACCCAATCCAGCCACCGCTGTCGCAATACAGGGTATCGTCAACTCAAGTGTAACAATGCCCCATCCCACTTCCGAAACCTCTACATCCCCTCTTTCCCTTACCTCCCCACCCGCTGTCGTTTCCCCTCAGCACAACGAAGACCCCCTGGAACCTGGCTCCCCATCTTCAGCTTCCTATAATCTAGTTCTCGGTAATATACTTCCTGCAGATGCGCCACTGTTTTCACACCCGCCAATGACTCGATCCAATTTTTCACCATCTCTCTCAAAATATTATTGTATGATTATAGTTACTACTGCTCCCAGCGCCTCTCCGGGACTGACCTCTGCACCTGATCTAGGTGCGGCCGCCGAGGACGTTGGTGGTCCAAAACCTGATTTGCGTAAGGAACAGGACAATCTTGGCCCCCCTTCCCTAGATCTTCCATCACAATCCTCATCGCTACCGCCGATCACCGACTTGGACGTAGCTATCAAGAGCCATTCGTTGAAAAAACCAAAACCGGAGCGTACAGGAGATCCTCCTTCGCATCCTTCCCATTATCAGTATGATATCATTTAATGTCTTAGACGTGTGCGGTGATAGGATACATATTCCTGTTGGGCCCTCGATACCATCATACCGATATTATCCGACTCTTTCCCCATTATCTGATGTGTTTATCGTCCTATCACGCAATACAATTATCGTGGCGGAGATATGTAGAACCCCGAGCCACATCGCCGTACGAGATGATACAAATGAGGGTGTAGTTCCCAGTTATGTGAGGGACCTCAAATCACCGTGATACATTCCCGTCTCGATCTAAAAGATCTTAGGAACCCCAGGCTACTTTCGAGGACGGAACCGGGTCTCACTTGGGTACAGTATATACTTCGCGGACGAGGAGGACAAGGTGATGAGTCACTGGAGTACTGAAGACCGAACGTTGGGATGTGCAGACACAGATAGCAATGTTACTTTGTGTGTTGTGCGACGCTTTCCCCTTTCTTCCCCTTTCTTACAATTGTCTGCACCGCCGAAGTGAGGTGGAGCGCCTCGTCGGCAACGCTTCTGTCCTTCGTCCAGACTGTATGGGAGAGGAAGGCGAGTTCGGGAGTGGGAAGCTAGGAGCGCACGAAGTCAAAGAGCGTGAGGTGGGCAAGGCATCGAACGGTCTCTCGCGAGATGTAAATTGTGAGCTGGGCGACCTATATTTCGCTTGAGTACGTATGCCGTCTTCAAAAGCGCCTTGTGCGAATTTTCGCGAGAGGGTCTGTGGCACAATACTGTACTGTATGGACCCGGGCCAACAACCGACGGCTCTCGTGCATGGTGAAGGCACGCCGGCGCCGGACCGTGCATGCCCTTGCCATGGACCATAAGCGCGTAAGCCTTTGAACCGAGAAACCGAATCAGTAACTCATGTGAGCCTGCCTCACGTGTGAAAGTATCGACACATGTCCTCCGCCTCCAACTCGTCACATCACCGTCAACATTATCGCCTAACTTTGCGATTTGCTACCGAAATCTCCTGTGGATTCTTCACAGCTTCCACAAATCTGTGTGCACAGCGCCTGCGTGCATAAGGCCACGCAGGGGTTACCCGGAGCAGGTCAGCGCGGGGGGGAAGTACGGCGAAGGTGCATGTATAATGTGAAAGTGCGTTTCTCGAATGCGAGAGTGTATAGTGGACGGGGTGTCGTGAAAAGCGAGGTGCGGCACTGTGTGTACGCTGGTGTCCGCTCCAGACATGGACGGGCGCTCAAGCTAAGGAGTGTGTATTTCAGGGTAGAGGGGAATGATTCTGCAAGACTTACTTGTGCGTGTGCGGATTGACGCCGACACAGGGTCTGGACTGGTTCGTCGATAGGCCAATGCCTCAAATGGGTTGTGAAGTGTGAGCGGTAAGGACCCAGGGCCCAGGGTTGGGAAGTGTTATGAATGATGCCAGGCAACCGTTCGAGCGCGGAATGCATGAGGCCTGAGGCGAGACGTCATCATGAGTGAGACTCGGCCCGGGAATATCTCGTGGGACAAGACGTCACTGTGATATGAAATGGGGAGAGAGCGGTGGCGCATGTCTCTTGGTCCTTCTTGGAACGTGTAGAATCAGAGTTCGATATCAATGTTTTCTGCAGAAGCTTTGGAGACAGGACCTGTCATGAGGCCTGCATGCGAGATCGAACAGGTTTCAGTCCCCGTAACGACCATTGCGTACTGTGAAACTGCGGTTCGATTGACCCTAATGTATGGATGGCCTCGTGGTGCTTTATAACTCGCCAACGGAACTCGCCAACGGAAACGCTGCGCAGTAACTAGTCCCTCTCAACGCCCTCCACCCCACCCCACCCCACCCCACCCCCCACTGCATATTCTTCAATGTCCGGGGCTCCTCACGATGCTATCGACATACGCGACGCAGGAATAGGTACGGCTACCTGGCCCACTTGTTATATTTTCATCGTTCTCACCAACCGCGTGTATAGGCGGTGACCAGCACCCAACCCAGTCAGCGCCTGATCAGGCGTCACGCGGAGTGTCCAACTTTGTCGATGGGTCGGGGCCTATATTCTCGATGTATCTAGAAATGGCGACGGAAGAGGATAAGAAGATGGTCGAAGGATGGAAAGCGGACGCCGATGGCATTCTCATCTTTGTGCGTCTCTACCTTCCGACTGGTTTACACCAACTCATCTCTCGTAGACCGGTTTATTCTCTGCTGCCGTCGCTTCGTTGATCTCGGTGTCCGTTCAGGACATCCGACCGAACCCACAGGACACTTCCAATTTCTACCTCGCGAATATCTATCAGGCTACTCTTGCCGGCCCTGCGTCCAACATTTCGGCTTCCCTCCCTGCATCCCCGCCCCCATTTTCTCCGCCAAACTATGCAGTCTGGGTGAACGCACTCTTGTTCTTGAGCCTGGTCATCAGTATCAGCTGTGCGCTACTCGCGACATTACTTCAGCAGTGGGCACGAAGATACCTCAAGGTCACCCAGCCACGTTACAGTCTACACAAGCGAGCAAGGATCCGTGCGTTCTTTTTCGAGGGCGTCGAGAAGTTTCTCCTTCCATGGGCCGTCGAAGCGCTGCCAACACTGTTGCACATTTCCCTGTTCCTATTCTTTGCCGGCGTCTCTGTGTTCCTTTGGAACGTCGACCTGACCATTTTCAAGGCAGTGGTCGTATGGATCGGGATTTGCACCGCCCTGTACGGGTGCATCACATTTTTCCCGATCTTTTATCATGACGGCCCGTACCACACCCCACTCTCATTACCGGCCCAGTACATCGTCACTGGGATATCATATCTCATTTTCCAGGCTCTTCGGAGACTCGCTGACTTGCTATTGTTCACAAGATGTTTAAGTGTTGAATCCTTCAATCGCGTTTGGTTCCGGAGGGAAAAATATCGCAAACGGCTTGTGCAAAGCATACAGAAGAGAGCCGAGGAAACTGCTCTGGAATTACCTTCGGAGATCGACACTCGTGCATTTATGTGGACATTCGAAAGTTTGGACGAAGACCACGAACTCGAGCGCTTTTTTTCCGGCTTACCTGGCTACCGCAGCTCAAAAGTCATCAAAGATCCTCTGTCCCTTCTCACCCCCGAGCAAAAGGAGAGGCTTTCGGTAGCATTGAAAGGGTTGTTTGACCGCACATTCTCATCAGATGACTTCCTTTCTCGGCAACCACCACCACCTAAGCCACGTCACCGTGACTCAGTGGTAGAGGCAGCACCTCCACACCGCAGAAAGGAATACATACACATACACACCACATACACACTCGCATTAGCTTTATTAGCCTCCTCTTCCCCCCTTAAAAAGCTTCGCAAGAAGCAAAGCACGCGCCACCGGACGGTATGACCCCCAAAGGTAATACCATCCCAGGCACCACAGGGCGCACCACCCCAGCCCCGATCTTCAGAACAACCAGGTCGGCTACCAAGGCAAACAACCAGCCTGGATCCCCTATTACTACAGCGAGCGCGGAGCAAGTAAAGCCCAAATCTCCGAATGCCCTGTCAGAAGCCAGAAAAGTCCTCAAGGACGAAGAATGCTACATAGAAGAGAATCCCACTACGCCCTCTTCTCTTCTCCGCACACTCATGCTGATCATCAAAAAACACAGTAGCTCCGCCCCCAAGGGACTGACCAGATCCCTCCAGGCGCTGGCAGCTCTCATGCACGACATGAACACGTCATCACAACAAGCACCCCCCATGGTAGACGCCCTCGTAAACAAAGTAGGCGAACACCTGGAGTCCACCCTGCAAAGGGAGCTGGGAAAGATGAGTGACTTAGTAAAAGGAGCCATAACTGAACACACCACGTTACAGAACGCCGTAAATACCCTAGGGGAAACCGCAGCATCCCTCGAGAAGACGGCTGCCGACCTGTCGCACAGTATCTCAGAAGCCTCAGCAGCCACTTCCCAAGCGGTCAACACAGCCCGGTCCTACAAGGAAGCCCTCACTTCCGCACAGACCATTGCCGGACCCTCCCCAACGCCTCCTCTCCCCCTTCCCACACACACAATTGGAGGCCGCACCCCACACGACATCCTTATCGGTGTGGATATCAGCAGGGACAAAAAGTCTAGACAGATTGTCTTCGACACCGAAAACGGCGAAGACACCTATCTCAACCCCTTTGAGATCCAGGAACGCGCAGACAAGATCCTGGCCAACATCCTCCCCACCCCTCCCAAGGGCGCCAAAGTTGAAGAGGTTATCAAACTGAAAAATGGGAGTTTCATTCTGCAATTCGCCTCCAAGGAGGCAGCGGAATGGTTCAGGACGCCAATCAACGAGCTGGAATTTATCAGGAAGCTCGACTTTGGCCTCTCCGTCAGGGAGACAGTCTACCCCATCGTTGTACCCAGAATACCCACCACTTTCGACCCGTCCAACGACAAGCACCTTAGGGAGATAGAGGAAGTCAACAGGCTGCCGGAAAAGGCACTGCGACGTGCCAAATGGATAAAACCTGAGCAAAGACGCTCGCAGGGACAACGCTTTGCCTACGCCGTCTTTTCTCTATCCTCCGCCGCTATAGCTAATAAATTACTAAAGGACGGCGTATACGTCTGCAGCATCAGAACCTTCCCCAAGAAACTGAAGCAAGAACCCAAACAATGCATGAAATGCAGAAAATGGGGACACTACGCAACCAATTGTCACGCCATTCACGACACCTGCGGCACTTGTGGAGAACAGCACAAGACCAGGGACTGCAAGACAGAGGGGAAGCGCTTCTGCGTATCCTGCAAAATGGACTCGCACGCCAGCTGGGACCGCAGCTGCCCAACTTTCCTCAGGAAATGTAACGATTACAACAGGTACCACCCCGAAAACAATCTAGTATATTTCCCAACAGAAGAAGACTGGACGCTGACCCTTCAACCCGACAGAATCCCCCTCGAAGACAAATTCCCGGATAAACTCCGGATGGGATGTCTTCCACCCCTCCACCAAGGAACACGCCGTCCTCAAACCCGGCAGGTAGAGCGGAACAAAAAACTCCCCACCAAGGGAAAAGCGGACGACCAAACGACACTGGATAGGTTTATCGAGAAGATAGTAGACACCTTCCCTCAATCGCCGCACGCCCAGCCACCCAACCCCGCCCCGGACGAAGATGACTACGACATCCACTTTGAGGGGGACATCAACGACTTGCCAGCCGACTTCCTCCACTCCGCCAACCCATGACTTTACACAACTATACCAAGGACCGCAAGAACCTAGCAATATGGCAGCAAAATATCAACAAATCCCCGGCATGCCAACACGGCCTCGTCAGCAGCGGCAAGCTGGCAAGCCTCGGCATAGACATCGTGGCACTACAAGAACCATCAATCAATTTCCTTAATAAATCCATCGCCTCAAGAGACTGGATCCCTATTTACCCCTCAACGCACGAGAAGCAACCAAATAAGACACGTTCAATTCTTCTGATAAGAGGCGACGTACTCACTGAAAACTGGGAACAGATCGACTTCCCCTCCGGTGACGTCACAGCACTACGTATCAAAGAAAGCTGGGGCACGCTGACACTATTCAATATCTACAATGACTGCGAACATGATGAAACCCTCAACACGCTTATCGCGTACCACAGGAAGAATGAAAATTTCATTCTGGGGAACGACTCAACCAGGGAGGACCATCACTTAATTTGGCTGGGCGACTTCAACCGCCACCACCCCTACTGGGACAACCCGGAAGATAGCAGGCTTTTCAAGCCAGACGCCATCTTAGCGGCAGAACGGCTCCTCAAATGCGTAGCCAACCTAGGAATGGACATGGCGTTAGCTAAGGGCATCCCAACCCACATACATCATGTCATGAAGAAGTGGACAAGGCTGGACAACGTGTTCATCACCGAACACAGCCTAGACGCGATCATCACCTGCAACACTCACCCCGAATCACTGGGTGTCAACTCGGATCACGTTCCCATCGTCACTGTCATAGACTTTGAACTGACTAAATCCCCTGCACAGACCACAAGAAACTTCCGCGATGTCGACTGGAACAACTTCCACACATCCCTAGAGGGAAAAATTGCAAAGATGGGCGTCCCAAACCCAATAAATTCTCAATCGCGTCTAGATTTCGAATGTGACAGGCTGACACGTGCTATACAGGAGACCATCGAAAGTGTAACGCCACTACAGGGGCGTTGAGTACGACCTGTACTAAGTCAGTCTGCTTGTCCGGTAGTCAAAGCTCAAAGGCTCGACTTCAGTATAGATGATGCACAAGAGTCACAAGGACGCACGTCACTTGGACTGTAGAGGAAGGCTAAGACTCGAAGGCCTAGCGAAGGCGAGGATCGGGGAACGAGGAGACTTTGCGAAGACGAGTGTAGTATTACACAAGAAGTCTAGTCTACCGTACAAGCTAGGTATAACTAGAGTTAAATAGAAATCGTACTGTATGGCCATCGCAAACAGATGGCGCCATCGCCAAGCTGAGGAAGAAAGGAACGAACATAAAGGGAACAAAGCAAGGATATACTGAGAACAAAGGAGAATCACGCGGGGCCGCGCGTGAGAGGGAACAAGTCGGAAACTGGCACATGTCAAGCTTTATCAAAAGAGAACGTCGATAAGCAAGGCGCGTGATAGAAACCGGGTAATCGTAACGTCCGCGTAATCGTACAGGGCTCGTATAGTATGGGAAGGAAGTGGTGATAAGGAAAGAAACGAGTCCAAGGAAATCGTAACATTACCCCCCGTCTTGGTCTGAAGACGCCTCGACTTCAGGACTCCGGATCGATAAGATCGTAGATGTCGGCATCAAGGTCATTCTCTGGCCACGGAGAAATGTCGAGTCGGCAGTAGTGCGTTTTGAGGAAAAGAAAGGGGCCACGTTTGCCACACTTGCGACACATTTCATACTGTGGGCATCGAATCTCGTCATGGTTGGCATCAGTGCGGAAGCACCGCCCGCACCACCTCCCTTGAGTGTGGGCCGCGATTGTTGGTGGTTCGGGGACGGTGAAGGAGGTGGTGGCCTCTGTAGCCACTGCTTGCCGTATACGTTCATCTGCCTGATAGGTCGTGATCACTTCTTCGACCATACCTGCGCGGCGGAATATACACCGATGGGATTGGTGTTCCTGACTCTGGCAGTGCCGGCAGGCAGGTCGTGGTCTGGTGGGGCAGTCGCGTACGATGTGGTGGGGGCTATTGCAGTGATAGCAACGTCGGCGGTGGGGTTTGTCTGCGAGACGGGGGAACTCCAATGGTCCTCCACGTCGTGGGGAAAACAGGATGGCGTAACGGGAGTGGCGGAGTGGGGCTGGTAGGGCCGTCATACGCGCGTATTCGTTGCCGATGGTAGCTAGCGCTCCTGCGTACTGAAGGCGCCTCTTGGTGCTGGCTAACATCAAGTCAACCGTGAGTCGTTCCGCTCGCAGTTTTCGTGCGTCCTCCTCCAGCTTCTCGCACTTCTCGTCGAGCTCTTTGAGTGCCGAGAGTCCTGTCCTCAGCCTAGTGATCTCGGCCGTGAGACGAGGTGAGTTGAGCTCTATAAGTGTTTCGTCCAGAGCGCAGGCGCGGATGTCATGGGGGTCAAAGAACTGCAGCTGTTCCGCTGTAAAGGGCGGTGCCGAGACGTTCGGCCTAAGTGACGAGAGGTAGACTTCCTCTCCGTAATGGGGTTGTCCCATACCCATCGTCCCCACTACCTCGGTGAATCCCTTGCGATAGTAGATGTACTTCGCTGGGTTAGATCCACCGTCTGGTAGCGGGATCTGTAATGGGTAGTACTTGGGGGTACCAGGAGTATTTGGAAAGAATGGGGCGCCGGGGTCGTCTGTATCGTTAGGAGGGGAGTCGGGTCGGTCGTAGTCGATGGGGGTATGGACGCGAACTGGGGTGAATGGTTCTAAAGGTGGGGGTGGTGTGGATGCTGGGGAGGATGGTGGTGATTGAGGTCGTGGTTCAGATGGGGGCGTCGACTGTTGCTGAGGGGGCGGAGTCGGAGAGTATTGCCCTTCTTCCGGTGTTGACGGGGTAAGTTCCCCGGGTTCTCGTTCGATGGGAATGGGGGCGATGATGGTAACATGTTGGGGGGACGGTGGTGGTGACAGACGGGGGATATTGGTGAGGTTGATGGTAACAATCCCTCGTTCGAGGGCGGCTTCGAGTTGGGGGTTGCTGAGGATGTTGACGAGGGTGGTGTCGGATACTGGGGTGTCGGTCATTATTGGGCTGAGGGGTACGGGGATACGAAAGGGGTCTTTATATCGTTCGTCCAGCCCCCTTGGCGGTCGGGTATCGTTGGTAGAAGTCTTTGATGACGTCTGTAGCGTGGGTCATGTTCGTTGCGGGTTCCCATGTGTTATCGCTTGGTGGGAATCCTTTCCACTTTACTAAGTAGTGGAGTTTGCGCCCTCTTCCTCGTTCCTGGGCGTCTTCAATCTGCTCCACTTCATACTCCTCTTCTCCATTGATAAGGTCCGGCGGAGGTCGGGTATAGTTTGCGCCGTGCATCTCCGTTTCCTTGTATGGCGTTAGAAGGTTCGCATGGAATACTGGGTGTATTTTCCATGATGCCGGAAGTTCCAGTTCGTACGAAACATCTGATAGAACCCTGACAATGTTAAAGGGTCCGTACCGCTTCGGGGCTAATTTGCTTGTGGGGTAGAAGGTACGGAGATTGGTCCCTTCTAGCCATACCTGGTCCCCTTGCTGATAAGGTGTGAACCCTGTTTTTCCTCGTTGGGCCATGAGGTGTTGCGTGTGTTTGATACTATCTTGTGCGTGTTGTCGGAGTATCTGCAGCTCTTCCAATCTTTGATTCACCGCGGGGCTGTGAGATGGTTTTGGTGTCCACACGGTTCGTGGTTCCCACCCCATAATGAGAGAAAAGGGGGAGTGCCTGGTGGTGGCATTTCTCCAGGAATTGTGAGCGAATTGCGCCATGGGTAGAAGTTCCGCCCAGTTATCCTGTTGCACGTTACACCAATGTCGCAGGTATTGTTCTAACCATTGGTTTGTTCGTTCTGATTGACCGTCCGTTTGCGGGTGATACGCTGATGATACGTTTTGCTGTATCTCCAGCGTTTTGCACAGTTGTCGCATGAACATAGATGTGAATCTTGGATCTCGGTCGGATATGATCCTTCGGGGTAGACCGTAATGGGGGTAGACATGTCGGAGATAGAGTTTTGCCACGTCTTCCGACGTTATGGTTTCGTTACACGGTATGAATATTGCCGCTTTCGAGCAGTCATGGTCTGTGACGGTGAGAATCGAGTCGAACCCTTTTGATATCGGGAGTTTGACTATGAAATCCATGGCTACCACTTCAAACGGTTCGGCTGATGGTTCGGTGGTAATGGGGAATAAGTGGGGCTTCTGTCGGTGATGATTGATTTTGTTGCTTTGGCATGTTGCACATCCCTTAACGTAGGCTTCCACGTCTTTGCGCATGTTGGGCCACCAGAAGTCGCGTCGTAGTAGTTCTAGAGTGTTTGCGATTCCTGGGTGTCCTGCGCTTGGGGTATCGTGGAAAAAGGTAATCACCCCCCGTTTAAGTTCGTTGTTTCCCACAACAACAAGAGCATCGCTCTTCCACCACAGCCCATTGTGTTTCTTTAGGTTGTGGGGTTCGATCCACGGGAGGAGTGTCGCTTCGTCCATATTTTGTGCAATTTGAGTCCATATATCCATGTCGTGCATGGACGTTTGTGTTACGGTACGGACTTGATGACTCGTTGTATATGACTCATGACCGGTTATGACTACGGTCCGACAGCAGTATTAGTCATGGACTCTTACATCGTATCAGTCAGCATAGTAGCTCACACGTGATTGTGACTCATGTATGACTCATTCCTAGGATAGCTGTACTAGGGTTCGAGCTAGTTACGCTATTGGTTAGCTATCATTCCAGCAGCGCTTTAAAGCCCGCGCGTATCTGTATAAGTAGTCGACTCGGAAGACCAAGAGTCCCCATCTTGGTCTTCTTCAATCCACCATTTGACTCGTCTCTTGTCTGCCTTAGTCTCGGACTAAGTGTGCTTCCACTTCTATCCACCAAGGGATAGCACTTCTTCACTTTCGCTGCAGCGTGTGCCGAGGTGCCCCTGTTCAGCTCGCGTTGGGTTGACACGTGATCCCCATTCGCCCGACTTTTGCTAAGTCGATTACGCCTTCTTCCAGTCCAAGTCGGACTAACGCCGGTGGAGCGTAACATTAAGACCAAGATCCTCATCGTGGCGTACTCGACCAGAGACCAGTGGACGTCCTTCCGTCCCTACCACATTGAACGACGAGGAGACCGAAACGTACCAACAAGATTCTTAGGAGCGGCCCAGTGGAGAGAAAGAGGAGAAGACACCGGGTATTTCGTAGAGTTTAACGGTCCCAACCGTTTCCGACCCGTTGAGTTCAATTTCGACCACCTTTGTTGGACCGAGGTTACTTGGAACCCCATAGATCATCGCTGGGACATCGTACGACCAGCAGGAAGAAACTACAATTGCGACATCGACGCGCGAGAGCTTAACAGCCGCGCGGATTACGGTCCTATTGACGGACAAGCACAAGAACATACAGACGAAGGGGTCAGCGGAGAAGAAGCATCAGAAAGTCAATCACCAAGCAGAGGAACAACACCAGCAGAAGACGCCAGCCTAGGAGCAATTGGCGATCATATTATACGGCGAACTGAGTCCCTTACCATTCACCAACCCGAACCCGAAGTAATTCACATTCACAGCCCGGCAGTCGCAATGGCAACTGCCACTATCACGCAAGAAGAGCCGCAGCTTACCACGGAAGCAAGGGATCAAATAGCCCTAGAAGAACAAAGACACATCGCCGAAGAATCAAGAGCTAATCTAGCTCCCATCCATCCCTATACCGGTCACCGAATGACCGATGATGACGTAGCACTCCATCGCGCAATCGGACCCGATGTCGCTGACCCTCCCAGCGGAGGAGGAGGACCTCCTAATGGTTTACCAGGAGGAGGAGGAGGACCTCCATATCGAGAACCCGGATTTGGGGGGTTCCCTGGGGGATTCCCAGGCGGACCTCCAGGAGGAGGACCTCCGGGAGGAGGATTACCAGGTGCAGGTCCTATCGTTCCCCCTCCAAGTAACAAGTTAGCTGGCGAAGCACCCACAGTATTCGACGGAGAACGCGCCAAAGTCGAGGCGTTCCTTACTCAATGGCACGTCTACTGGGGCATGAATGCCGATGAAAGCATCATGGCCATTCCATATCGACGTGCCCTCCTTTTTCTATCTTACATCAAAGGCGCTAACGTCAGCGAATGGGTATTGGCAATGCTCACCTGGCTTAACGGCCAGATACAAGCCGGCATACTCCGAACTAGCGAAGGGTTATGGAACGAAGTCACGCGCAGCTTTATGCAGCGCTTCCGCAATACGATGGAACAAGAACAAGCTCAATACGAGCTCAAGAAAGGAGTCAAAATGATTGGGGGCAATCTAGATGAGTATTGCACCCAATTCGAACAGTTAATACGCCGCGCTCAGTACAGGCTTGACGATCCGCAAACGCTCGACTTATTCGCGAGCGGGTTACCCAAGGACCTGTACGAAAAGGTCTACACCCTTGATAACCCCCGCAACTACCGCGAGTGGAAAGAAGCAGCCACCACTCGTCAACAACAGTATCTTCACCTTAAAGCGGTGTTGAACAAGGGAGTTCCCTCTGGGCAGGGAAGGCCACGACAACAACGACAATGGCAGGGACCACCAAGGAGTTCATGGCAACCAAGGAATTTGCGAGATCCGAACGCCATGGATACCTCGGCAGACCGAATTCGAGGGCGACTTGCAGGAGCTGAGGACATACTCGCTCCTCGTCCCCCATACCGACCGAGAGGAGGATTCCTCCAACGAGGAGGAGGACGTAATAACCCAAGGCCAGTCACGTGTTATAACTGTAGAAAGGACGGACATATGGCCCGCGATTGTAGAGAACCACGAGGGGGATATCAACCCCAAGTATCGACCAGTCGGTATATCGACACCGACTATCATCAGCAAGAACCGGAAGTCGCTACCAGGGCGGTCCAAGAGGTACCCCCTCAACAGCGCGCCAGTGATTGGCTTAATGGAGTAGCTGGAGAATCAGACGACGTAAAAGACATTATCCTCCAACAATTATGGAAAAAGGAGGGTTTTCAGGACGCCTGAACCCATCGGCCTGGGTGAGGGCAGTTAATTGTAACAGTGTAATCATGACTCGCTACCGTTCTATGAGAGTTCCAGTATCGATTCGCACCAGTTACGCAATGGCCGACATACGCGCTCTAGTTGATTCAGGAGCAACCCACTGCTTTATGAAACCATCGTTCGCCAAGAGGATGGGACTTGGGACCAAATTACTCGATGTCCCAAAGAAAATATGGAATATTGATAACACTGAAAACAAATCGGGGCGTATTACCCATTATACAGACGTTGATGTCCAAACTAAAGGAATTCACAAGGAAATACGCTTCCTTATCACCGACATCGGCAACGAAGACATCGTGCTAGGATACCCCTGGCTCGCTATTTACGATCCACACATCAAATGGTCACAAGCCGCCATACACGAAGATATGCTTCCCATCGTCATTCGCTCAACCAATCCTTATCTCAAAACGACAACAATTGCGGCGGTCACCTCTCAAAACGACGACTATGAAGTTGTGCATTCTTGTGTTATCACAGACGAACAACGACAACAATTTGAAGAAGGGTGTCGAATTAGAGCCACCGCCACTGACCTCGCCATTGCAGCTCAGCAATACGTTACGAAAGCTGAGTTACCCCCTGAATACCGCGAATTTGAACGTCTCTTTAGTGAAGAGGCATCGGACAGGTTTCCGCCTAGCAGGCCTTGGGATCATGCCATCGAGTTCAAACCAGGGACAGCTGACGCCATCGATTGTAAAATATACCCCATGACTCAGGACGAGGACAAGAAACTGCGCGAATGGATCGATGAACAACTGAAAAAGGGATACATACGACCCTCTAAATCTCCATACGCCTCATCCTTCTTTTTCATTAAAAAGAAGGATGGTAAGTTGCGGCCCGTTCAGGACTACCGAAAAATCAACGCTGTCACCATCCGCAATCAATACCCACTCCCTCTCATCTCTGACCTTATCACCGACCTCAGTAACGCCCATATCTATACCAAGCTCGACGTAAGATGGGGATACAACAACATACGCATCAAGGAGGGAGACGAGGAAAAGGCGGCGTTTAAAACGCGATACGGACTATTCGAACCAACGGTGATGTTTTTCGGCCTAACCAATTCCCCGGCAACGTTCCAGACTATGATGAATTTCATCTTCAGGGACATCATCGCAAAACACGAGAAACGCGGCACAGTTATTCGGGTCTACATGGACGACATCGGCATCGCCACAGGTCTTGCTCACTCCTTATCAGATCACATCGAGGCAGTAAAAGACGTTCTCCGCGTATCCGCGGAACATGACCTGTATTACAAGCTCGAAAAATGCCTCTTCCACTCCCCGCGTATGGATTACCTGGGGGTAATCCTTGAAAAGGGGGTGACACGCATGGACCCTGTCAAAATTTCGGGCATTAAAGATTGGCCCACGCCAACCAAGGTTAAGGACGTCCGCTCTTTTCTCGGTTTTTGCAATTTTTACCGCCCTTTCATACGAGGTTTCGCGACCAAAGCACGCCCACTCAACAAACTCACCCGCAAGGACACCGAATGGCACTGGGGAACCGAAGAGGAAAAGGCATTCCAAGACCTCAAAACCCTCGTCACCAGCGAACCTGTTCTCGCGCACCCTGACCTCACACAACAATTCGAACTAGAAGTTGACGCATCTGGATTCGCCACTGGAGCCGTTCTCCTCCAGCGCAAAGCAGATGGCAAGCGACATCCTATTGGTTACTATTCGTCCACCCTCAACGAAGCCGAACGTAACTACGACATATACGACCTCGAACTCCTGGCAATCGTCAAAGCCTTTCGTCATTGGAGACCCCTTTTAGCAGGGTCCCCTCACAAAATCAAAGTATTTTCGGACCACCTCAATTTACAATACTGGAAATCACCACAAAAGATTAGTAGGCGTGTAGCCAGGGAAGTACTCGAACTTTCGGAATACGATTTCGAAATTCACCACATAAAAGGGACTTCTAACGGCCGCGCCGATGCACTATCACGGAGACCAGATTATGACCAAGGAGAAAATGACAACGAAGGAGTAACGGTATTACCAGAAAGTGTCTTCGCACGCGCTACCACACTAGAACAACCGCGACATCCACACTGGAGACCAGAGATCCTACCGGTGGAAATGACGCCGGAACATCCTATCTACGAACAAGATACAGCTAAGTTGAAACCGTGGGTTGACGCTCACAAGCTAAAAGACATCGAAGGGACATGGTATAAAGACGGACGCCGAGTGGTCACCGGCGGTATTCACGACAAACGCACCATTATTGCCGCTCATCATGACTCCCCTGTCTATGGCCACCCAGGTATCAAACGCACTCTTCAACTCACTGAACGGCACTACTGGTGGCCGCAAATGAAGAACGATGTCACCGATTATGTCAAGGGCTGTGCAGAATGTCAACGGCACAAAGTCAATCTCCGACCAATCAGAGCACCCCTACAACCTATCTACCCTAAACCGGAAGCCCTACCATTCGAGACTATTGCGGTGGACTTTATTACCAAACTCCCCGTCTCTCGCGGTTACGACTCCATTCTCACGGTAACAGATCATGATTGCACCAAAGCTGCTATTTTCATCCCTTGTAATGAAGAAATAACAGCCGAAGGAACGGCTGCCCTGTACGTCTCCCATGTCTTCCCACGATTCGGACTCCCCTCGCGCGTTATCAGTGACCGAGATCCCCGCTTCGCATCCAAGTTTATGCGAGAGATATGTAAAATCCTCGGCATCAGTCAAAATATCTCAACCGCCTATCATCCCAGAACCGACGGCCAATCAGAACGCACAAATCAATGGCTAGAACAATATCTCCGTTTCTGGGTAAATGAGCGGCAAGACGACTGGGTCCGCTATCTACCTATGGCAGAATTCACGCATAACAACTGGCCCAACGAAACTACACGAGAGTCCCCCTTCTTCCTCTTATCAGGGTTCAATCCTCGCGCTGATTGGACCGATAGACCTTCCCCTATCCCACAAGTGTCGTTGAGGATAGACCAATTCAAACAGGCACGACAGCGTGCCTTTTCATGCATGCTACGGGCGCAAAAGTCATGGGTTAAACACAAAGATACGCCCAGGTTCAAAGAAGGAGACCTCGTGTGGCTAGAAGGGCGTCACTTACGGACCCATCAACCAACCGCGAAATTAGCCGCAAAGCGCCATGGACCGTTTAAGGTCATCCAGGTGATGTCCCCTGTCAACTATCGCCTCGAACTTCCCACGCAGTGGAGCATCCATGATGTTTTCCACATAGATCTTCTCACACCTTATCGCGAGACACCCACGCACGGACCAAACTATCAGCGCCCACCACCTGATTTGGTCGATAACGAAGAAGAATATGAAGTCGAGAAGATTCTAGACTCACGGCGGTTCGGCAGAAGACGTCGACTTCAGTATCTTGTCAAATGGAAGGGCTATCCTGACTCAGACAATCAATGGATAGATAAGGATGACGTATTTGCCGACGAGGCCGTTCGGGACTTCAAAAATTCCAATCCCGACAGAGAAACGCATATAAGGACAGCTTCTTGTCGCGATAAGTCTCTATCTCCCATCCATTCTATGTCTTCTACTCGACGCAATGACCAGCTCGCACTCCTCTCTACCCTCATCAACGACTCCTCCGCCACGCTTGTTGACCCCGACTCCACCAACAACGCCACAACCACTAGAACTACGGGAGGAAGCCGTCCCTCCGTGCAGCATGAGGACGACGGCCCTATCACTGGTGAAGAATTGCACCAGACACTGCAACGATTCCCTATGCCCGTACAGGGAACTCTCGACGACGATCCGGCAACAACTCAACCAGCACCTCCGCCGCCAATGTACGCCCTCACAAACCCCAACACCGGTGAGCCCGAAGTCTTCCTCACGGAAGACGAGCTCTTTCGGCTTCAAGCAGCTGTCCCGCGCAGTGAAGCCACCCAACGCCATGGAGAAGTACGAACAAGAATGGAAGGAGACGGCGGCGCAGTGGCAGCGGGAGCAACTGCATATCGCCGCCTGCCGACGCCGAATGATGAAGGAGCGAAGGGAGTACTGGACGAAGATGAGGATGAAGACGAGCTTAGAGACCATTACCCCATCAGGCACGCATTCCTTAATCATGAATTCTACGCTGAAGATCCAGCCGCCACTCCCTACCTCGTCGACGCAGCGGGGGGGCCTCTACACCGAGGACGAGTCGCCGTGGCACAAGCGGCTCGTTATACACCAATGGGGGAACGAGACCCAGCAACCAGGGCCGTCGTCCCTGAGGGGTTCCGGGTCAATCGAGGACCCGATTACATTCCGTTCCCGATCAAACTCCCCAACGGACCGACGGTACAAGCAACTCACGTGCAGGTTATCCGAGGAGGAGACCCCTTCGTACTCGGATTAGCTCCGGGATCGGGTTTCCTTTACGGTAAACCCCTTTACGCCACTCCCCATCTGCCCAAGAACAACCGCGCATTCATCCCACACGAGGAGTATTTCATGCTCCGCGATCGACACCCCACCGACTTACTGCTTATGCGTATTGGGGATGTCACCCTCATTCAAGAATTACGCCGATTCCGGCAATTCGCATTTGCCGAAGACCAATTGGAGAAAAGGATTCAGCAGTTGCAGATGGAGAGGGCAATGGTGATTGACGACAAAAGGGACAGTCTTTACCGACTCGAGCGCGCTAACATATTAGCACGGATGGAGGACGAAGCGGAGAAGATGAGGCAGGAATCGGTAGCGGACTAAGTGAGGTGGGCCTCACTCCTGAAAAGGGGGTGATGTTACGGTACGGACTTGATGACTCGTTGTATATGACTCATGACCGGTTATGACTACGGTCCGACAGCAGTATTAGTCATGGACTCTTACATCGTATCAGTCAGCATAGTAGCTCACACGTGATTGTGACTCATGTATGACTCATTCCTAGGATAGCTGTACTAGGGTTCGAGCTAGTTACGCTATTGGTTAGCTATCATTCCAGCAGCGCTTTAAAGCCCGCGCGTATCTGTATAAGTAGTCGACTCGGAAGACCAAGAGTCCCCATCTTGGTCTTCTTCAATCCACCATTTGACTCGTCTCTTGTCTGCCTTAGTCTCGGACTAAGTGTGCTTCCACTTCTATCCACCAAGGGATAGCACTTCTTCACTTTCGCTGCAGCGTGTGCCGAGGTGCCCCTGTTCAGCTCGCGTTGGGTTGACACGTGATCCCCATTCGCCCGACTTTTGCTAAGTCGATTACGCCTTCTTCCAGTCCAAGTCGGACTAACGCCGGTGGAGCGTAACAGTTTGGGTGACTTTGAGAAATACGTCGTCCGGGAGTACAGTAACGTGATCGTTGTCACTGGTGCCGTCATCATAGTCGGGTCTTCTTGATAGGGAGTCTGCTTGTGTATTCTTGGTACCAGGGATATGTTTGAGTATAAAGTTATACTCCGATAGTTCTTGGAACTCCCGCGCTACTCGTCGACTGATTTTCCTGGGTTCTTTCCAGTATTGCAGGTTGGCGTGGTCTGTATGGATTGTTATTAAATGGGGGGATCCCACGAGGTACGTTCGCCAAGTGCGTAGCGCTTTGACGATTGCCAATAGCTCCCTGTCGTAAATGTCGTAGTTGCGTTCGGCTTCAGATAGGGACTCGGAATAGAATGCGACCGGATGCATTCTATTGTCTTCTCCCTTCTGGTTTAAGACCGCCCCTAGAGCATAACTTGAGGCGTCGACTTCGATTTCGAAGGGTTGGTCTAGCTTCGGGAATAGTAGAACCGGTTCCGAACTGATTCGTTCTTTGATGGTGTCGAAGGCTTTTTGTCTAGCTTCCGTCCATTCCCAGGGGGTGTCTTTCTTCGTAAGGTCGTGGAGGGGCCTCGCAATTGTGGAGAATCCCCGTATAAATCGTCGGTAGAAGTTGCAGAATCCTAAGAAGGCTCGTACTTCTTTAAGTGATGTCGGCGCCTTCCATTCTCGGACTCCCTGTACTTTGATCGGGTCCATTCGCAGTTGTCCGTGCCCGATGATTAGCCCCAGGTACTCCACTTCATAGACTTCAAATACGCATTTCTCTGGTTTGATGTATAGGTCGTGTTTGTCGCAGAGGTCTAGGACTTGGTGTAACACCATTCTGTGGTGGGTACGGTTGTCTGCAGTCGCGATTAGGATATCGTCCATGTAGACAATCACTTCTCCTGTTAATACCAACTCCCTGAAGATAGTGTCCATCATAGTTTGGAAGGTGCTTGGGGAGTTAGTGAGGCCAAAAAACATGACTCGCGGTTCGAATAACCCCTGATTTGTTTTGAACGCCGCCTTCCATTCATCCCCTTGTTTGATCCGAACGTTGTTGTATCCCCATCGAATATCGAGTTTCGAATAAAGTCTTGCTTCTCGGATTTTGTCGATAAGTTCGGGGATTAGGGGGAGTGGATAGTGATTCTTTACGGTTAGTTCGTTGAGGCGGCGGTAGTCCTGTACCGGGCGTAGTTTCCCGTCCTTCTTTTTGATAAAAAAGAAGGGGGATGCGTAAGGAGACTTGGATGGTTGGATGTACTTCTTTTCCAAGTGCTCAGTTACGAATTCCGTTAGCTTTTCGTTTTCCGGGATTGTGAGTGGGTATACTTTGCAATCCATTGTTTCAGGGGCATTTGGGACTAGATCGATGGCGTGATCCCATGGGCGTGAAGGGGGAAAGCGCTGAGACGCTTTTTCGCTGAAAACTTTCTGATGTCTCCGATATTCTTCCGGAACCATCTCTTCGAAGGTTTTCTGAGGTTTTTTGGCCGCTTCTTGCTGCGCCAGTTCCGATGCTGTCGTCGTCTTTCGCAGCCGGATTGAAGGTTCGTCCTCTCCTTGTAGTTGTTCCCAGGCTGATTCGTCCAGTTGATACGTCTCCAATGCCTTAATAGTTGCTTCAAGAGGCATGGCTTCGTCGGACAGATGCAGACTGGTGATGACCACTGGTTGGAACTCTTCATCGAGTGTGGCGTCCCGCCAATGGAACTTGGGTTCGAAAGCCGTAAACCAGGGGTATCCTAGTATAACTTCGTCGTTTCCTAGATCCGTGATAAGGAATCGAAGGTTTTGGATCTTTCCTCCGGTCTTAACAGTGAGGTCGGTGAAGGATGTGATCTCTCCTCCTTGATTGTGGGTTCCATCGACGTTCCATATCTTGATGGAACGTTCGGTAGGTAGCCAGGCTATTTTGAGTCGCTTCAAGAGGTTTGCGCTGATAAAGTTGTCTGTTGCGCCCGAATCTACCAAAACATTTCGTTCGGCCGTCGCGTGAGCAGATTTGAAAAGTACTGGAATTCGCATGGATCGGAATCTGCTATTGTACACGCTAAGTTTTAATGCTCTAGCCCAGGCCGCCGGGTTCAAGCGTTCAGAAAATCCTTCTTTTGTCCGAAGAGTTTATCCACCATTAGCTCTCGTACTTCGGGGGTCTGAGCGAATAGGGCAGCTACTTGGGCGTCGGCTTGTTCCTCGTTGGAAAGGGGGCGTGATGCGGTCATTGAGATAGTGGCGGTGGTTGGAGTGGGGTCGCTCGTTCCTGCTGTTTTGGCGGTAGTGGTGGTCTTTTGAGGACAGAACTTGGAGATATGTCCTTGTCCTCGGCATCGGAAGCATCTTCCTTCTTTTTGGAGTAGCTTCTTTTCGTCCTCCGTCATTGCTGCTCTGGCGCGAGTTCGGCTGACATCCATTGCATTTGGGTCCCTGGTTTTATTGAGGGCGTTCAGCCACTGGTCGCGGGAGGCTCCTCCTTTCTTGTCCGTTCTTCCTTTAGTGAGCCTGTCCTTGAGGAGGAGATATTCCGCCTGCTGAAGCGTGACCGCCGTCTTCCAATCGTCCCAGTCTACGGGGTGATGGAACTTGATTGCATTTATGACTAGCGCATTTGGGAGGCCTTTCTGGAATATTTCTAGGGTAGTGGCCTCGTCCTTGTTGTACCCTGCCTTGTTAGCCAAGTTAGAGAACTTGGCTATGTAGGTGTCGATGTCTTCTTTGTCCATTCGTAAATTTTGAATGGCGTGGCGGGCTTTTTGTTGTTGGGTAGTGTCGGTGTATGCCTGGATGAATCTTGTTTCGATAGTGTTCCATAAGTTTTCGGTGTTCATGCCTACTCCTCCCGCCAGTTGGTTGGCTAGCCACTGGATCTGTTCTTCGACCCAGTCGTCTACTAATGGCCCTCGGATGTACGAGAGGAGGGTCATTGCACGTGAATAAGGAAGAGTCAGCTGTTGGACATTCGGGTTCATTCCTCGGTAGAGTGCGAAGGCGTTTAGGAACGCTCTGCTGGCTTCTCGGTCCCCCGTGAATTCTGGTGGGGGGTTCCCTCCGAGTCGTCCGTTTGGTGGGGGAGGTCCTCCAGCAGCGGGGCCTGCTGCTGCTCCGCCGCCTCCACCTCCAGGCGCACCGCCTCCGCCTCCAGGCGCACCGCCTCCACCTCCAGGCGCACCGCCTCCACCTCCAGGCGCACCGCCTCCATGATGGCTTCCTGCGCCTCCCGCAGTGCCTCCTCCGCTTGTCGACATACTTCCTCCCACAAGATGTCCTCCACTGTTTGCAGGATTCGTTGTCGAGGACCCTGCGGTTGGCTGCGAGGAGGTGAGGGTGGTGGAGAGTTGGGTGGTGGACATATTGGCATATGATGCGAAGTCCACAGGTCGTTGGATGGTAGGCGTGAGTGTTGGGTTGTCTAGATCAGGTTCGGAAGATGGTTCTTCGATATCGGAATCGGCTTCGATGGCACTGATTTGTCCTTTTCCTGGTCCTAGGCCTAGGTGTGCAGGGACGGGTTTGTAGGAATACCAGGAGTGCTTTGAGTCGGAGTAGGCGACGTAGGCCCAGATGTGTTGGTCTTCAATGTATTCGATTGGTTCGTATGTGAGTTTGTCGGGGTCGTAAACGTAGTACCCTTCGTCGTGTGGGGTGTTCCTCCAGAGGGCGGTTCCTTTGATGGAAGGTCTTAGATCGTCGTAAGGATGCCGCTCCAGATACTCTTTGACGAACTGTGTTCGGCTTCGGCTGGTGAGAGCCACTGTGGAGACTAGACTTAATGTAACGCCACTACAGGGGCGTTGAGTACGACCTGTACTAAGTCAGTCTGCTTGTCCGGTAGTCAAAGCTCAAAGGCTCGACTTCAGTATAGATGATGCACAAGAGTCACAAGGACGCACGTCACTTGGACTGTAGAGGAAGGCTAAGACTCGAAGGCCTAGCGAAGGCGAGGATCGGGGAACGAGGAGACTTTGCGAAGACGAGTGTAGTATTACACAAGAAGTCTAGTCTACCGTACAAGCTAGGTATAACTAGAGTTAAATAGAAATCGTACTGTATGGCCATCGCAAACAGATGGCGCCATCGCCAAGCTGAGGAAGAAAGGAACGAACATAAAGGGAACAAAGCAAGGATATACTGAGAACAAAGGAGAATCACGCGGGGCCGCGCGTGAGAGGGAACAAGTCGGAAACTGGCACATGTCAAGCTTTATCAAAAGAGAACGTCGATAAGCAAGGCGCGTGATAGAAACCGGGTAATCGTAACGTCCGCGTAATCGTACAGGGCTCGTATAGTATGGGAAGGAAGTGGTGATAAGGAAAGAAACGAGTCCAAGGAAATCGTAACAGAAAGTGAAGTCCCCATCACTGATGTCAACGCACGATCCAAGCGTTGGTGGACGAGAGAACTCAAGCTTCTCCGAAAAGAAACGGAGAAACTTGGAAGAGCGGCATACAAGCTCAGGGATCGCCCAGAACACCCAATTCACGCCGCTCATAAACTCTCACGAAGAAAATACGGAAAGGCGTTGCAATACACAAAACAGCACCACTGGAGAGACTGGCTAGAGAAAGCATCCGACCCAGACATCTGGTCGGTCCACCGTTACATTTCAGCGCCAGCAAGCGACGGGGGCAAAACTAGAATTCCTAGTCTAAAGGTGCAAGAGGACACGGGCGAGAAAACCATCAGCCACAATTCCGACAAAAGTGTCATACTGGCCAAAACTTTTTTCCCCACTAAGCCTGCAGCCCCGAATGCCGATCTAACCAACCCCACCTACCCGCCGCCAATCAACACGCTGAAGGCCATTACTAAGGATCAAATTCGCAAGCACTTAGCCCGACTGAAACCTTATAAGGCCCCAGGCCCCGACGGTATCCCCAACATTGTACTCATCAAATGTGCTGACGTCCTTGTCAACAGGCTTTGGACGATATTCAACGCAATTGTCAATAAAGGCTGGTATTACGACCCGTGGAAGACGTCCACAACAGTAGTACTTAGGAAACCAGGCAAACCAAGATACGATGTTCCCAAGGCCTACAGGCCCATCGCACTCCTAAACACCCTTGCAAAAGTACTCACGTCCATAATGGCGGAACAGCTCACCTTCCACTCCGAGAAACACCAGCTCCTCCCACAACACCATTACAGCGGACGCCCAGCACGCACAACAACGGACGCGATGCATATGCTTACGCTCCGGATCAAGGACGCCTGGAGGAAGAAGCAAGTGGTCTCAGTGCTATTCCTCGACATAGAAGGCGCCTTCCCCAATGCGGTCAACGAAAGACTTCTCCATAACATGAAAAAGCGCAGAGTTCCCGCGAAATTGGTTAAGTTCACTCAAAACCTGCTAAGGAACCGTTTCACTACGCTGAGATTCGACGACTACGTTTCAGACAGCATCCCTATCAACAACGGGATCGGACAGGGAGACCCCCTGTCCATGATCCTATACCAGTACTACAACGCTGATATTCTCGACGTCCCGATAAAAGAGAATGAATCAGCAATAGCCTACGTGGATGATGCAATCCTGATCGCCACAGGGAATAACTTCGTTGAAACACATGCAACGCTATCCGACATGATGACAAGGCAAAGGGGAGCGATTGAATGGTCCAACGCCCATAATTCACGCTTCGAGTTCAGCAAACTCGCGCTGATAGACTTTGCTCATCAGAATAGCAAGAAGCAGCGAAGCCCCATGAAGCTGCTCGACATTACCCTGACCCCAACTAAATCCACAAAGTACCTGGGAGTTTTCTTCGACCAACATCTCAACTGGGGAACGCAGTACAATTACGCCCTAGAAAAAGGCATGAAGTGGGCCGGTCAAATCAGAAGAGCCGCCGCTCCAAGCTGGGGCATCACCCCAAAGTACGCGAGAAGGCTGTACACAAGCGTCGCAATCCCACGAATCCTCTACGCAGTCGACGTTTGGGGAAGTGCAGAAGGAAGAAAAACTACAGCGGAGAAGTCAGACAGGCTGCAGAGACGCGGGAACAAATTTACGACCATACAAAGGGCCGGCGCCCTGGCAATCACTGGGGGATTAAGGACGTCGCCCACGGACGTCCTCGATGCTCACGCCTTCATCCTCCTGCTAAAGCTCGAAGCTGAAAAACATATCCACAGGGCGGCAACTCGCATTGCCACGCTTCCGAAAGCACACCCCCTGCACGGCCCAGCGAAAAGATGTGCAAATGGAAGAGTAAAGAGACACAAGTCCCCACTACACTTCCTTATGCAAACGCTCGCAATCAACCCGGAAACCTACGAAAAAATCCCTACGGTTAGACAGGACCCGGCACTATCCCACAAACATCCCTTTAAGCTGGACGTGGCCAAGGACAAGAAGGCGTCGATAAAGGCAGACAAGGAAGGAACCGAAAGTATAAAAATATATACGGACGGCTCAGCTCACGACGGAGCGGTAGGGGCAGCAGCGGTACTCATCGGGGCAGATAAGGAAAGGAGAACATTGCATTATCACCTTGGCTCATCTGACCACCACACCGTCTTCGAGGCAGAACTAGTAGGGCTCTTACTAGGTCTACACCTCATCAAGTCCGAGAAGAACAATAAAACCTCAATCGCACTGGGAGTAGACAACCAAGCGGCAATAACAGCCATAACGTCGCCAAGCAGCCGATCAGGCCACTCCTTGGCAGATCTTTTCCAAACTGCAGCGACGAAACTCCGCAAAGCAGGAGGCTCTAAGTACTCACTCACAATACGATGGACCGCAGGACACGTGGGAATACAAGGTAACGAAACGGCAGACAAAGAGGCGAAAACAGCAGCAGAGGGGAAGACGTCCCCACCCGATGCCCTCCCGCCCCAACTCCGGCATCCCCTCAAGATCAATAAATCCGCTGCAAGGCAAGCCTTCAACGACAAACTCAAAACCTGGTGGAAAAGCGACTGGCAGAACTCACCGCGAGCAAAAAGGCTCAATCAGATAGACGTTTCATTGCCCTCACAGAAATTCCTAAAGCTAACGAGCGACCCCAATCTCTCTAGGAAGGGTGCAAGCTGGCTTTTTCAGCTAAGGTCGGGGCACTTCCCCCTCAACGCATACCTACATCGCTTCAAAAGAGTAGAAGGAGACAGCTGTCCGGCATGCGGTCACAGTCCAGAAACCCCTCAGCACTTCATCTTAGATTGCCCAGCGTACGCACACGAAAGATGGACGCTCCTCAAAGGGAAAAGAACACCAGAAACGTCCTACACCAAACTGCTACAAGACCCCAAAACAAGCATCCCCCTGGCCAAATTCATACAAGACTCAGGAAGAATCACGCAATGCGGCACGATGCCACGCTCAGGAGACGAGAATAAAGTAGGAAAGGAAAACGGTCAAAGGAGCTCTGGACAATTAGGGCCAACCTCATGACGCATCAACCCACACCCCACTCCACACCCCACCACCCCTTCAACTCCTATCCCCACGACTTGCCGGGCCTCATAGGCCCACTCAAGTTACGCCGAGCAAAGAGGAAGACGTAGTAGCAAGCCCAACCCACACAAACAAGACCGCGCAAGTCACACAACGCGGCTCGCAACTCACGGCAGGGCGGGACACCCGCCCCTCTCAACTCAGCGCTTGACGGGAAGCTAAGCCACTCCCTTCCGGGAGTGGGGGGGACCTAAGATACACAGAGCATCACGCGAGGTAGAATTACCACTTTGTTTCGGGTACATAGTTTCGTGCTACATAGGGTAATAGGCCCTGAGGCGCACGTAAATGGATTCAAAAAAAAAAAAAAAAAAAAAAAAAAAAATTCTCATCAGATTTGCTTCCGGAGTCGGTCAAAAATTGGCGAGCTATCATCTGCGCCAGGGCCCTTAGGGCCCTTGATCCGGAATGGCCTTCCCTCAGATATTCTTCGATAATGTATCGTATCATGGACGGCGACATGTGCAGAGGACTGCAAACGAGCAAATTTGGCTGTACTCTGAGAGGCTGGGGCAATGGCGGAAATCAAGGCGCTGGATTGGTTACCCGGGTTATCGTTACCAATATCATTGCAACGTCGAAACAGCGCGATGACTCGTGGTTCATTCTCGCCTCAAGTGAACTCGGGGTCCCGGAATCTGTCCTTCGGGACTACGCCGCAAATGGTAACAGCCTATCACTTGCCGTTCTGATTCACGTTGTTCGCCAGCAATTTGACCATTTTAGGAATCCATTCTGGCCCTCTGACAGCTTCCGGGGCATTCTAGAACTAGCTTCTCATTTCAATGTACGGGATGCGTCACCTGAACTGCAGCACGAGTTCTGTGCTCTCTGGAATCAAGTCGTTCGCAAAGCCCAGAATGACGAGAGGCAGATAGCCTTCCTGATCCTCAAAAAGATTCAGAATATTTACGTATCTCTTCATCGAGATACCGATTCTGCGCCAACACGCTTCTCCGTCAACACGCCCATTTGGGATAATATTCTGGACGACCCATCCACGTATCCAGTGTGCACCGTCGCTGACCACACTCATAACCCAACCTCCACCTTTGCTCGAAATGTCCTGCATGATCATGCCGCGTTGGTCCCTGCCTTTCCCAATCCCGATGCACCTTCTTCGTCCGTACCTGCCCCGCTTGGTGCCATTGAAAGCTTCACTGGTGTGTCGCCGCTTAACAACTTCCACCCTCATCATCAGTCAACTATCGAAAGCCTCCGCGTTCCTGTTGCCTTAAGAGCTTTGGCCACCACTAGTCTATCACAGGATACTGTCAACTCAGGTATAAAGATGCTCCGCTCAACTCCCGAAACTTCTACACGCCCTCCTTTTTTCCCTATCTCCCCACCCGCCGCCGTTGCCCTTAAGCAACATGCAGAATCCCCGACGTCCTCTGATCTAATAAACTTGCCACCTTCGGCTCCTTCAGGTCCAGTTTTCGACAATATACTTGCTACAGGTGCGCCGTTATCTTCATTCTCCGACGATCCAATCCGACATCTCACCGGCCCGAGAATAGTCACCGCTATCTCTAGCGCTTCTCCTAGACCGCCTTCTTCTCCTAATCTGGGTGTTGCTGCCGAGGGCGATGGTAACCAGAAGCCTGGTTTTCACAGTAACAATGACGCTCCTGACTCCCCCTCGACTCGGACAATCCACACAAATACAATGCCCGCTCTAGACCGTCCACCACAGCCTCTATCACTATCGTTTGTTACTGGCCCGGATGTAGTCACTGCAGGTCCTTCAGAATGGGAGCCAAATGTCGAGCGTACAGGAGATTGTCGATCCTCCTCTGCATCCTTCACGTCACCAGTATGATATCGTTTAGCCTTTTAGTTACATATTCCTTTTGGGACCCCGATACCGCCATACTGATACTATCCGATTCCTTCCTCATCATCTGATGTGTACACTGTCCTATTGCGTAATACAAATATTAAGGCGAATTCGCGAACCCCTAGCCACATCTCCGTACGAGAGAATATTAACGAGGGTACGGCATGGCTCCCACTTGCGCAACTGACGTCCAACCCACCCAATGCATTCCTCGCCTCGATCTGTAAGATCTTGGGAACCCCGGGCTAACTTCGAGGACGGAACAGGGCCTCTCTTCTGTAAATATATCCTTCGCGGTGGCAGACGAAGGGAATAAGATGTTTTTTTTTTTTTTTTTAAATCCATTAACGTGCGCCTCAGGGCCAATTATACCCTACGTAGCACGAGGAATAAGATGATGACTGAACGTTGGGTGGCAGACGTGGATAGTAACTTTGCTTCGCAAGTTGTGTTTTCTCTTCTCCCATCAACGTCGGTCAATTCTCCACTTCTTCATAGCATCTTGTTCGTGATCCCACTCATAACATCCACGGGCCTCGCAAATCCCTCCACATTCACTTTCACCAATATTTACCAGGTTCTCAACAACTTCGGGCGCCGAGTTTTTGAGACGTCAGGCGACGCGCTGGTATGTCCCGTAGACCACTCCTCGCCCCGTTCAAGGGTGAGCGACAGATAAGATTTTAAACGCGGCTCGCAAGAGACCGGGCCGCTCACAAAGGTGCCTAAAACAGACCGTCGAATGCGCTCCGTAAAATACGAAGTTTACCCAATGCTCGCTTCTTCCTCGAGAAGCCCTCTGCCTATTTCTCGTAAGTGGGGGCGTCTTACCTGTTGGGCAGAATCACTGGCGTGTAGAAGTGGTCCTGTCCGTCCATGTCCGCTATTTCCCGCGCCGGTCTAATTGCGCTCCGGAATCGTCAATACAGCATCACCGTAGTGAGGTAGAGCGCATGGTCGGCAACGCTTCAATACGTCATCTGCGCCGTAATGTATGTGGAGAGGAAGGCGAGTTCGGGAGCGGGAGTGCGAGATGTCATGAAGCGTGAGACAAATGGTGTCGTGAAGCTTGGACGAGGCATCGAACGGTCTCTCTAGCTTCAAAAGACCGAGGGCCGTGGTGTGGTGAGAGGGAACAGTTCGGTCGCATGCGTTCTTGATTCTGGAGGGTCGATCACAAGTTTGATAGGTGGGCATATAATAGCTTGATTCAGAAGATTGAAAGACAGTAGTGTGATGAGAGCGTCAAGAGAGAAAACATTGGCACGCACCGCGGCCAGTGCCGACCTCCCAAAGCACGTGTGGAATCGATTTGAATATGAGGTGCACTGGCAAGTTCCAGTTCTTGGTCTGCCCGACAAAATGTGTCCTGCGAGTTGGGCGATCTGTTTTTCTGAAAAGCATGGCCTAACACCCATGTACGTTTTCTTAGTATTTTCCACGGATTTCGCCACGGCGTCCGTACCGATATGATAGCGGTTGCGGATTTGTAGACTCGGACATCGACACAACAAGGCCAAATAGGATCGCTCAACGACCGCGGCCCGACTGCTAGCAAACCCGGCCTTAGGGTACTTCAGTGACAACTCGTAACGCGTTCCAACCTCCCACGTTCATAATCGACACACGCCAAAGTATTCAATGTCCCAAGTTCTTGAGGATGTCAACGTAACCGAGGCATACATAGGCCCGGGAAGAGGTACTTTAACTTACTCCTACTTGGTTTGATCCTCACCTTTCTCACCGGCCACTTCCACCTCCATAGGTGATCACCCGTATCCACAGTCAGCGCCGAATCAGGAACAACGGGGGATGTCTAACTTTGTTGATGGGTCGGGACCCATTTTCTCGATGTATCTAGAAATGGCGACAGAAGAAGACAAGAAAATGGTCGAAGGATGGAAAGCAGATGCTGATGGGATTCTCATCTTTGTGCGTCCCTATCTTCTAATGCCATGCACATACTCATTTCTCATAGACTGGTTTATTCTCCGCTGCCGTCGCCTCATTGATCTCCGTGTCCATTCAGGACATTCGACCGAACCCACAGGACACTTCCAATTTCTACCTTGCGAATATCCATCACACCCTTACCGACCCCGGATCTAACATTTCCACTTCTTCCCTCCCTGCTTCCCCACCCCCATTTTCTCCGCCAAACTACGCAGTCTGGGTGAACGCGCTCTTGTTCTTGAGCTTGGTCATCAGTATCAGCTGTGCTCTACTTGCAACATTACTTCAACAGTGGGCACGAAAATACCTCAAGGTCACCCAGCCACGTTACAGTCTACACAAGCGGGCAAGGATTCGTGCATTTTTTTTTGAAGGCGTTGACAAGTTTCTCCTTCCGTGGGCAGTCGAAGCATTGCCAACACTGCTGCACGTTTCCCTGTTCCTGTTCTTTTCCGGCATCTCTGTGTTCCTTTGGAACGTTAGTCTGACGATTTTCAAGTCAGTGGTGTCGTGGATCGGGATTTGCACTGCATTATACGGATGCATCACATTCGTCCCGATCTTTCGTCATGATTGCCCGTACTACACCCCACTCTCGTTGCCGGTCTGGCACATTGTCGCTGGAACACGATGGCTCGTATTTCGGGCTCTTCAAAGGCTCACTTCGTTTGACTATTTTCGCATTGTAACTTACGATAGCTTTAAATCTCTTGAGAGAAGATATCGCACACTGCTCTTGCAAGGCATGCTCAAGACAGCAGAGGAAACCGCTCTGAAATCACCTTCGGAGATTGACACTCGCGCATTTCTGTGGACGTTCGACAGTTTGGATGAAGACCACGAACTCGAGCGCTTCTTTTCCGGCTTACCTGGCTTCCGCAGCTCAAAAGTCGTCGAAGATTCTCTTCCCCTGCTCACCGAAGAGCAAAAGGAGAAGCTTTTGGTGGCATTGAAAGGGTTGTTTGACCGCACATTCTCATCAGATTTGCTTCCGGAGTCAGTCAAAAATTGGCGAGCTATCATCTGCGCAAGGGCCCTTGATCCGGTTTTCTTCCCCTACGAATACGGTCGGCTTATGAAAAGTATCATGTTCAAAACCCAATGTATGAGACTGCAAACGAGCAAATTTGGCAGTATTGTGAGAGGCTGGGGCAATGGCGGAAATCAAGGCGCTGGATTGGTTACGCAGGCTATCGTTACCAATATCATTTCAAGGTCAAAACAGCGCGATGACTCGTGGTTCATTCTCGCCTCAAGTGAACTCGGCGTCCCGGAATCTGTCCTTCGGGACTACGCCGCAAATGGTAACAGCCTGTCACTTACCGTTCTGATCTACCTTGTTCGCCAGCAATTTGACCATTTTGGGGAACCATTCTGGCCGTCTTACCTTTTCTTGAATGTTCTACAAGCAGCTTCTGAATTCGATGTACGGGATACGCCACCTGGACTGCAGCACGAGTTTTGTGCTCTCTGGAATCAAGTCGCTCTCAAAGCCCAGAACGACGGCTACGATCGGTGGATGGCGCCCGGAATCCTCAGACCGATCCGCAATATTTATCTATCTCTGCATCGAGATACCGATTCTGCGCCAACACGATTCTCCATCTCCACTCCCGATTGGGATTTTATTCTGTACGAGCCATCCGCGTATCCAGCGTGCAACGTCGCTAGCCATTTTCGCGACTTTACTTCCACCACCTTTGCTCCCGCCGTCCTGAATGATAAAGCAGCGCAAACCCCTGCTTCTTTTGCCAGCCCCGATACACCTTCCCCGTCCGTACCTTCCCCACTTCGTATCGTCGAAAGCCCTACGGATATGCCACCGCCTCTTGACGACTTCCACCCCGCTCCTCAGACATCCGTCAAAAGCCCCCACATTCCTACCTCAACCACCGCTGCTGCAACAACGCCCCACGCCACTCCCGAAACTTCCGCATCCTCTCCTTGTTCCTTTACCCCTCCACCTGCTGCCGTTGCTGCCCTCCAGCAAAACGAAGGACCCCTAACGCCTTTCAATCCACCAAATATCCCACCTTCAGCTTCTTCAAATCCAGCTCTTGACAGTATGTTTCCTACAGGTGCGCCACAGTCTTCACTTTCGCTGACGACCCAATCCTACCCTGTTACTTTCTTTCCCAGGGTCCCCATCTCCTGATAACAGTCACCGCTGCTCCCAGCACGATTCCGGGACCGACCTCTGCGCCTAATCTGGGCGCTGCTGCCGAGAATGATGGTAGCCAGAAGCCTGGTTTGCGCAACGACGAGGATGCTGTTGACCCCCCCTCGGTGAATCTGGCCATCCGCACAAACACCCTGGATCTTCCCCCCCAGCTCCCCTCACCACCTTCCGCTACTACTGACTCGGATGTAGTTATCGCAGGTTCTTTAATATGGGAATCAAAAGGAGATCATCCCCCGCAACCTTCACATAGCCAGTACGACATCGTTTAGCGCATCCATTAATCTCTTAGATTCGATATGCGTATATTCGTGTTGGGCCCTCGATATTACCGTTGGGCGGAAACACTCTGCGAGGTCCCGTCCGTCCATGTCCGCAATTGCCTGCACCGCCGAATTGAGGTGGAGCGCCTTGTCTGCGACGCTTCCGTCCTTCATCCGCGCTGTATGGCATGAGGAGAGGAAGGCGAGTTCTGCGGTGAGAAGTCAGGTGCGCACGAAGTCAAAGAGCGTGAGACGGACAAGGCGTCGAAGGGTCTCCCACAAGATGTAAATTGTGAGCCGGGCGACTTGTATTTCGCGCAAGGTACGGAAAAGAACCCTTATATGTCGTCTTCAAAATAGTCTTCTGCGAATTTCGCGAGAGCGTCTGTGGTACAATATAGCGGTTGCCGAGGGCATAACCTGGAGGCAGCCCACTTTGACACAACAAAGCCAAACAATACTAGTGGCGCACTAATACAGTCCCGGAGGTCCAGGGGTCCAACTCCGTTATCACCACGCGACTTTACATCTGATCAAGCTATCAAGCCGAAAGTCTGAGCATGCGAAGTCGAGACTCGTCCCGCGCCGACCCTTCCCCAGCGACCTCCTATTCCCTCCCCATGACTATCCCCGAGTTGTGCACGCGTGGATGAGATAATGCACGTAGAATTTTCTCTGCGGGTAGTATACTGAGAGCGTGTGGTTTGAATGCGCGAGCATTGTGGATGTCGAAAGCTTGCCGTGCAGGGGTGACTATGTGTTCGTCGGATACACGCCGGACAGTGGAGTCGATACAGAGTGGCATGAGCTCACGAAATCGACTGATGCGTGTGCAATTTAGATACTGACACAGCTAAGGAGCGGCGTTAGGCGTCTCAATCGCGTCGGTAGGGACATTGCGAGGTGGGGGAATTGAACGACAAGGACACTGTGGGAGAGAAGAGTATGCGGTCAGATAAAACATCCCGATGCAATTACTGTAGAGATTACCACAGACAGAGGTCTTCGTGTTGTAGATCCCTGCAATGAAAATATGAGGCGCTGCAGCTTATTTCGCAATCACAATTTGTTGGGCTTCGAGCGCTTGCATTCGGCCGACCCCGTTGCCTCGTGGTGCACTCATGGTCAAGCTCATGGCGCTTTACAACTGGCTGAGAGCGGCCACCGGTCACCATTAACGCGTTGCACTCTCCCAGATTTTATTCTCCATAATATCGACTCGCTCCAGAATATTCAATGTCCCAAGCTTTCGAGAATGTCAATTTGACCGGGGCAGATATTGGCCCAGGCAGAGGTACCGTACTCCCACTTGGCCCCATCATTATCCTCATCGTTCTCACCAACTACTGTGATCCTCATAGGTGATGACCCGTATCCACCTCAGTCGGGACAGACTCAAGAGCCACGGGGAATGTCGAACTTCGTCGATGGGTCAGGGACTATATTCTCGATGTATCTAAACATGGCGACGGAAGAAGACAAGAGGATGGTCGAAGGATGGAAAGCAGATGCCGATGGAATTCTCATCTTTGTGTGTCGTTATCTTCTGACTAATCCACACACGCTCACCTCGCACAGACCGGTTTATTCTCCGCTGCTGTCGCCTCATTGATCTCAGTGACCATTCAAGACATTCGACCGAACCCACAGGACACCTCCAATTTCTACCTCGCAAATATCTATCAGGCTACTCTCGCAGGCCCTGCATCCAACATTTCCACTTCCCTCCCTGCTTCTCCACCCCCATTTTCTCCACCAAACTACGCAGTCTGGGTGAACACACTTTTGTTCTTGAGCTTGGTCATCAGTATCAGCTGTGCTCTACTCGCAACGTTACTTCAGCAATGGGCACGAAGATACCTCAAGGTCACTCAGCCACGCTACAGTCTACACAAGCGAGCAAGAATTCGTGCATTCTTTTTTGAGGGTGTCGAGAAGTTTCTCCTTCCATGGGCAGTTGAAGCATTGCCAACACTGCTGCATATTTCCCTTTTCCTGTTCTTTGCCGGCATCTCTGTGTTCCTTTGGAACGTTGATCTCACGATTTTCAAGTCAGTGGTGTCGTGGATCGGGATTTGCACTGCACTGTATGGATGCATCACGTTTGTCCCAATCTTACGCCACGACAGCCCATACCACACCCCACTCTCGTTGCCGGTCTGGCATATTGTCGTCGGAACACGATGGCTCATATTTCGGGCTCTTCGAAGGCTCACTTCCTTGGACTGTTTTAGTATTGAAACTTACGGGACGTGTGAATCTCTTGAATCAAGATATCGCAAACTGCTCTTGCAAGGCATGCTCAAGATAGCCGAGGAAACCGCTCTGAAATCACCTTCGGAGATTGACACTCGCGCATTCCTGTGGACGTTCGATAGTTTGGACGAAGACCACGAACTCGAACACTTTTTTTCCGGCTTATCTGGCTTCCGCAGCTCAAATGTCGTCAAAGATCCTCTTCCCCTTCTCACCCCCGAGCAAAAGGAGAAGCTTTCGGTGGCATTGACAGGGTTGTTTGACCGCACATTCTCATCAGATTTACTTCCGGAGTCGGTCAAAAATTGGCGGGCTATCATCTGCGCCAGGGCCCTTGATCCAACCATGTTTTCCTTCGGATATGATCAGGTCATGAGTGGTATCATGTTCTCGAGCAAATGTAGGGGGCTTCAAACGAGCAAATTTGGCTGTATTGTAAGAGGCTGGGGCAATGGCGGAAATGAAGGCACTGGATTGATTACACAAGCTATCGTTACCAATATCATTGCAAGATCGAAACAGCGCGATGACTCGTGGTTCATTCTCGCCTCAAGTGAACTCGGCGTCCCGGAATCTGTCCTTCGGGACTACGCCGCAAATGGTAACAGCCTGTCACTTGCCGTTCTGATTCACGTCGTTCGCCAGCAATTTGACCATTTCATGGAACCCTATTGGCCATCTCGCGAGTTCCGGAGCGTTCTATATGCAGCTTCTAAATTCGATGTACTGGATGCGTCACCTGAACTGCAGCACGAGTTCTGTGCTCTCTGGAATCAAGTCGTTCTCAAAGCTCAGAAGGACGACGATGGGGAGATAGTATTATGGATCGTCGACGGGATTCGCAAGATTTATGTGTCTCTACATCATGGTACTGATTCTGCACTAATACCCTCCTCCTACGACCCATCCTCGTATCCATTGTGCGATGTCTTGCATCATAATCCCGAGTTGGTCCCTGCTATTTCCGGTCTCGAAGCACTTTCCTCGTCCCTACCTAGCCCACTTTATGTCATCGAAAGCGTCACCGATGTGCCACCGCTTGACAACTTCCACCCCACTCGTCGGTCAACTATCGAAAGCATCAGCATTCCTGTTGCCTCGCCGGCTCCGGCCACCGCTAGTGCATTACAAGACACTGTCAACTCGGGTATAACTACGCCCGGCCCAATCCCCAAAACTTCTACATCCCCTCCTCTTTCCCCTACCTCCCCACCCGCTGTCGTCGACCTCGAGAAAAACCTTGAACCCCCGACACCTTCTGATCTACCAAACCTCCCACATTCGGCTTCTTCAGGTCGAATTCTCGACAATATACTTCCTACAGGTGCGCCACTGTCTTCACTCTCGCCGACGACCCCATCCTACACCTCACTGGCTTTCCCAGGATCCCGTCACCTGACAATAGCCGCCGCTGCTGCCACCGCTTCTCCAGGACCGACCTCTGCACCAAATATTGATGCTGCTACCGAGGACGATAGTAGCCAGGAGCCTGGTTTGCGCGACGACAAGGACGCTCTTGGCCCCCTCTCAGTGAATCAGGCGATCTACACAAATCCCATAGATCTTCTACCACAACCCCCGTCACTGCCGTCGGTTACTGACTCGGACGTAGTCATCGCAGGTCCTTCAATATGGGAACCAAATGTCGAGCATACAGGAGGTCATCTTCTGGATGCTTCGCATGGCCAGTACAATATCGTTTAACGCATCCCCCATTGTCTTAGATTCGGTAGGGTATATTCTCGTTGGGCACTCGATGTTACCATACTGATAGATTCAATACCTATTCTCATCTTGTGTGTATGCTACCCAATTACGTGGTACAATATCGTGATGAAATATGTGTAGACTTGAACGTGGCGCATGGTCGATAAAGCGCTGCTAGCGTCGACATCGAAAACGACAAATCTTTGGGCGCGTCTGAAGCTTACGTTCGCACACCATCCCACTATAGGTGCCTCAGACTGCTTCATTAAAGCCCGAGCGCCAGGCGAACGCGACAATGTCGAGGTCCAGACACGCCACTTCCCGTGGTCGTCGCGAGGCGCCCGACCAACAAGGCTCACTCCTGCGGACCAGATAGGTGCACAACGTCTCCGCAGCTCAATAGTCACAAGCCAGCGCGCATTTCTTTTTTTATTTTATTATTTAAGACAGTAGCAATGTGTGGTCGTTCTCTTGGAAGAAAAGAGTTTGGTAGAAGACTTACCGTCGACGGGCCAGCACTCCACTTGGGTCGCGGTCACGTGCCTGATTTCCTGGGGGTCTGGGTGCGCTGCTGCCAAGCGTGCAGGTTGTCTGGTACCCCACTTGAAAATGTTCAGAGGGGGGAGACGAAGAGCTGGTGCACTTGCGTAGTGAGTGCCGCTTATCAAAGTCGAAGGATGTCGGGTCGTACAGGGCCATGACGATCGCGATGTGGGGTCCAGCAGGTGGATGTGCGTAACGTTGTAGTGGCAAACCTTATCTCTGTACGTAGAACGGAGCGCATCAGAAAATGAAGCTGAGAAAGAGATAGAGGAAGTACGGCTTCCCTTACGACGACAACGCGCTCCAGGGAAACGCACAATTTCTGTCAATTTTCTGACGGCATGATCTCCCTCTCCTTCGACTAGTTCCCGACGTTGGCGCGGGAGAACCGCTGCACGTGCAGCACGTCGTCCGCGCAGGGGATGTCTAGGGGCTTGCTGTAGACGGGGAGATAGAGAGTATGTCAACATGGGAGCGTGTTTAAGAAGTTCCTTGGGTTTCAGTGAAATAGAAACGAGAGTTAGGAAACGGCGGAGGCGAAAACGCCAATGCTGTACTTGATCGTGGAATCTGCGGTCGTGGACGTGACAATATAAATTCCGGAGAATAGATCGGCCATATGTTTAATACGTGGGATATAAAAGGTGGAATCGCCTCTGCTGAAAAGGTAGTAGTGAGATGAAAGCACCGAGGAATGGGAAAAAAGGGAAACCCCCCAGGCACGCACCTCGGACAGTGCCCTTTGCAGGGTCAATATTCAAAATCGCAGCAAATGTGCCGGGGGGTGGGAGGCTCGGAATGATAGGCTCTCTGCAAGTCTGGTCCACGCACAAGGGTCATGCCATCCATGTACCATTGAGCAACAGTCGGCTGCTGGGTAGATGGTGAAAGACGGTTGCGGAGAGGTGCTGACGATCCCGTAAAGACAATTCGAGGTGCAGGAGGTGTGTGACGAGGGGCCTCAACATTTATCCTTGAGCTACTAGAGAATTGTGAGCGTGCTTGGGAGCGACATGGAAGCGTCTGCACGTACCCATGTGACCATTTCTAACTCTCGAGTTCAAGCTTCAGCTGAAAAACTAATTGAATGACGAGAAGATTGTGAAAGAAAAGAGCGAGCAGGTTGTGACGGGAGAATGGGAAGCTTGGTTGCCGTCAATTTCGATGTCATGAGAAAAAGTCCGAAGTATATTGCTTTTGACCCACGGTGCAACCACGGGCTCTCGCTGGTAGAGTTCTTTGCATTGTAGAACCCTGCAACACCATAAGAGATGCACAAAATGAGGCCCCGAAAGCTTATTTCGCATTCGCGAACTGCTGAGCTTCGAGCGCTTGCATTCGGCCGACACCGTTACATTACCTCATCGCGACCTCGTGATTTTTACAACTGGCTGAGAGCAGTCAACCTCAACGTGTTCCGTCTTCTCAAACATAATCAACTCACTGCATAGTATTCCATGTCTAATGCTCTCGAGAGTGTCAATGTAACCGGGGTAGCAGATCATTTAGGCGCAGGCAGAGGTACGGCGAACCTTACTCCCACTGGCTCTGTCCTCACCGTCTCACCTGCTACACTACCATAGGTGACCACCCGTATCCACCCCAGTCGGCGCCAAGTCACGAATCACGGGGAACATCAAACTTTGTCGACGGGTCAGGGCCTATCTTCTCAATGTACCTAGAAATGGCAACAGAAGAAGACAAGAAGATGGCCGAAAGTTGGAAAGCGGACGCTGAGGGTATCCTTGTCTTTGTATGTCCCTGACCTCTTGTCCCATGCTTTAAATCGGCTCACCAACCATAGACTGGTTTATTTTCCGCTGCTGTCGCCTCATTGATCTCAGTAACCATTCAGGACATTCGCCCGAACCCACAGGACACCTCCAATTTCTACCTTGCAAATATCTATTGGGCTACTCTCGCCAACCCTGCATCAAACATTTCGCACATAATGACGCAAATAATTAACGATACATTCGTAAAACCCCATGTGCAAATGACCCTAATACATCAGCGAAACCCACGTGGGCCTACATAGTAAAGGCAGACGTAAATCATGAATGGGCCTATTAAATAGAACTGCCGAATTGTTCGGATGGGGCCAGCGACATCAGCTGGAGATACCTTACCATGATTAAGAGATGGGCCCACTACACAGAAAACACTTCGCAGGTGCTGCCGATAGTCTCAAATGGGCCCAATGTTATTCCTAAGTGACACTGCCGAATTCCTTGAATAGGCCCAGTGCTGCCCCTGAGACACGCTGCCGATGGTCTCAAATGGGCCCAGTATTATTCCCCTGAAATGCTACCGATTGCCTTGAATGGGCCCATAATGGCTCCTAGGACATGCTGCCGATGGGCTCAAATGGGCCCAGAATTGATCCTTGGTGAAATTGACAATTGTATCGAATGGGCCTGGTGCCAATCATAAGATATGCTGCCGATGGTCCCAAATGGGCCCGGTATTTTCCTAAGTGACACTACCAATTTCCTTGAATGGGCCCAGCGTTGCTCTTGATAGATGCTGTCGATGGTCTCAAATGGGCCCAGTGTTCTCCTAAGTGATGCTACCGATTTCCCTGAATGGGCCCAGTGCAAATCATAAGATATGGTACCGATGGTCTCAAATGGGCCCAGTGTTTTCCTAGGTGACACTACCGATTGCTTTGAATGGGCCCAACATTGCTCTTAATAAATGCTGCCGATGGCCTCAAATGGGCCCAGAATTGATCCTTGGTGAAATTGACGATTGTATTGAATGGGCCTAGTGTCAATCATAAGATATGCTGCCGATGGTCTCAAATGGGCCTGGTGTTTTCCTAAGTGATACTACCAATTGCTTTGAATGGGCCCAGTGTTGTTCTTCAGCGATTTCACCGATTGCTTTGAATGGGCCCAGCATTGCTCTTGATAAATGCTGCCGATGGCCTCAAATGGGCCCAGAATTGATCCTTGGTGAAATTGACGATTGTATTGAATGGGCCCAGTGTCAATCATAAGATATGGTACCGATGGTCTCAAATGGGCCCAGTGTTTTCCTAAGTGACACTACCGATTGCTTTGAATGGGCCCAGCGTTGCTCTTAATAAATGCTGCCGATGGCCTCAAATGGGCCCAGCATTGATACTTGGCGAAATTGCCGATTGCATTGAATGGGCCCAGTATCAATCAAGGTATGGTACCGACGGTCTCAAATGGCCCCAATGTTTTCCCAAGTGATACTACTGAAATCTTTGAATGGGCCCGGCACTGCTCTTAATAAATGCTGCCGATGGTCTCAAATGGGCCCAGTGTTGTTCGTCAGTGATACTACCAATTGCCTTGAATGGGCCCAGTGTTGCAAATGATTCGTGCTGCCGATGGTACCCCATGGACCCAGTGTTATTCCTGAGTGTTACTACCGATTGCCTTGAATGGGCTCAAAATTACTAGCAAGATACACTGCCAACAGGCTTAAATGGGCCCAGCATTGCTTGTGAGACATGCTGCCGGTGGGCTCAAATGGGCCCAGCATTGCCCCTTGATGACATCCCTAATCAACTCAATGTTGCTTATGAAAAGTTATGAGGGAAAGCACCGATGGTCTTGAATGGACCCCATGTTGTTTATGAGGGGTGCTACCGCCGGGCTTAGCATCACTGACAAACCACATTGGGCCCATTTAAGACCATCGGCAGCATTTCTTAAGAGCAATTCTGGGCCAATTCAATCTAATCGGTAGTATATCACTTTGGAACAAGACTGCCGACTATGTTGGCTGGGCCCAGGCATGTTCCTGTGATGCGCAGCCAACCTTCAATAGGCCCAGCCACCCATGGTCAGTCCTGAAATGTGTTGCTGATAGCTTTGAATGGGCTAAGAATCCTTTTAAGGGCCACCATAGATTGCCTTTAATGGCCTGAGCCCTTCCCTCCAGAGTGCTGCCGATGGTCCTGAATGGGCCCAGAATTCTATGGGAAGCACTGGCATATTTGTCTTGACATGTACCGCCTGAATGATCCCAGTGATACTCATTGTTGTCCATCGGCAGACTGTCATTCCCTGTGTTCTTGGCCGGCAAGCTCTTTTGAGCGCACTCATATGTTTTCCAATCCGAAGCTTTAACATTTGGACTATATAACACTCGATATACTACACAAGGTTCTGCACATCAGTATTGTCCAACTCCTCGATTATATCATCTATCACCTCACTCATTTCCTTCTCCTGCTGATAGATATTCCATACCTGGGCATGGATTCGACGATTCCTTGATCCTTCAGCACGTAAGATGGCGACCCTGGTGCTGAGATCAAACTCTTCTTGCTGTTGTAAAGCAGAATAGATGGTCAATGTTGCAAAAATCGGTAGTGGAATATACAGCGTACCAGTACCTGCTCGGGAGGATGCTGTACTTGCACGTGAAGCACCTCCACACTTTCATCACCATGGCCTACCGGCACCTGTGAGTTGGAGGGAGATAGGTCATTCCCACCGAAAGTTCTGACTGTATACGGTGAGCAAGGTATGATTCGTAATCAGTCAAACTGGTACTCACTGTGTGCTACCGAATGGATTCCAACGCGCTCTCCAGCCTCGGTAGGTAGGGCCAAGTCCTCCCTAACATCTTCATTTGGCATCCCATCCTGTCGCGATGGTGCGCAGGTTATCCCCTGAGCATGGGCCCCAGGCGAGACTGGCGAGTCCATCCCAAAGTTGTCCTGAGCCATTGGCGAGGGTGGCCCATCCATACCAAAACTCTCCAGATCTTCGACCTCATGGTCTGTATATGCAGAGTAAGACATATTTTATAATCAGTCAAAATGGTACTCACTGTGTGCTGCCGACGAGATTCCTACACTCTCTCCAACCTCGGCAGGTAAGGCCAAGTCCATCTGGTACTCACCACACGCTGCCGAAGGGTTTCCTACACACTCTCTAACCTCGGCAGGTAGGGCCAAGTCCATCCCAAAGTCATCTTGAGCCGTTGGTGAGGGTGGCCCATCCATACCAAAACTGCCCCCATCTTGCACCTCCTGAGGAGCCTCTGAGTTGGTGACGCCATGGCCTTTTGGCACCTCAGAGGCACTGGAAGGTGGGGCATGCTTGCCCCATTCCCAAACTGTACATGCAGAGTTAGGGGTGAATGGAAATCAGTGAAAACGACACTTACCACGTGCTGCCTTGAGGCTGCCGATGGACCAAGTTGGCAGAGTAGGTGGAGGCGAATCCATCCCAAAGTCAGCTGGAACTGTAGGGGATGGAGATCCACCCATTCCAAAGTCGTCCTGAGCTACTGGGGATGGAGACCCGCCCATTCCAAAGTCATCCTGAGCTACCGGAGACGGCAATCCATCCATCCCAAAGCTGTGTTTACTTTCTGGGGATGACTCCCCACCCATGCCATAATCGTCTTGACCTTCGGCAGATAGAAGTGGATCTTCACTGATCCTGAGCTGTTGAGTGCTGACCAATATCGAAAGGGGAGAGCGAGATTGAGACATGAAAGTAGAATTTTCTGAGTGGAAATGGTCTGCATGGAGTGGTCTGATGATGTAGCGATAAGTTGAATGAGTCGGCAGTATCTCGATTACTTATTATGCAAAGAAGAATCCATGTTCTGCTGAGTCAGGTTGTGAATGGATATTTCAGCAGCTCGGCAGCGGCACCACCCGTCGCTAGCACAACCTCAACCGACGTGGCAATTGACACTGCTGAACACATTGTTCTTTTTACTTCAACACCATGACATCCCTTCTTTCCATCGCATCAGTGATTGAAGCCGCCGTTGCTGCTTATGTCTCAGTCCGAGACGTAACTGACAGGGCAGAATGGAAATGCCACCTTGAGAAGGAGAAGGTAAGTCCTTGTTTAGGTTTCCATTTGATCTCATCCCCATTTGAGTTAGGCCAAGGCAACAAAAGTCTTTCAGCAGGTCAAGAAGGACAATTCGGGGGAGGTGCCAGCACTGCATCCCACACTAGCGGCGCTCTACATCGTATTAGACGCTGATGGTGATCTTTCAGAGATCACCAGGACAAACCCCGGCCTTAAGAGGCATAAGTATTACCAACCTGGGGCCAAGTTCCCCCAGGACATCTCAGACTTGTTGCCGAGCGAGGGTCGCTGGTGGGAAACCCTTGGTGAGTCATTAAAAACTGTCTCATTTGCTTTCTCAACGTCTCCCCACAGTTGCCGAGTCTCGAAATGTGGGACCACCACCAAAGACGGTCCCACATCACCTGCCGAGGGTGAAGCTCATCCTGCCGGATCCACCTGCCGACTATGCGGCAATGCAGGTGGATGGGTCGCAGAAGGTGAGTAATTATATCTCTATTCCTCTGATCATTCTGACTTCCTCCAACAGTTGCTAAGGGCCACCCGCAACCGAAGGCAGCACGAAGGGGCTGCCGAAGCTGCTGCCGTGGTCGATTCGAGGAAGCGTAAGCGGCCTTTGCCTTCAGGCGACAAGACCAAGAAGCGCCATGCGGGGCCCTCACGGCAGCAACGTAGGCCTGCAATCAATGACAAGGACGAGTTTGAGAGTGAGGACGATGACGACAACAGCAACAGCAACGATGACAGCTCCAGTGACGATGGCTATGAAGAAGAGGACGAGATCGAGGAGGAGGAGGAGGAGGAGGAGGACGAGATCGACGATGACAACGACGACAATGACGACAATGACGACGACAATGACGACGGCAAGGGAGGCGAAGAGGGTGAGGGAGAAAACGAGTATGAGAGGTATAAGTTCAAGGTGCGTATTCATTATCTTTTCATTATTCGCAGCTGAAGGAAATGTAAATAGTGCTCTCGATGCACCCGTGCAGGGGTCGACTGCCAGACAAGGCCGACAGGGCCTTGCATTCGCTGCAAGGAGAAGAAGCAGCAATGCAGTCTGATGCCCATAAACGCGAAGACAGGCAAGGCAGATCGGCGGATACTGACGGCCAAGCAGGTCTTCAAGTTCCGCCTTGAGCAGCTCAAGGGGAAGCAGCCGAGGCGTGGGGTCAGGGTGGGTTCAGACTCGGTAGTGTTTGCCTCAAGGATGGTTGGGAGGATGAAGCTGGACAGCGGGTCGTCTCATGGCCATTCTCGCTCGGCAGCTTTGGTTTCACCGTCTGCAGCTGAGTCGCCCGTCCCACCCTCTGCGGAGCTGTTCCCTGCTGTAGACGCAGCTGCTGAGCCCTCTGTCCCTACTCCCACTTCAATTCCCATCATCTCTGCCGCCGCCGCCCCTTCCCCTGCTGCTGCAGTTCCTCCTACCACTGCTACCGCCATTCCCCCTGCCGCCGCCACTCCCATTCCCCCTACCCCTGCTGCCGACTTTCCTGTTCCCATTGACGACCACTCCCCCTCCATAGCCCCCGCTCTCCGTCGGCACATGTCATCGAAGAGGAAGAAACTCGTGCCGTATGTCTTGGTGCCGAACCCACCACCCTCGGTCTCCTCGCGACAGCAAAGCTCTGCCGCCCAGGAGTCACAAGTGCCGTCTCCCAGCAGCAGCAGCATGGTGGCCTTGGAGAGAAGGGTAGCTGCGATTGAAGAATGGATACGCACGCAAGATGAGAACTGGAAGGGCGGATTGTAAGACCTTTTTCTTACTTTACGCATTTTTTGGCATCGTTTTTGTTTTGTTTACTATTTCCCTCTGCCTCGGTATCTCTTTACATACTTGTCTCACATCTAGCTAGTTCACTGCCCTACTGTACCATGTCTGTATCAAATACAATCTCCACTTGCTGTCTTGTTTCGCCCTGCGTGATTGTGAGTTGGTTGTGATGTTTCGGCAGCTGTTCAGAACTGGTCAAATAACTCACAAACGGTCCGATTTTATCGCTTAGAGTTGGCGGAGGATTCCTCAGCATTTGAGAATATCTACCTCCCCAAATATTTTCAGATCTCTGACATCTTATTTCCCAAGGCAGCAAAAATGTTGGCTTGAGCTGCCGCAACACTATATCATTGTCAAGGCATTTAATGGTGCTGAAAATTTGCACAACACGTGTATAGATAGATATTTATGTTACACTCTGAGTGACGCTTGGTACAAGTGAGAACCCAGAAAAGGGATGTGAGGGAGATACTAATCATCCGCAGCGGTGTATGCCCCTTGCCCCTCCTCCTTCTAGCGACCCACTCTGGTCCTGGCAGACATGCCGCTGCTCCTATTGGACACATTCACCTTCTAGAGTCAATGAGGAAGCTATCACTTACTGAATTTGCTTAGCCCGCTCTGTAGGCCACGTTACGCGCGCTGAGCGCCGAGTGTCATTCTGTGTATTTGTCAAACGGCGATCAACTTTCTGGCACTTGGAGGGGGGGGTATCGGCAGTTACCTGGGTGAGAGGCCCTGAGTTTCAAGGCGCTAGATTGAATTTAGGTCACTTACTTGGTCGTCAGGGGAGCGTTCCTGGGCAGGACCCGCCCTTGAGCTGCCGATGGGAGCTGGGTGCTGCGTGATGATGCGAGGGCGAGGACGAGTGCGAGTGTGAGGAGGTGGAGGCGGAGGTGGGGGGTTGGGAGGGTGTGGGGGCAGCATTCCCCCATCTTCTTGCATTGGCAGCTCCTCATGAGTGTCACGCCTCTGCGGGGGCGTGGTCTTCTGTAATGGCTTCCTGTCACATGGCAGTCGACAGCCAAGTCGGATCGGCACTGTGTGCAACAACTCCTAAGGTCCTCTGTAACAGCTCCTATGCTAAGGTAGCTGAGTCTGTGGCAATCCCCCTATACTGAGGTGGGAAGGTCCATCTGTAACAGCCCCTTGTGTTAAGGTGACTGAGTCTGGAGCAATGGACAAGCTCGGTGGTCGAAGTCCAAAGGTCACGTGTCACTGGGCTGACCAGTAAGACAGGAAGAGGATGAGAGCGAAGTCAAGGGGAGGCCTGCACAGAGGCTGAGAGGGGAATGACCCAAAGGGGATGAGGGTCAAGGATCAGAGGTTCTGGGTCAAGGGCTTGAGTGCTGAAGGGACTGAGGCACTCAAGGAGACAGTGGAGATACAACGCAGATAGTTGATTAAGCCAAAGCTAAGGAGCTAAGGCGCACTACAGGGTTCCTTATATAGTACAGGATTGCGCCTGAGCGAATAGTGCTACTGGTTGCTATAGATAGAGTAATGTGCTGGCAAGATGGTGTCAACATCATACAAGATGGTGTCGTGCCAGCAAGGCAGGAGAAGGGTGAACAAGAATAGCATGGAAGGTGCTAGAATGATCAGATAAAAGGGAAGCATAGGTAACTGCCAGGAAAGGGAATGGATCAGATAAGGGGCAGCAAAGAAAAAGGTAACAAGGGAGTTCATGACAATGAGGCCGCTGACCATTGGCGCTCTGGTGAGGGTGAGGCCTAAGTTACAGAAACATAAGGGAGCTCAGTTACTTACACTGCTTGGACTCCCAGCACCATCTTCTTGGCTTTGTCCATTAGACCCACCCCCGGTTGAATGCTCACCATCATAATGCCTGTTAGCCTTATCCACTTTCTTGAAGCGGAATGGGATCTCGCCGGCAGCTTGCCTCTGTATCCAGTGCTTGAGTAGGGAGTTGGCGTCATGGAGACGAATGTGATGGTATTGTGTCAGAGTGACCCCTTCCGGCAGGTACTCGGCAGCAATAAAGTCGCCTTGGGCCTCATGTATTCTGGCCCATGGGACCCTTCCCTTGCTCCCACCGGCAGCAATCTCTGAGAATCAGATAACTGGCTAGGTTGGCAACAGGGAACTGTAGTTCACTCACGGTACATCTCACTCATGAACTTGCCAATGACCACCTTCTTGTACATGAGGCCCTCGCGATCAATGTCTTCCCATTTCGGCAGCACAGGGTACCCATTTTCGTCCATCGGCAGCTTCACCTTAGGGGTTTTATCCTTCCTTTTTCTGTCCTCTTCACCGCTATCGGCAGGGTATTCCCCTACGAAGGTGTCATATTAGCACATTTCTCTTGAAGTGAAATAGACGCTAACCAAAAGACTCGGCAGTCCATCTTGAGAACTCCTCAACCAGTGGGTCCTTTGACCAGCCTTTGTACCGGGCTTTGAAAGAAGTTCCGCCCAGCTCGTCATTGTTGTCATAGCTATTTGATAGGTTGTTAGATTGTAAGTATATAGCTTTGTATACGCACAACATGATCGAGGGTCCGTCATCATCACAATACCCCCCCAAAATAGCAACGCGCACTCCATATTGGCGGTACATGGTCTCAGAAAAGTCCCGGATTGTATGAATACCGTGCTTCTCAAACATCCTTGGTGAGATTTAGTCAACTTCCATCTGGTAAAATGATTGGCATGTACATACCGCTGCTGCTGCCGAGGAGGTACACCTTGCTCTGCCCATTTCTTTGCCTCTGCTCGGTACTTCACCTGTGTGTCTTCATCCAACCTTTCGCCAATTAACTTCACAGCCTTCCTGTAACAGCCGAGGTAGCTTCGTGATCCTGGCGTTGACCCAGACATTTCAACAGCCATCTTGTCCAGTTCCTGCCGGTGATGGTCAATCAAAATGTCGTGATATGTCCATCGTTTGCGACGAAAGCTGAATCTTTTGCGCTCCTGTTGGCACTTGTTGTAAAGGTACCGGCGGACAAGCTGCAAAATATCAGGGCTGGACAATGTAGCCAAGAGTGCACATACTGTTTCTACGACCTTTCTATCAAATTTGGTGCCTTGTCGCCAGTGTCTCTCAATGCGGTCCACTGAATCTTGGATGATTTTTAACCGACCATCTGCATCAGCAGCCCGGAACTCGGCAGTGTGCTTCTGCAACATGCTCGCTTGTTCATCTGTGATTTCAATGTCCTGCTTTGAGGGGCTGTGAAGTGACATCAACAGAGGGCGTTTGCGTAAATACAATGGTTATACACACCTTTCTTCACTCGTGGCACCTCCCACCTCGTCCTCAAGATCGGCAGCGAGCCAACGTAACTCGCCAGATGCAACTGACCCGAAGTCAGAAGATGGATACGAGCCCTCAGACTCTAGACCTGAGTCGTAGTCTTCGTCTGAGGTTTCATCATCTGACAGAGCTACATCCTTCTCCCCCTTACTGCGATGCACAGAATTGGGCTTGGCACCTTTCTTGGTTGTTTTTTCAGGCATGGGGAAGATTCACGGGAGGGACAGACTGAAGGTCTGACAATCTGCGGCAGTTTAAGTGACGATATCACATGCTTGGCAGCGTGGGTTTGTTTATCGGCAGCTAGAAAAACTACGGAATTCGGGTGGATCGGCAGCTAGTCTTCTGCACCAAGTTCCTTAACGGTTAGAATATGCAGTCTTTCCAGCCTGTTAACTCCCGCAGACTCACTCCCCTGAGTCTCTCGCATCTCTGTGCCCAATATCTCCAAGCTCAGTTCCGATTCAAGTTAGATGAGCGCTCCTCTGAGCTGATTGACGCTGCCATGGCGCCACAAGTCCCCCTGATGCTGCCGGTGCATCTAATTTTGGAGCTGGACCGAATGGCACTCACTCTGGTGGAGGCCTTCATGAACCGCGGTCAGTTATGTAGACCAGCCACTCAGGCATCAATTTCTGAAATAATCTGAGCAGTGAAGATAGAGTGGGATGCTACGCGTTATGCGGAGAAGCTCCCAAAGAAGTTCCCAAGGCCGGGAACTGCTGCCGCAGACGCTGGCGAGGCCATTATGAGAAGGCAATATCCTCCACGGAATGATTCAGCTGCCGACATTCCCATTTCAAGACCCTGCATTATTGTTGATATGCAGGGAGTTATATTGGCATGGCACCTTCCTGGAATCTTGAATGATTCTAGGCAAGTGAGTTTATTCACCTTGTCCGATCACCACATCAAATTGAATATGCATTTTAGAGTGAAATGATGGCCGCGACGGCGGAGTTACATCCATTGCTGGAAAAGCGCCGAACAGGCACCTCTTGGCGCCTTGATCCAGGATACTTTCCTTCGGGATTAGATGGCCATCAAGGGTTAATTGACCTTTCACCTGCATGGTTCCAACAAGGGCATGAGGTGAGCTGTTTAATCATGTAATATTTTCTTGTTCGGTAGCTGATTTCAATTGAGACGGTACAAAATTTCCCTCAGGTCTCCGTGTCTTTGAAAAATCCAGCTGCCTTAGACTGGCTAGATCGCGCCACTGAAACGAATTCAATAATGGGTGCGATACTGGCTGTCATTCATCTGGAACTTTATGATGCCGGTCGGGATACCTTCAAAGTGCTAAGAAGCTGCTCTGAGATCAAGCCCCAGGAGATCCTCCACAAATGGACATCCGTTTACAGCGGCATCTCTGTCATATGCAACCGCCTCACGCCACCACATCGGGATGTCAGTTCCAGAAAACAATGGTATGACCTACTGGCGTCTGTAGGAAGCTACCGAAATTGCAATTTGAAGCTGCCGGGTCTTGGACTTTCACTTGAGTATGGTCCTGGTTCGGTAGTTGGAGTGTTAGCAGCAATGTTGGAGCATGAAGTGGAGCACTTTGAAGGAGAAAGAGTGTGCTATGTATATTTTATGAGGGATAGAGTGCACGAGTGGGCTAAGGTGCCAGGGAAATCTTGGATGTCAGTAGACTGCTATCCGGTAGCGTAGAGAATTCCAGTGCTTTCTCCTATATATATTTCCTTCCCTCAGTGAAGTCAGACTTCTATGTCCCTAGCAATGAGCATAGGTGAAATGGGGCATAGCCATTGGAGCAGATCTATGGGGTTGGCAGCTCATCTGTTGGCTCAATGTTTTGCAGATGCGAAGAAATGTTGTTTTTTGCAGCAGCTCACCAAATGTCTCAAGCGCGTACATCTTCCCAAGAAAAGTGAAATGGTGGTCTGTAGTGGCCAAGAACCTGAGTTTGCCTATTCCCCCTCTTCTGAGCTGCCGAACAATTCAAAATCCTTTCCATGTTAATGGGGCGTGCTCATACTGCTTTCATAGAGACTATACTATCAAGCTTTATGTATCAATCTAGCTGTGCGAGACAAATCTGTTGTTTTTTGTCTACAGTGACTGAGGATCTAGATTTGTGAATGCAGAGTGCTCCCTCCTCTGAGCTGCCGAACAATCAAAATCCTCATGATGTTAATGGGGCGTGCTCATACTGCATCCTCAGAGTCTATACTATCGAGCTTTATTTCTCAACCTGGCTGCACAAGATAAATGCTTTGTTTTTTTGTCAAGACAGACCCATCTTAGCGGTTATCTATCTTGGCACTGTTGATATCGTAAATAGGGTCTGGTTGCAACATTGGCAAAACCAGGCCATCTAAGGACCCTAGATCGTGCTTCGGCAGCTACCAACTGATGCGCCCAGATGACAGACTCCAAAATGATGGCTGGCTGCACTTTCAGGTGCCTTAATAACTGCCTTTTACAGGACCCATTTGTGGATGTATAACAGGCTGTTGTCCCACAATCCTTTTCCCTTACAGCAAACGATGAAGAGAACAGCATACTATCAAAGGTGAGTAATATTATGGCACTGTTTCCCTGCTCTTCAATATGAGTGGCCAGATATCTTATGTGCTAAATTCCTAGGAACAAAAAACCCCTCCAGACTTACCAGCGGGAATATGCTCGGCGGAAGCGAGCACCTGGGTACCGAAAGGTCAGCAAAGCAGAGCGTGCACTATTGGAGGAAAGGTGTGCGCAGAGGTGCATGCTAATGGCAGTGGAGGACCTGCCGAAGTGCTCAAAGGCTGCTCTTTCCTGGTGCGTCTGCTACCCCCTCCAGTGACTTTGTTCTCACATGGATATCAAGGGGCTATGAATGTTCTCTCATCTTACAATCCAAATCGGCAGATTCCCGAAGAACCCCAGACATGATAGAGGAGGAAGAAAGGGCTTGCAACTGCTTCGATGAGTTGAAATTCATACTTCAAACATTCTGCCTTTTCCCGTGGATAGAGCCATTCCAGAAGCATGTTGAAGACTTTATTCAAGAGCGGCTTTCAGAAGCAGCAAGTATTATAGCAGTACCAGGAATAGAAGAAGAAGACTCAATCCGCCTTCATGGATTACGACGCTTGGTAGCTGGCGCCATTCAAGAAGTGGAGCTGGTACAGCAACCTGGGTATGCCGCTACATGTGCTAGGGAGGATGGCGCTATTATATGGGATGGTCGAGGGTATGTGATTAAAAACTTATCTGCTGTGTCCTTGCCTCACACACCTTCTCAGAGTTAATTCGAGGAAGTTTCGGCAGCGTTATGGCTGGTGATACCAATTTCCCAGCACTTGTTCAAGCTACATGTGTATTTAGCTACATATGGTCTATCGTCCCATATCCATATAAAGTAAATAAAAAATGCGTTACATTCATGAAGTGGCCATTGGCTATCGGTGAGGACATCAGGTGCATTGGAAGGAAGATGTCCAGAGAATGTCTCCAACAGACATTGGACTCGTTGAACATCCCAGAGTGGTTTGCAAGGCTGCCGATGCCGGTCCCTCAAATCCACCAACAGTAGAGTGGGCAGCTATAGGTCCAGATCTATCCGATCTGCAAATACAATGCCTGGCCTGCCAAAGCTGTAAATGAAATATCTAGACTGCCGAAGCTGCCGAAGCTACCGAAGCCACTGAAGTTGCCAGAACAATACTCGGACCGCCAACTTTTCCGGTAGGCTGATAAGAGGCACTCCTCCAAGCATATACGCCACAATGCAAAACCCCACCTATCTTGGCTCCCCATGGCACCCAAAGGTATAAAGGCATCCAAAGTCTTCCAGAGAAAGTCTAAGGCCAAGATAATCAACTGGGTGACTCGGGAGAGCTCTCGAAGAACTAGAAGCGTCCCAGTTGAAGTGATCACCTCAACAGATTTGCCAGTACCAAGGAGAGGTGCTGGTGGAAGAGAGATAGACAATCATGAGGCAACTTTGCATGAAACTGATCCTCCACCTATGGATATCGACGACACATTCTGGATAGAGGAGCCAGAACAGAAAAGAGTGAGTTCACTCACACGTCTGTCCTTGACAGTAATTGACATGTCTCAGTCCCAACGTACCTATATGGAGGAGTTTATTCCTAGGATTGGCCCTTACCTGCGCTGCCTCCTCGATTCTGAGGGCGTCCCTGCTATGACAACGTGTCAGAGCTGCATGTCTGCTCCATTTGAGTGGAGGTGCACTGAATGCTTTCCTACTCTGGTGCTCTGCAAGGAGTGTTGCCGGAAGTCCCACCAGTGGCTCCCTTTCCACAGGGTCCAGAGATGGACAGGAAAATACTTTATTTCATCTTGGATGTGGGAGGTTGGGGTAAGCTTGCGTCTTGGACACTCTGGAGATTTATGCCCCAATCAATTGAATCAAAGCGTGTGTTGCGAACCCTTTTATATTTTAAATCACATCCCAATCGACACAGTCACAGATGGACTGTGACGATGAAGACTGCCAGGTCGGCAGCCAAAATGAATATGACACAGCTGCTGACTTTGGCTTCGGCACAGCTGCCAACCTTGGTTACAACAACTCAAAACCTGGTCGTCGTGACAAAGACGGAAACCCAATCATTACTGTTATTGATAGGTCTGGTGTTCATGATATTGGTGTCAGCTGGTGCTGCTGCCCTGAAGCTCCCGAGCACGACATGCAGTTGATGACGGCAGGGCTCTTTCCAGCTACATTTCGCAACCCAAAGACAGCATTTACCTTCCGGGTGCTAGAAGACTTCCATTTGGATAATCTTGAATGCAAGACAACCCCGAGCCAGTTTTTCAGTCGCCTAAGGAGACTCACAAATGATGAGTTTCCGAATACAGTGCCGGTAGGAGGATTTACAAGCCTATCTGCCGACGGTAAACTAAGTGGAATACTTAGGACCGATATCAGGAGCTTCTTAGGGCCTGCCGACAGTGGAGAGTGCTCATTTCCCAAAAGCGATTTGGTTTTGGGTATGGAGGGGATGAAGAACAGAAGTCAGGATCGATGGCTATATTTTGTGCTTTGTGTGCACAACCCGGGATCAACCTCCCTGAAGATTGGAGAGAGTATGAAAATAGGTGTGTTAATAGACATCGGTACCTGGCAGCTGCCGACATATATCACTTTAGCGACGTCCTTTTTATGCGAGGTTTCATGATGGATGGCAACTTCCAGGCAGAGCACATGAAGATGAGAAATCCAGAGAATGATATTCCACTTTCCGAAGGCACAGGGTTCATGGTCAGCCAAGAACCATACGAATCGCATCTGAAATCGGCAGTTGAGAGGCGGCAGGTCGGTACTACGTCTTGTATTTCGGCAGAGGAAAGCTCACACTCAAGCAGAGGTCGACATGCCATGATCACCGTGCAGTAAATAATGTAAACAAGCATAGCTCACACCTTGAATCAACTGGAATTGGCGCCACAGCCTGTATTCATGGGGCCTTTGTCCCTGATTCTGTTGTTGACTTTCAAAAGGGAGAAGCGTGAGTTTTCATATTTATCAACATATGCTAGGTGAAAACCAACCTCCAAAAGCCAGAAGAACATGGACTACTCCATTTTCAAGGCCCTGAACTTTAATATGGAGGGAATAGAGGCCGCCCTCATCTGCTACGATGTCATGTGTCAATGGAGTGTTCATATGGCGGAGAGGGTTGTCGGCAGCAACTATCTTGAAGTTCCTGATAACCTGGAGCTTAGGTTGGGCATCGGCCTTTTTCACATACATGGACACCAAGATACCTGCCTAGCTAGGTACTCACCCAGCTTTATCAAAGGTGGACGACAAATCGATGGCGAGGCCATTGAAACACTTTGGGCTCCACTCAATGAGATCACCAGAAGCACAAGGGGGATGTCAACATCACACCGTAGGGAGGTCATAGACGACCACATGAACGACTCCAATTGGAAGAAACTTATCGACCTAGGCAAGTTCTTTCCTATGGATGCCGCACTGGTGCTCACTCTGGTTGTGTAGTCAATGCCGTGTCTAGACGCTACCGAAAGGCACTTTTGGCAGCTATGCTGAGCATGGCAGCATTTGAGTCCATAAGTGCATCGGCAAGTCCAGAACGTATTAAGGCTTGGGGTGCCGAAGAGGAGCACGCACAAAGGGAGCGAGGTCGTGATGTAAAAGTGATGGACATCTATGACATCAAGATGAAACGATGTGGGTCTGGTTACTCCATGATTGTTTTTGCCTAACATGAGGATTCAGTCCCATCGTGTGCAGAAATACTTCTTGATTTGACAGAGAAGGAGATAGAGGGCTCTGGCCATAAGGGGCATGCTACGTGGCTCAGTAGCGGGTTGAAGATTCAGGAGATGCAGTATGATTTTCAGCAGCTTTCTGAGGGAGACTTCTGATCATGGTTTCACAAAAAATGTAGGTTATCCCTTCAAGCACTGGAAAGGAAGATTGGGTCCCATCCAACACCAGATCAACAAAGAGATATTGCCTTGAAGCATGCTCGGCTTCAAGAAAGAGTTGACACGTTCCAAAAGCAGGCAGCTAACATTCTCCGGGCTTCCCCTGACAGTGGAGGTGACTCCTGGGATAACACCCCTTTAAGAGAAAGATATATCGGCATCGAATTTGATGGCATCGGTGAAGGAGAAGACGATGACGAGTGTGCATCATCTGCCGAAGAACATGATCAATTGCAAGTATCAGGAAATAACTCCACTGACGGCAGTATTGATGCGGAGTATATCCCATTGCATCTCCCCTCACATCTCGGATATGACTGGTGTGACAAAAATGGTGCCGAAGACCTGGCGAAGGCGGAACTTCACCTAAGGGAGGGCCAACTCAATGACACTCTGCATCATATTCGCATTGCCCTGGGACACAAATCCTATCTGTTCAGACATGACGTTCGTCCAGCACGTACACAGAGACTCAAAACTCGTGCTTGGACAGAGGTGCATGCTGCCGAGTCAACTGTTCAACATCATGCTCGGGTGTATACTTGTGCACGGCAGGCAATAGTAGACCTTGGCGCCGGCAGCTCTCTCCTTGACAGGTACAAAGTCTTGAGGCGCCAGGACTTGAGTGTCAAGACAAGCGTAATTGCGCCCCATGTGCGTGGACAACGGAACAAATCATTGCCTTGGTTTTGGACAATGGATGTTCGGAGAGATGCCAACGTTGGGGAATGGATGGAAGATTGTACGGGCTACTCTGTTCATACATGCTTAAGAAATCTAACACTCCACACAGTCTACCGGGTCCATTGGCTTCGAGCAAAAGCTCAAAAAATGCGGTGGATTGAAGAGCTTCAGTGTCTCCAAGTCGAGATGGACTCTGCCATTAGGTTCTTCAGACATCAAGAGAAATTTTGGCAAACAAAGCAGGAGCTCATTGAGCCCCAGTCACAGCCGGGGCATGCTGTGTGGGCAGCAAGACAAAGCGCTATGTGGAGTTCAATGGCTGTCCAGGCGGGGTCCAAGTTTACTGCTTTGCTTAAGAGTGACCCACCTCCTGAGTTTGCCAAGGTCCTACTACAGCCAAAAACGAGTAGATAAAATTATTCAAATACATACAGTAATCTCAACTAGTCGTTGGTAGTCATTGGGGGTTAAAATATTGGCAGCATCTAATGGCAAGTTGGGCTTGTTTCTATCTACTAAAAGGGAAGCCATGTAGACAGTGGAATCGCTGCTGATGACGTTGTATTGGCCAATAGCTGGCAGGGAACTGGCAAACAACATCCTCACATGGGCCCACAGAACCCATTGTGTTGACCCAAAGTTGTTAGGAGAGCTGCCGAGTGTAGGCCGATGGGTTGAGCTGCCGAGCCAACACCTCATATGGGCCTATAGTCTCTGTCTATGGTCACCCATTGGCCCATAGAACCCATTGTGCTGGTCCAAAGTTGTCGGGAGAGCTGCCGAGCATGGTCCCAGGATCACGTGTATGATTTGGCAGCGTAACCCTACCTTAGATTATTAGGACTCATAGGCAGCTTCCAAAGGCAATATCACACTCCATTCACGTTACACACTACATACTATGTCAGCTGAAACAGGCACCTCTATATTAGATGCTGTGCTCACCTGCATCGGCAAGAGAATATCCTCTATCTTGCTCAACTCTGCCGATAAAGATGAAAAGTATATCGCCAGCTTACACAATGAAGTGGCAAGCATTAATTTTCCATCTAAAACAAGTGGAACACATTCTGATCAGAATTTGGATTTAGCTTGCTGCCGTATGGGTCACTGGCCTTTTATCGTCTAGCGGCAGCCCCCCTCATGTGCCAGAGGCAGTCAGGATTGCCTTTCACCATTTTTCGGACATCAGGAACCCGGCATCCTATGCAGCACATGATGCGGACCAGAGGCTGAAATGCAAGATTGAGGCATTAGCCATTCCACGATTTAAACTTACGGAGTGGTGGAAAATTGGAGAAGGGGTGACTATGAAAGAACCATTTGATGTCCGCGATGAGTTAGTAGCAGAGTTGTTGCGTTCTCTAGAGATGGTATGCACCCTGCTTCATTTACAAGTCCTCAAAGTAACTGGAACTGCAGCAGGAAGCTAGCTCAAGTCTTCGCACTAGGGTAACAGAGGGGTTCAAACAAGCTCGGCAGCTGTCCAAGAATATCGAGAGCTGCCGCGATTCCATTTATCACATGTTCGATGATACTTATCGCAGTTTTGAGGCAGAGGCTATTCGTTTGGAGAATGAAAACTCTGGTTGATGATTACTGTAGTTCTACACATCACAGAATATGATTACAGCTGCCGATCCTCCCCAATGAAGGCGTCTGCCATAACCATCTCATTGTCCAAATCACGCAGAAGTTCCTCCAATAGTTCGATCTTCTCTGATTGCTTATCTTTCAGGAGGTTAGCTCGATCTCTGGCAATTGAAAGCCATCGCGGAGAGACACCCTTTGGAGGATCCTGGATTGTTTTAGCTGATGTCAATCAGATGACACTTGAGTTACCTTGTCAATGAGCTTTCCAATCACAGGTTGTAAGAGTGTCACACTTTTCGGGACCTCGCTGAAACCTTCGGCATCTGCTGTTGGGCCGGAGGGTCCCACCATTCCTTGCTGGTGTTGACCCACATCAGACTCCATTCCATTGAGGAGTTTGACCCCATTCCAGAATGCAGATCGCATCTATAGGCATCGGCTCAGTGTTCTAGTAAAGCATTAGTTTTGATACACACACCGCCTCCTTGAAGCTGTTCTCCTCTGACTCATAGACACCTTGTTTCATCTCTGAGGACTTCCCCTGCATGGTTGATAGATTGTTGATTGGATATCAGCAGATGTCCCTCACAGTATGACGTCATAAGCGCTTATGTACACATGTGGATCTATGAATCTGAAACAAGTTGCATGGGGTGGCAACAATCTATATCCCCTTCTAATTAGTTGGAACAGGCCAAAAGCAAGAGAACTGCCGGGTTAGACATGAGAGCTGCCGGGATAGACACATGAGCTGCCGAGCTGGATACAAGAGCTGCCGGGTTAGACACGGGCATAGGCCAGCCATATGTTTGTGTTTTGACTGCTGGCTGAACAAATTAAGCCCATGCAAGCAGCACGCATAACACCCAATAATCTTTCCTGAAACATCTTCTGAAACGTGCCTGTGTGGGTCAATGGAATCCATGTGTGAGCTCCCAACAAACTTGCGGCAGCCCCAACAATATGCCGGCAAGTGAAGCGCTTGCCTGGCCCATATAGTACACCCACACACACTGCCGATGAAACTACAATCCCCTAATAGGATGTTTCACAATATATCTATCTGCATAGTTGATAATTATAGATGGACATACCCAGGCCACGCTCCTACTGTTTCCTCCTATATCTACTCCCGACACCTCTTGCCTTTGATCCATAAGACCATTGACACCACCCTTCCTCTGTGACCATGTCAACTTCCAATCTCAGTCTAACCCAGGACGAACAAACTCTTCACCACTATGCAGCTATGCTCGAGAAGGAACTAGAAGCCTATCATGCATGCATACCCAGAGATGAAAAGGTGTGGAGGAAGAAATTCAGAACGCACTTGGTATTCTAGTCTTCCTACAATCCACTTCTATAAGCTGAGCTGAGGTCTATGCAGAAGACTTCAGTGGACTATTATTTTGGTGCCAATAGAAGAGGCTCTGTACCTCCCCGCATTCACCCACTGTTGTTAAGCCTCATGGAAGTGATCAGAGAGGGTGGAACCTCCGTGAAAATAAGTTCAGTCTCAGTGAAGGATCCAAGGATTTTGATGAGCAACTATTATACTTCACCAATGGATCTCCCACCACTGAATATACATTTACCAGGCCAAAATGGTGTGGATCCTCTCTCTGACATTCATGTCTGTCGACTGACATCGGCAGCTTCTTGTCAAGAATGCATGGACAGTTTGGCGTCAGTAGGCGGCATGATGATAAATATGCCATCGGCAGCTTCCAGTCCAGCTCCTATAGCACCTGAGCATCAAGAAAACTCAGCAGGTGGAAACATAATGACTACCTCAGCGGCAGCTTCTGGTCTAGAACCTATGGCATCTGAACCTCAAGAGCCCTCAGCAGAGATAGGCAATCCAAGAGCCCCTATTCCCAGGAGGAAGAAGGATTTGTATGCATCTGGTAGTGGTGTTCGCAGTGAGTCCTGAATTTTGTCATGCAGATGTGTTGAGGAATAAAATTGCCAAAGAAATTGTTACCAGATCGGCAGCAAAAAGGAGTGCTGCCGATGATATTGGTGAAGCAGCTATCAGCACTACATACAAGACTAGGAGGCGTGCAGGAGTTAATAATCTGAGTGCAGCTAGGCCAAATATCAAAGGTAAGGGTGAACGGGATAAGAGGACAAGCTCAAGAAAGGGCAAGCCTCTACACCCAGAAGAGGACCCTGACAACAACTGGGAGGATGAAGCTCAACCTCTCAATAAACCAATGGAGGGAACCAATGAGGAGGCGTCGCCAGGTGCATTAGGTCTAGCTTCCATTGGTTCTATGCTCATCACATTTACTGGCAGCTAAAGAAATTGTTACCAGATCGGCAGCGAAAAGGAGTGTTGCCGATGATATTGGTGAAGCAGCTATCAGCACTATATACAAGACTAGGAGGCATGCAGGAAATAATAATCCAAATGCAGCTAGGCCAAATATCAAAGGTAAGGGGAAACAGGATATGAAGACAAGCTCAAGGAAGGGCAAGCCTCTACACCCAGAAGAGGACCTTGACAACAACCGGGAGGTCGAAGCTCAACCTCTCAATAAACCAATGGAGGGAACCAATGAGGAGGCATCGCCAGGTGCATTGGGTCTAGTTTCCATTGGTTCTATGCTCACCACATCGATCAGCAGCTGAGGGCGAAGATAACAATAATATAGTTAAACAGCTCGAACGGGAGGTCCAGAGTCTAAAGGTCAGATGTGACTGGCAAGAGAAAACAATTAAGGATCTGAAATCCAGATGCGATAGCCATGAGAAGGTCCTTGAGTCACTTCGGCAGCAAATTGTGGGTCTCCATGAGAGAGGGAAGAGCCTGAATACTACATATTTTGGGGAGAACTATGATCTCATGCCATAGCTACACTCCTTATACCAATACAGGCTCATCGGCAGGATGTATGCATGGGCATTGCAGGTCAATACATGCTTGTTGGAAGAGTACAGATATGAACACTGTGAGCCAACTTCATTGGAAGAAGAAACTGCAGGCCAATACAAGCACATCGGCAGGACGCACACATTGGCAGAATGGGCCAGTACAAGCTCATCGGCAGGATACATACCTTGACGCCATGGGCCAATACAAGCTATTCGGCAGAATACACACGCTTCTACCGTGGGTCATTACAAGCTCATCGGCAGCAAGTACACTTCGGCGCCATGGGCCAATATAAGCCATAAACACACAAACACCATGGGCCAATACAAGCTCGTCAGCAGAATATGTATATGAGTACAGTGGGCCAATACAAGCTCATCGACAGAATACACACATCGGTGCCATGGGCCAATACAAGCTGTTCGGCAGAATTCACCTATGGGAAGAATAGGCCAATACGAGCTTGTCAGCAGAATACACACATGAGCACCGTGGGCCAATACAAACCCATCGGTAGCATGTACACATTGGCAGTGTGGGCCAATACAAACTGTTTGGCAGAATTCACCCATGGGCAGAATGGGCCAATACAAGCCCATTGGCAGCATGTACACATTGGCAGCGTGGGCCAATACAAACTGTTCGGCAGAATTCACCCATGGGCAGAATGGGCCAATACAAGCCCATCAGCAGCATGTACACATTGGCAGCGTGGGCCAATACAAGCTGTTCGGCAGAATTCACCCATGGGGAGAATGGGCCAATACAAGCTCGTCGGCAGAATATGTACATGATTACAACGGGCCAATATAAGTTCATCGACAGAATACACACATCAGCGCCATGGGCCAATACAAGCTGTTCAGCAGAATTCACCTATGGGAAGAATAGGCCAATACAAGCTTGTCAGCAGAATACATACATGAGCACCATGGGCCAATACAAACCCATCGGCAGCATGTACACATTGGCAGCGTGGGCCAATACAAGCTGTTCGGCAGAATCCACCTATGTGCAGAATGGGCCAATATGAGCTTGTCAGCAGAATACATACATGAGCACCGTGGGCCAATACAAACCCATTGGCAGCATGTACACATCGGCAGCGTGGACCAATACAAGCTGTTCGGCAGAATTCACCCATGGGAAGAATGGGCCAATACAAGCTCATCAGCAGAATACATACATGAGTACAGCGGGCCAATACAAGCTCATCAACAGAATACACACATCGGCGCCATGGGCCAATACAAGCTATTCAGCAGAATTCACCCATGGGAAGAATAGGCCAATACGAGCTTGTCAGCAGAATACATACATGAGCACCATGGGCCAATACAAACCCATCGGCAGCATGTACACATTGGCAGCGTGGGCCAATACAAGCTGTTTGGCAGAATTCACCTATGGGAAGAATGGGCCAATACAAGCTCATCGGCAGAATACGTACATGAGTACGGCGGGCCAATACAAGCTCATCGACAGAATACACACATCGGCGCCAGGGGCCAATACAAGCTATTCGGCAGAATTCACCCATGGGGAGAATGGGCCAATACGAGCTTGTCAGCAGAAAATACATGAGCACCATGGGCCACTACAAACCCATTGGCAGCATGTACACATTGGCAGCGTGGGCCAATACAAACCCATCGGTAGCATGTACACATTGGCAGTGTGGGCCAATACAAACTGTTCGGCAGAATTCACCCATGGGCAGAATGGGCCAATACAAGCTGTTCGGCAGAATTCACTCATGCAAAGAATGGGCCAATGCAAGCTCATCGGCAGCATGCGCACCTTGGCAGCATGGGCCAATTACAATCTCATCGGGACAAATGTCATAGGTGCATTGTGGGCCCATGCAAGCGATTCGTTCGGCAGCTATCCTACCAGCGGTACAGATAATGTGGGCCCACACGAGACTGTTTGCAGACAAGCCTGATGGGCCCATACAAATATATGCACATTATATTAACAATGGGCCCACATGGGCTTTGCCGACTGACATGGCACAATTGCACATGGGCTTTACCGAGTCTATCGCAAGGATTTGCGTCATGGGCTCCATTTCGAGCACCCTTCCTCCTTCTCCGCCCCCATTTTCTCCGCCGAATCATGCAGTCTGGGTGAACACGCTCTTGTTCTTGAGCTTGGTCATCAGTATCAGCTGTGCTCTACTCGCAACATTACTTCAGCAGTGGGCACGAAGATACCTCAAGGTCACCCAGCCACGTTACAGTCTACACAAGTGAGCAAGGATCCGTGCATTCTTTTTTGAAGGTGTTGACAAGTCTCTCCTTCCGTGGGCAGTTGAAGTGCTTCCGACGTTGTTGCACGTTTCCCTGTTTCTGTTCTTTGCCGGCATCTCTGTGTTCCTTTGGAACGTTGACCTGACGATTTTCAATTCGGTGGTGTCTTGGATCGGGATTTGCACTGCTCTGTATGGGTGCATCACATTTTTCCCAATCTTTCATCACGACAGCCCATACCACACCCCACTCTCATTACCGGCCCGGTCCATCGTCATTGGGATACCATATTTCATTTTAGAGGCTCTTCGGAGACTCACTTTGTTGTTCTATTTCAGTGGTAAATCCTACAGTCGCTTTCAAACATTGAAGGAAAAATATCGCAAACGGCTTGTGCAGGGCATGCAGAAGACAGCCGAGGAAACTGCTCTGGAATTACCACCGGAGATCGACACTCGCGCATTTCTGTGGACGTTCGACAGTTTGGACAAAGACCACGAACTCGAGCGCTTCTTTTCCGGCTTACCTGGCTTCCGCAGTTCAAAGTTCGTCAAAGATCCTCTTCCCCTTCTCACCTGGGAGCAAGCGGATAAGCTTTCGAAGGCATTGATAGGGTTGTTTGATCGCACATTCTCATCAGATTTGCTTCCAGAGTCGGTCAAAAATTGGCGAGCTATCGTCTGCGTCAGGGCCCTTGATCCGGCGTTGTTTTCCTACAAATACCATCGGCTTATGGGCAATATCATGTTCAAAAACAAATATATGGGACTGCAAACGAGCAAATTTGGCTGTATTGTAAGAGGCTGGGGCAGTGGTAGAAATCAAGGCACTGGATTGGTTACACAAGCTGTCGTTACCAATATCATTGCAAGGTCGAAACCACGCGATGACTCGTGGTTCATTCTCGCCTCAAGTGAACTGCGCGTCCCGGAACCTGTCCTTCGGGACTATGCCGCAAATGGTAACAACCTGTCACTTGCCGTTCTGATTCACGTCATTCGCCAGCAATTTGACCATTTCATGGAACCCTATTGGCCATCTAGCGACTTCCGGAGCGTTCTAGATGCAGCTTCTGAATTCGATGTACTGGATACGTCACCTGAACTGCAGCACGAGTTCTGTGCTCTCTGGAATCAAATTGTTCTCAAAGCTCAGAATGACAACGACGAGCAGAGGGCGTGCTGGATCCTCATGCCAATTCGCAAGATTTACCTATCTCTGCATCAAGATAGCGATTGTATGCCAACACGATTCTCAGCCTCCACGCGCAATTGGAATGTCATTCTGTATGAGCCATCCGCATATCCAGTGTGCAACGTCACTGGCCATATTCGCGACTTTACTTCTACCACCCTTGTTCACACTGTCCTGAATGATAGCGCAGTGCCAGTCCCTGCTTCTGTTGCCAGCCCCGATGTACCTTCACCATCTGTACGTTCCCCACTTCGTATTGTCGAAAGCACCACGGATATGCCACCGCCTCTTGACGACTTCCACCCCGCTCCTCAGACAACAATAAAAAGCCCTCACATTCCTACCTCAACTGCCGCTGGTGCAACAACGCCCCACCCCACTTCCAAAACGTCCACATCCCCTCTTTGTTCCCCTTCCCCTCCACCCGCTGCCATTCCCCTCCAGAAAAATGAAGAAACCCTGACGCCTGTAGATTCACCAAATCTCCCACTTTCAGCTTCAAACCTAGCTCTCGACAGTATGCTTCCTCCAGGTGCACCGCAGTTCCTCTTCACTTCCACCGACGACCTAATCCTACCCTCTAACTGACTTTCCCAGGCCCCTGTCTCCCGATAACAGTCACCACTGCTCCCAGCACATTCCCGGGACCGACTTCTGCACCTGATCTGGGTGCTGCTCCCGAGGACGATGATGGCCATAAACCTGGTTTGCGCAACAGCAAGGATGCTCTTGACCCCCCCTCGCTGAATCTGGCCATCGACCCAAACACCTTGGATCATCTGCCACAACCCCCGTCACTGCCGTCGGTTACTGACTTGGACGTAGTCATCGCAGGTCCTTCAATGTGGGAAACAAATGCTGAGCGTACGAGAGATCATCCCCGGCACCCTTCACATAGCCAGTACGATATCGTTTGACGCATCCCCTAATCTCTTAGATTCGATAGGGAATATATTCGTGTTGAGCCCTCGATATTACGACACCGATACATTCAAAACCTTTTCTCAGTCTGTGTGTATGCTGTCGTATGACGCGGTCCAAGGCTGTGGTGTAAGCTCAAGTAAAGTGAAGAGGAGTGAATGAGGAGTCATAACCTTCGTCTTGACCAACTGCGGGTGGATGGGTGTTCTTGGAAGTGATGATGCGGAAGCTCCTGTGCACATCCGGTCAGCCATCCCTATCTCCTCAGCCTCGATAGTGCCCACCAATACTGGTTGCTTGGGTCTCTTGTTGAGAAGAGCGTCGATCGTCTTTTGGAGTTGACACTACGGAACCACTCCTAGGTGAGGGACAAGAACATTGCAGGAGGGTAGAACGAGTCGCAAGGAATCCGTAGTACGTTACCTAACGAGTCAGTAAGCGTGAGTAGACATATATTTGGTGCTCGGTCGGAGAGAACGCTGCTTCCATTCATATCGAAGGCAACATGCATGTTCGAAACTTATGTGGGCACTACAGGAGTCTCAGGTTGCTTCGCTGCCGGCGCCACCACCATCGTGACTGCCTTACGGCTCCGGAAAAATGCGACAACGTTGAGATCCCAACGCGCTACTCCCCGTAGTCCTCGCGAGGATCCTGACCAACAGAGTTCAACCCTGCAGGACTAACATACGCACGTAGTCTATGCGGGCTGGGCAGTTAACAAGCCAGCGCAAATGACCTTTGATCTATGACAGCATCAATCCGGGGTCTTTCTCATGAGGAAAGAAATTTAGTGGGAGGCTGGACGGATGGAAGGCTTACCGTTTACCGTTGATAGCCCAGTGCTCTACTTGTGTCGTGGTCACGTATCAAATTCCCCGGAGGTCTGCGTGCGTTTGCTGCCATGCGTGCAATTCGTCTGGGCGCCATCTAAGAACGTCCGGAAGAGGGCGAAGAGTGGGTAAGCACGTGCAGCGAGAGCCGCATCGAGCTTGAAGAGCGATGCGAGCAGATGTGCGCGAGCCTGTAGTGGTTGGCCTTATCCCTGCAGAGAGAAAGAGGCGCGTCAGCTGAGACGAAGGCAGAAGACATACGGCTGCCCCACTTTGGAAAGAGTTTAAGAGCGTGTTGTAGTCCGAGAGCCTGAGACGGTGAGCAGATGGTCGTGTGAGCGTGTCGAAGAAATTCGTGGAGTTCTAGCGAGTCGCAGATATGATGATACGATTTCTGGAGAATAGATCGGCTGTAGGTTTAATACACGGGCATATAAAAGGTTGAACTTTCAGTAATTTCAGTTTTAAGCTGCAAACTCTTTTATACGGTGGCAGTGAGAGGGAAGCATCGAGGGAGAAAAAAAGCTCAAAATATAAATGGATCACCAAAAAAAAAAAAAACTCATGCACGCACCCCGATCAGTCCCTTCGCTGGGCCTGCATATGCTTATTTTTGAACTGGGGTTTCGATTATTCGGAGACTCACGACACCACGACACCACATCAATATCACAAGACAGAGGAGTTCGGCGAATTGCTTGGACTCAAGTGCACGTCCCCGGATCTGGCCTACAAGGTGCGTCACATGCACCGCTTACTAATTCTGGTAGCTGTTTCAGGTGGGCCTTTTGCGGCCCGGCCACGCTTCTGAGCGGCGTACTCTTTCTATCAAGCGAACGCACTTCCCTCGATGACGCATACAAATGGGTATTACATCTTTGAACACATGCTGAACACGCTCCAGTGCTCATTTCGGGAATTGTTCCGCGACGCGCGGTTAGGCGGCAGTCGGTGATGGTATCGACGCAGACTGGGACGAGTCTGCGATATCGACTCGTGCATGTGCGATTTCGGTGCTCATATGGTGTCGTGAGGAGGTACATACGTGGGTCAGCGCATCCGATGGGTCGCAGATTTGGGAGAACGCGGGTAAATTGGAGGCATAGAGGGTTGTAAGTGAGTATAAAAATGGGAAGTGTGATGAATAGTGCCGGGGAAACCGTTCGAACAGGGAACGCATGAAGCGCGACGGAGGCTTGAATACTTCGTGGTACAGTATTCTTTGGTCACCGCTGAGTACTGAGTAATCAGCGATACAAAATAGTAAGATACGTAGTAGAGAAGAGAGTGTAAGAACGCACAGATTAGAGCGCTAGTTCAGCTCGCTTGCGACAAATAGTCAGAGTCGATCGACTCGCGTTAAGACCAGGGGGAGCGCCCAGGCTCAAGTGACACCCTTCGAGTTCGAAGTTGGTCTTCATGCTCTCATGGAACAAACCCCAATAGGCAGTTCATTTCACTTGATCCTTCTTAGCACATATGTAGGTAGAGCCAGATACCTAGACAAAAACATTTTCGCGGTGGACTAGGGGACAGGTGTTGGGCGGCTGCTGGAATCGCTGGATAGAGTCGGTAGGGAAGAGTTTTGAAAAACGGAGCGTTGATACGACAAGGACATTTTTTGGATGGTAGAGTGGGCTACCGAGTACTCCCAGGAAGGCTGTAGCGAGAACCTGTGTATTTCCGGTAATTAAGTACACTGGATGTTGATAATGTTGCCACCATACTGTAACGACCGCACACGTACGGTAATGTTTATGTACATTTGTACTTGTTTGTATATCGTATCTTGATTCCGGGGGCAAGGAATGCGATCCGTCTCAAGGAAGCACGGCACGATGCAGCGAGGGCGGTGGTACATCAGCGAAGTCGGGGTCCATTCAGGGGGATTTCCGGAGCATAGCATGCGTAGGGCGAGACTTTGATACACACCGTTCCACCAACAGCTGGCATCGCCTAGGATAGATGCCTCTGGTACGAGCAGCTGAAGTGCCTGCCCAATCAACCGTATTATAAGACACGCGCCCATCATCGAGCATCATTGTTGTCCTCAATGTGCTTTCTTGTGGTGGACCTGCAGGCCAGGAAACCACCTGAACGGAAGACATTCTTTCTGAATAGGTATGTAAACAATCCCACACTACTTACAGTGCAATTAGGGGGTCTCAGAGGTGCTTCACATCGACACCTGCAATGCAAAAACGATTTAGGAAGGCGCACAAAATGACTAATTTCGTAATGACAAACTGTTGTGCATCGAGCGCTTGTGGTTCGGCCGACCCCGTCAGTTGACCGAGAGCAGTCGCCCTGAACACGGTCCTCTCCATATCAACTCACGCCGAAGTATTCAATGTCCCAAGCTTTCGAGAATGTCGATGCGACCGGAGCAGATATGGGCATGAGCAGAGGTACCTTACTCTTACTTGGCTCTGTCCTTACCGTTCTCACCTGCCGCTGCCGACCCCATAGGTGTCCACCAATATCCACCTCAGTCAGCGTCGACTCAGGAACCACGGGGGATGAACAACTTTGTCGATGGATCAGGGCCCATTTTTTCAATGTATCTAGAAATGGCGACGGAAGAGGACAAGAAGATGGCCGAAAGTTGGAAAGCAGACGCAGATGGCATTCTCATTTTTGTGCGTCCTTGTCTTCCTACTGCTTCACACAGACTGATCTCTCACAGACCGGTTTATTCTCTGCTGCTGTCGCCTCATTGATCTCAGTATCCATTCAGGACATTCGACCAAACCCACAGGACACTTCCAACTTCTACCACGCAAATATCTATCAGGCTACTCTCGCCGGCCCTGCATCCAACGTTTCTACTTCCCTCCCTGCTTCCCCGCCTCCATTCTCTCCGCCGAACTATGCCATTTGGGTGAACGCGCTTTTGTTCTTGAGCCTGGTCATCAGTATCAGTTGCGCTCTGCTTGCGACGTTGCTTCAACAGTGGGCACGAAGATATCTCAAGGTTACTCAGCCGCGTTACAGTCTACACAAGCGAGCGAGGATCCGTGCATTCTTTTCTGAAGGCGTCGAGAAGTTTCTCCTTCCGTGGGCAGTTGAAGCGCTTCCGACGCTATTGCACGTTTCCCTGTTCCTATTCTTTGCCGGCATATCTGTGTTCCTTTGGAACGTCGACCTGACTATTTTCAAGGCGGTGGTGTCATGGATCGGGATTTGCACTGCTCTGTACGGGTGCATCACGTTTTTCCCGATCTTTCGTCATGACAGCCCCTACAACACTCCACTTTCGTTGCCGGCGTGGCACATTGTTGCTGCAATATCACTCGTCACATTTCGGGTCCTTCGATGGTTTGCTCTTTCTACTGTCTTCTGTTTCCCGTGCATTTGTTTTGGGCGCGTTGCTCTTGAGCGTTTTGCTGAAAATGCCTTCCGTCGCTTTGACTCCTTGGAGCAAACTTATCACAGATTGCTCTCGCAAGGCGTGCAGAAGACGATTGAGAAAACTGCTCTGGAATCACCTTCGGAGATTGACACTCGCGCATTTCTGTGGACGTTCGACAGTTTAGACGAAGACCACGAACTCGAGCGCTTTTTTTCCGGCCTGCCTGGCTTCCGCAGCTCAAAAGTTGTCAATGATCCTCTGCCCCGCCTCACCGAAGAGCAAATGGAGAAGATTTCAGCGGCACTAACGGGGTTGTTTCGTCGCACATTCTCATCGGATTTGCTTCCAGATTCAGTCAAAAATTGGAGAGCTATCATCTGCGCGAGGGCTCTCGATCCGGTTTTATTTTCCTACGAATATGATTGGCTCATGAACTCTATCATGGTCTCAAACATATGCAGGGGACTGCAAACGAGCAAATTTGGCAGTATTGTGAGAGGCTGGGGCAATGGCGGAAATCAAGGCACTGCATTAGCCACGCAAGCTATCGCTACGAACATTGTTGCGAGGGTGCAACGGCGTGATGACTCGTGGTTCATTCTCACCTCTAGTGTGCTGGGCATCCAGGAATCTGTCCTTCGAGACTACGCTGCAAAAGGTGATAGCCTGTCACTTGCCATTTTGATTCACATTGTACGCCAGCAATTAGACCACTTCAGGAAACCATTCTGGCCATTTTTTAGGTTCTTGGACGTTCTAGAAGCAGCTTCTAAATTCGATGTACGACATACGTCACCTGAGCTGCAGCACGAGTTCTGTGCTCTCTGGAATCAACTCGTTCACAGAGTGCAGAATGTCGATGATCGTAGGATGGCGTCCTGGATCCTCGAACCGATTCGCAAGATTTACGTATCTCTACATCGAGATATCGATTCTGCGCCGACGCGGGTCTCCGCCTCCACGCGCAATTGGAACGACATTCTGGGCGAGCTGTCCTACTATCCAGTGTGCAACATCGCTGGTCATATCCCCACCTCTACTCGCACTGCTCTGCGCGATAACGCTCCGCTAGTCCCTACTTCCCTCGCCAGCCCCGATGCACCTTCCCCGTCTTTTACCGCCACGCTTCGTGTTGTCGAGAACCTCACAGACCTGCCGCTCGACGACGTCCATCGCGCTCATCAGACAATTATCCAAAGCCTCTGCAGTCCTGTTTCCTCACCCAATTCAGCCACCGCTGGCGCCATACAGGGCACCGTCAACCCGAGTGCAACAATGCCCCATCCCACTCCCGAAACCTCCACGTCCCCTCTTTCCCCTACCTCCCCACCCGTTATCATTTCCCCTCGGCACAGCGAAGACCCCCTGGAACCTGGCCCCCCATCTTCAGCTTCCTATGACCTAGTTGGTAATATACTTCCTACAGGTGCGCCGTGGTTTTCACACTCCCCAAAGACTCGATACAACTTTAACTGTCTTTCTCAGAATCCTATCGCTCGGTACTGGTCACCACCGCTCCCAGCGCTCCTCCGGGGCCGACCTCTCCACCTGATCTGAGTGCAACTCCCAAAGATGTTGGTAGCCCAAACCCTGATTTGCGTAAGGAACAGGACAATCTTGACCCCCCCTCCCTAGATTTTCCACCACAATCCTCATCACTACCGTCGATCACTGACTTTAACGTAGCCACCACGAGTCATTCGCTGAAGGAACCAAAACTGGGGCGTACAGGAGATCCTTCCCCTCACCCTTCACATCACCGGTATGATATTGTTTAACCTTTTAGATACATATTCCTACTGGGCTCTCGATACCACTATACTGATACTATCCGATCCTTTCCCCACCATCTATGTGTACGTCGTCCTATTACCCAATACAATTACCGTGGCGGAAGATATGTAGAACCCCAAGGCACATCACCGTATGAGATGATATAAATGAGGGTGTAGTTTAGCTCCCAGTTATGTGACGGACCTCAAATCACCCTGATACATTCCCGCCTCCGTCTACGAGATCTTGGGAACCCCAGGCTAACTTCGAGGATAGAACAGGGTCTCACTTAGGTGCAGAATATACTTCGCAGACGAAGAGGATAAGGTGATGAGTCACTGCCAATGAAGTACTGAAGGTCGAGCGTTGAGGTGCGCAGACACAAATAGCAACTTTACTTCGCATGTTGTGCTACGCTTTCTCCCTTCTTGCATCAACCTCAGGTTGGTGTGTCAGTGCATTCGCCGCTTCCACGTAGCCCTTTGTTCGTGGCTCAACCAATGACATCCACTAGACTTCGTAGATTAATTCGCATTCTCTTTCGCCAGATATCTGCCAGGTTCTCAACAGCCCTCAGGCCTCAGGCGCCATGGCCGTTGACTCGAAATGGGCGTGCTGAATTACCACTACCGCCGGCGTAGACTGAGGCGCCAGATGGCTCTGACCCGCTAGCACGTCCAGTAGACCCACTCCTCACCCAGTTCGAACATGAGCGAAAAATAGGCCTTTGGTTCGCAAGAGACCGGACCACTCACAATGTGCCACGCTCCGTAATTTATGAAGTTCACCTGACGCTTGCTTCTTCACCACGAAGCGCCTCCGCCTATTTCCAATACAGGGCGGCGCCTTACCCATTGGGCGGGAACACTGGCGTGTAGAAGCACTCTGCAAGGTCCTGTCTGTCCATGTCTGCAATGGCCTGTACCGTCTCAATCATGCTTCGAAATCGGCAATAAATGCTGCACTGACGGAGTGAGTTGGAGCGCCTCGTCAGCGACGTTTCTGTCCTTCATCAGCGCTGTATGGCATGCGGAGAGGAAGGTGAGTTCGGCAGTGGGAAGTCGGGAGCACACGAAGCCAAAGAGCGTGAGACGGACAAGTTGTCGAACAGTCTCCCACGACATATAAATTGTGAGCTGGGCGACCTGTATTTCGCTCAAAGTACATATGTCATCTTCAAAGGCGCCTTATGCGAATTTTCGCGAGAGGGTCTGTGGCACAATACTGTACTGTATGGACCAACAACCAACGGCTCTCATGCATGGTGAAGGTAAGCCCGCGCTGGACCGTGCATGCCCTTGCCAGGACCATAAATCCATAAGGGTGTGAGCCGTTGAAGCGAGAAACCGACACAGTAACTCACGCAAGCCTGCCTCACGTGTGAAAGTACCGACGGATGTCCTCCGCCTCCAACTCATCCCATTACCGTCGCCATTATCGCCTAATCTCGTGATTTTCTACCGAACTCTCGTGTGCATTCTTCGCAGCTTCCACAAGTCGTATGCACGGCGCTTGCCAGTGCATGCATAAGGCCACGTGGGGGCTACCCGGAGTAGGTCGGCGTGGGAGGGAGGCACGGCGAAGGTGCATGTATAATGAGAAAGCGTGTTTCTCAAATGTGAGAGTCTATAGTGGATGTGGACGGAGTGTCATAAAAAGTGAGGTGTGGCACTGTGTGGATGTTGGTGTCCGCTCCGGATATGGACGGGCGCTCAAGCTAAGGAGTGTGCGTTTCAGGGTAGAGGGGAATAATTCCGCAAGACTTACTTGTGCACGTGCTTTTTGAAGCCAACACAGGGTCTGGAGTGGTTCGTCGATGGGCCAATGCCTCAAATGAGTTGTGAAGTGTGAGAGGGAAGGACCCAGGGCCTACTAGGGTTTGGAAGTGTTATGAATGATGCTAGGCAACCGTTCGAGCGCGGCATGCATGAGGCGAGATGTCGACATGAGTGAGACGAGGCCAGGGAATACTTCATGGGACAAGAGGTCACTGTGATATGAGACGGGGTGAGAGCGCTGGCGCATTTCTCTTGGTCCTTCTTGGAACATATGGAATCAGAGCTCGATATCAATGTTTTCTGCAGAAGCTTTGGAGACGGGACCGGTCATGAGGCCAGCATGTGAGATCGAACAAGTTGCAGTCCTCGTGAACTGTGCAAGTGGGGTTCGATAGACCCTATGGATGGATGGCCTCGTGGTGCTTTATAACTCGCCAACGGAAACGCTGCGCGGTAACTAGTCTCTCTCAACGCCCTCCACCCCACCCCCACCGCATATTCTTTAATGTCCAGGGCTCCTCACGACGCTAGCGACATACGCAACGCAGGAATAGGTACAGCTACCTGACCCCACTTATTGTATTTCCATCGTTCTCACCAACCGCGTGTATAGGCGGTGACCAGTACCCACCCCAGTCAGCGCCTAATCAGGCGTCACACGGAGTGTCCAACTTTGTCGATGGGTCAGGGCCTATATTCTCGATGTATCTAGAAATGGCGACGGAAGAGGACAAGAAGATGGTCGAAGGATGGAAAGCGGATGCCGATGGAATCCTTGTCTTTGTGCGTCTCTACCTTCCGACTGCTTCACACCAACTCATCTCTCATAGACCGGTTTATTCTCCGCTGCCGTCGCCTCGTTAATTTCAGTGTCCATTCAGGACATTCGACCGAACCCACAGGACACTTCCAATTTCTATCTCGCAAATATCTATCAGACACTCGCCGACCCTGGATCCAACATTTCGGCTTCCCTCCCTGCTTCTCCACCCCCATTTTCTCCGCCAAACTACGCGGTCTGGGTGAACACGCTCTTGTTCTTGAGCTTGGTCATCAGTATCAGCTGTGCTCTACTTGCGACATTACTTCAGCAGTGGGCACGAAGATATCTCAAGGTCACCCAGACACGTTACAGCCTGCACAAGCGAGCAAGGATCCGTACATTCTTCTTCGAAGGTGTTGAGAAGTTTCTCCTTCCATGGGCAGTTGAAGCGCTGCCAACACTGTTGCACATTTCCCTGTTCCTGTTCTTTACCGGCATCTCTGTGTTCCTTTGGAACGTTAATCTGACGATGTTCAAGTCAGCGGTCTCATGGATCGGGATTTGCACTGCTCTGTATGGATGCATCACATTCCTCCCGATCTTTCGTCATGACAGCCCCTACCACACCCCACTCTCGTTGCCAGCGTGGCACATTATCACTGGAATACAATTTGTCACGTTTTGGGTCCTTCACTTGTTCACCCTGTCTGCGTTCATTTGTTTTCAGCACTTTTGTATTGAGCACTCTTTTCTTCGTCGCTTTGCTGACAAAGCCTACAATTACTTTGGATCCTTGGAGGAAAGTTATCAAAATTTGCTCTCGCAAGGCATGCAGAAGACGATGGAAAAAACTGCTCTGAATTCACCTTCAGAGATCGACACTCGTGCATTTCTGTGGACGTTCGACAGTTTGGACGAGGACCACGAACTCGAGCGCTTCTTTTCCGGTTTACCTGGCTTCCGCAGCTCAAAAGTCGTCAAAGATCCTCTTCCCCTTCTCACTTGGGAGCAAAAGGAGAAGCTTTCCGTGGGATTGAATGGGTTGTTTGACCGCACATTCTCATCAGATTTACTTCCGGAGTCGGTCAAAAATTGGCGAGCTATCATCTGCGCCAGGGCCCTTGATCCGGCTTTGTTTTCCTATGAATACGGTCAGCTTATGAACACGATCATGTTCAAATACGAATGTATGGGGCTGCAAACGAGCAAATTTGGCTGTATTGTGAGAGGCTGGGGCAATGGCGGAAACCAAGGCACAGGATTGGTTATACAAGCTATCGTTACCAATATCGTTGCAACGTCGAAGCAGCGCGATGACTCGTGGTTTATTCTCGCCTCAAGCGAACTGCGCGTTGCGGAAACTGTCCTTCGAGACTATGCCGTAAATGGTAACAGCCTGCCACTTGCCGTTTTGATTCACGTCGTTCGCCAGCAATTTAACCATTCAGGGGAATCATTCTGGCCGTCTGTCTCGTTTAGGTACGTTCTAGAAGCAGCTTCTGGATTCGATGTACGGGATACACCACCTGAACTGCAGAACGAGTTCTGTGCTCTCTGGAATCAAGTCGTTCTCAAAGCTCAGAAGGACGACGATCGGAGGATGGTGTCCCGGATCCTCGAACCGATTTGCAGCATTTATGTGTCTCTACATCATGGTACCGATTCTGCACCAACACGCCTCTCCCACAACCCATCCTCGTATCCATTGTGCGCTGTCCTGCATCATAATCCCGAGTTTGTCGCTGCCATTTCCGCTCCCGAAGCACTTTCCTCGTCCCCACCTAGCCCACTTTGTGTCATCGAAAGCTTCACCGATGAGCCACTGCTTGACAACTTCCACCACGCTCATCGGTCAACTATCGAAAGCATCCGCATTCCTGTTGCCTCATCGACTCTGGCCACCGCTAGTGCATTACAAGACACTGTCAACTCGGGTATAACTACGCCCAACCCAATCCCCGAAACGTCTACATCCCCTCCTCTTTTCCCTACTTCCTCACCCGCTGTCGTTTCCCTCAGCAAAAACCCTGAAACCCTGATGGCTTCCGGTATACCAAACGTCCCACCTTCGGCCTCTTCAGGTCGAGGTCTCGACAATATACTTCTTACAGGTGCGTCACTGTCTTCACTCTCGCCGACGACCGAATCCTACACCTCACTGTCTTTCCCAGGACCCTGTCACCTGACAATAGCCACCGCCGCTCCCACCGCTTCTCTAGGACTGACCTCTGCACCTAATCTTGGTGCTGCTATCGAGGGCGACAATAGCCAGGAGCCTGGCTTGTGCAACAACAAGGATGCTCTTGGCCCTCCCTCAGTGAATCAGGCTATCTACGCAAAGCCCATAGATCTTCCATCACAACCCCCGTCACTGCCGTCAGTTACTGACTCGGACGTAGTCATCACAATTCCTTCAATGTGGGAACCGAATACCGAGCATAGAGGAGGTCATCCTCCGGATCCCTCGCATGGCCAGTACAATATCGTTTAGCGCATCCCACATTCTCTTAGATTCGGTGGGCCATATATTCTTGTTGGACCCTCGACATTGCCATACCGATACTTTCAATCCTTTTTCTACTCTCATGTCCATGCTGTCGTATTACGCGGTACAATACTGTGGCGAAATATGTGTAAACTCGAATAAAGTAGGGTGATTTGAATGGGTCTTGGCACAATGCAGGTTGGGAGCGTTCCTAAAAGTAACCCAGAAGCCTCTGCACGCATCCGGCCAGCCGTCCCTATTTCCTCAGCCCCGATAGTGTCCGCAAATCTGGTTGCTTAAGTCTCTTATTAAAAGCAGCGTCAACCCTCTTCAGAGTCGACACTGGGAAGTGGCTCCTAGATGAGCAAGAACAACGCTGCAGGAGGGTGGGAGTCGCAGGGCCCCTTAGTAAGTCACCTAATGGGTCAGCACGAGTAGACACGTACGTAGCGCTTGGTTGAGAGAACGCTGCTGGCGTCAACGTCGAAAACGACCGATCCTTGTGCATGTTTGAAACTTAGGTGAGCACATCATCCTACCACATGAATCTCGGATTGCTTCGCCGCCGGTGCCTCCGCCGCTGTGACTGCCTCGTTACAGCGCTGGGTGAAAGTGACGATGTCGAGGCCCAGATGCGCTACTACCCGAGGAACTTGACCAATAGAGTTCACTCCTGTGGACCGGATACGAGCGCAATGTCTGCGCGGGATCGGAAGTTCAAAAGCTGGCGCGGATCACTTTTATTTATGATAGTGTCGAAGTGGGGTCTTTCTCCCAGAAAAAGAAAGAAAGACTTTGGTAGGAGACAGGACGAATGGAAGGCTTACCGTCGATGGCACAGCCGCTCTACTTGGGTCACAGTCGCACACCAAATTGCTCGAGGGTGTCTAAGTGCGCTTCCTGCCAGGCGTGCAGGTTGTCCGGCCTGCTACTTGAGACCTTCCGAAGGAGGAGGGCGAAGAGCAGGTGCGCTTGCATAGCGAGAGCGGTGTTGAGTTTGGAGGGCTGGTCAAAGTCAATGATAATCAGGTCGGACTGGGCCGCGGCAACTATGATGTGGGGTCTAGCGAACGGATTTGCATGAGCTAGTAATGGTAGGCCTTTTCTCGGCACAAAGAAAGAAGCGCGTCAGCAGGTGAGGCGGGGAAAGGCAGAGGACGTACGACTTCCGCTTTGGAAAAGATGCCGTCAAGGCGCTCCAAGAAGGCGCTCATCTCTAACGGCGTGACCTCTCTTTCCTTTGGCCATTTCCAGATGTTAGCGTGGGAGACCTGCGGCACATGCGGCTCGCCATTTGTGCTGGCGCATTCTAAGAATGGGGTTGTAGACCGGGAGACCGAGAGCAGATTGTTGTGAGAACATGTTGAAGACATTTTTCGAGCTTCAGTAGAATATAAATAAGAGTTAGGGAACATTTGAGATGGAAACGTACATGCGGTATTTGATCACGGACTCGGCGGTCATAAATCTGGTTTCCAGAGAATATATCTGCCGCAAGTCAGATATTCGGTTATATGAAAGGTCTGAATCCTTCAATGTCAAGCTACAATCTCCATCATTTTAAGACGATGGTGGGACGAGAGCATCGGGGGAAAAAAAACGCATGCACGCACCTCAGTCGGTGCACTGAGATTTGTCTAGCATCTTGAAATCTCCAAATATGACAAAAAAGACCTCTCTTCTCTGCACAACATCACAATATAGACGAGTCTGGCTCTCTTCGACCACCGGTTTCTGACGAATCGATCGGACCCAAAGTGCACGCACCATATCTGGCATTACCACAGAGATAACCTACGGGCCTGGCGACCTGTACTTCGTCATCAATCAGGCAGAAGTTGCAGCACACAACGAAATTCCCACATACCTAATCTTCAATGTTCCCTTCACGAATATGACAGCATCTGCTTTCGCTATTTCATCCAAGTTGCAGGACGAGGATTTCCTGTGGAAACGTTGATTGTAGAGGAGTTTCCACATAGTATGTAATTTCGTCCAAAGATTCAAGAGGGAGCGAAAGTGTTCCGGTGAACGGCATGTTCGCCACCATGACGGTGCCAGAGAGGTCGGGATGGGCGCGAGAGAACAGGTCATGTGACAAGGTCTGAGCCAGTTCCGAGTCAGTCTGAAAGTCTGAACATGCGGAGTCGAGACTCGTCCGGTGCCGACCCTTCCCCAGCGACCTCCTATTCGCTACCCATGACTATCTCCGATATATGCACGCGTGGATGAGATTGTGGTTTGAATGCATGAGCATTGTGGATGTCGAAAACTTGCCGTGCAGTGGTGACTAGTCATCAGGAAAACAAAACGTTACTAGGAGCACTAGCCGTGACTAGTGCTGAATAGTGACACCCAAATATGGTAGGAGCTAGTTCTCCTAGTCACGGCTAGTCGAATTTTGTTTTGCTGATGTATATGTTCGTCGGATACATGCCGGACCGTGGAGTTGATACAGAGTGGAATGAGCTCACGAAATAGACTGATGCGTGTGAAGTTTAGATACTGACACAGCTAAGGAGCGGTGTTAGGCATCTCAATCGCGTCGGTATGAACATTGCGGATAGGCGGGGCAATTGAACGACAAGGACATTGTGGGGAAGAAGACTACGTGGTCGTGAGATACAACCTGAAGTATATCTCGACTCACGATGCAATTACCGTAGGAACTCCCACCGACAGAGGTCTTAGTATTGTAGACGCCTGCAATGGAAATATGAGGCGCTGCAGCTTATTTCGCAATCACAATTTGTTGCGCTTCGAGCACTTGCATTCGGCTGACCCCGTTGCCTCGTGGTGCACTCATGGTCAAGATCATGGCGCTTTGCAACTGGCTGAGAGCGGTCACCGGTCACCGTTAACACATTCTACTCTCCCAGATTTTATTCTCCATAATATCGACTCGCTCCAGAGTATTCAATGCCCCAAGCTTTCGAGAATGTCGGTATGACCGGGGCAGATATAGGCCCAAGCAGAGGTACCGTACTCCCACTTGGCCCCATCATGATCCTCATCGTTCTCACCCACTACTGTGATCCTCATAGGTGACCACCCGTATCCACCTCTGTCGGGACAGACTCAAGAGCCACGGGGAATGTCGAACTTCGTCGATGGGTCAGGGACTATTTTCTCGATGTATCTAAACATGGCAACGGAAGAAGACAAGAAGATGGTCGAAGGATGGAAAGCGGATGCCGATGGCATTCTCATCTTTGTGCGTCATTATCTTCTGACCAATTTACACGCGCTGATCTCGCACAGACCGGTTTATTCTCCGCCGCTGTCGCCTCATTGATCTCAGTGTCCATTCAGGACGTTCGACCGAACCCACAGGACACTTCCAATTTCTACCTTGCAAATATCTATCGGGCTACTCTCGCTGGCCCTGGATCCAACATTTCCACTTCCCTCCCTACATTCCCGCCCCCATTTTCTCCGCCAAACTATGCAGTCTGGGTGAACGCGCTTTTGTTCTTGAGCTTGGTGATCAGCATCAGCTGTGCTCTACTTGCGACGCTACTTCAGCAGTGGGCACGAAGATATCTCAAGGTCACTCAGCCACGCTACAGTCTACACAAGCGAGCGAGGATCCGTGCGTTCTTTTTTGAGGGTGTCGAGAAGTTTCTCCTTCCGTGGGCGGTTGAAGCATTGCCAACACTGCTGCACGTTTCCCTTTTCCTATTCTTTGCCGGCATATCCGCGTTCCTTTGGAACGTTGATCTCACAATCTTTAAGTCGGTGGTGTCATGGATCGGGATTTGCACTGCACTATACGGATGCATCACGCTTGTCCCAATCTTACGCCACGACAGCCCATACCACACCCCACTCTCGTTGCCGATCTGGCACATTGTCGCCGGAACACGATGGCTCGCATTCCGGGCTCTTCAAAGGCTCACTTTGTTTGGCCGTTTCAGCCATGAAACCTACTATCGCTTTAAATATCTTGAGGGAAGATATCGCACACTACTCTTGCAAGGCATGCTCAAGACAGCCGAGGAAACCGCTCTGGAATCACCTTCGGAGATTCACACTCGCGCATTTCTGTGGACGTTTGACAGTTTGGACGAAGACCACGAACTCGAGCGCTTCTTTTCTGGCTTACCTGGCTTCCGCAGCTCGCAAGTTGTCGAAGATCCTCTTCCCCTTCTCACCGAAGAGCAAAAGAAGAAGCTTTCGTTGGCATTGGAAGGGTTATTTTACCGCACATTCTCATCAGATTTGCTTCCGGAGTCTGTCAAAAATTGGCGAGCTATCATCTGCGCCAGGGCCCTTGATCCGGAACTATTTCCCATTCAATTTCTTGCCGTCATGCGCAGTATCATGTTCGAAAACAAATGTAGGGGGCTTCAAACCAGCAAATTCGGCTGTATTTTAAGAGGCTGGGGAAATGGCGGAAATCAAGACACTGGATTGGTGACACAGGTTATCGTCACCAATATCATTGCAAGGTCAAAACAGCGCGATGACTCGTGGTTCATTCTCGCCTCAAGTGAACTCGGCGTCCCGGAATCTGTCCTTCGAGACTACGCCGCAAATGGTAACAGCCTGTCATTTGCCATTGGGATTCACGTCATTCGCCAGCAATTTGACCATTTTGGGGAATCATTCTGGCCGTCTCGCTGGTTCTTGGACGTTCTATACGCAACTTCTGAATTCGATGTACGGGATACATCACCTGAACTGCAGCACGAGTTCTGTGCTCTCTGGAATCAAGTCGTTCTCAAAGCTCAGAATGATGACGATAGGATGGTGGTGTACGATATCCTCGAACCGATTCGCGACATTTATGTGTCTCTACATCGTGGTACTGATTCTGCACCAATACCCTTCTTCGTCGATCCATCCTCGTATCCATTGTGCGCTGTCCTGCATCATAATCCAGCGTTGGTCCCTGCCATTTCCAGTCCTGGTGTACCTTCCACGTCCCAGCCTGCCCCACTTTGTGTTACCGAAGGCCTCACCGATGTGCCACCGCTTGACACTTTCCACCCCCGTCTACAGTCAACTACCGAAAGCCCCCACGTTCCTGTTGCCTCAAGAGCTTCAGCCACCGCTAGTGCATCACAGGATACTGTCAACTCAGGTATAAAGATGCCCCACTCAACTTGCGAAACTTCTACATCCCCTCCTCTTTTCTCGACCTCCCAACCCGCTTCCATTTCCATCAAGAAACATGGAAAGCCACCGACACTCTCAGATCTACCAAACCTCCCACCTTCGGCTTCGTCAGGTCCAGTTCTCGACAATATAGTTGCTACAGGTGCGCCGCTGTCTTCGTTCTCCGACGATCCAATCCTATATCTCACTGTCCCGATAATAGTCACCGCTACCTCTAGCGCTTCTCCTGGACCTACTTCTTCTCATAATCTGGGTGCTACTACCGAAGACGATGGTGGCCAGAAGCCTGGTTGGCGCAATAACAATGACGCTCTTGACACCCCCTCGACTCGGACAATCCACGCGAACACCATGCCAGCTCTAGACCGTCCACCACAACCCCTATCACTAACGTTTGTTACTGACTCGGATGTAGTTATCGCGGGTTCTTCAGGGTGGGAGCCAAATGCCGAGCGTACAGGAGATTGTCGCTCCTCCTCTGCATCCTTCACGTCACCGGTATGATATCGTTTAACGTTTAACACTTTAGTTACATCTTCCTTTTGGGTCCTCGATACCGCCATACTGATACTATTTGATTCCTTCCTCATCATCTGATGTGTACACTGTCCTATTGCGTAATACAAATGTTAAGGCGAAATTCGCGAACCCCAAGCCACATATCCGTGCGAGAGAATATCAACAAGAGTACGGCATGGCTCCCACTTGCGCGACTGACGTCCAACCCACCCAATGCATTTCTCGCCTCGGTCTGTAAGATCTTGGGAACCCCGGGCTAACTTCGAGGACGGAACAGGGCCTCTCTTCTGTAAATATATCCTTCGCGGTGGTAGACGAAGGGGACAAGACGATGACGGAACATTGGGGGGCAGACGAAGATAGTAACTTTGCTTCACAAGTTGTGCTACGTCTTTTCCCTTTTCCCATCAAGGTCGGCCAATTCTCCACTTCCTCGTAGCATTTTGTTCGTGACCCAACCCATGACATTCACGGGCCTCGCAAATCCCTCCACATTCACATTCACCAATATCTTCCAGGTTCTCGACAACTTCAGGCGCCTCGTCCGTCGACTCGAAATAGATGTGCTAAATTAACACTGCCGCCGGCGCCGAGTTATCGAGACGTCAGGTGACCCGCTGGTATGTCCCGTAGACCACACCTCGCCCCGTTCAAGGGTGAGCGACAGATGAACGAGGCTCACGAGAGACAGGGCCGATCACAAAGGTGCCTAAAACAGTCCGTCGAATGCGCTCCGTAAGATACGAAGTTTACCCAATGCTCGCTTCTTCCTCGAGAAGCCCCTCTGCCTATTTCTCGTAAGTGGGGGCGTCTTACCTGTTGGGCAGAAATACTGGCGTGTAGAAGTGGTCCTGTCCGTCTATGTCCGCTATTTCCCGCGCCGGTCTGAGCACGCTTCGGAATTGTCGATACTCCATTGCCGTAGTGAAGCGGAGCGCATCGTCGGCAGTGCTTCAATCCGTCATCTGCGCCGTAAGGTATGCGGAGAGGAACGCAAGTTCGGGAGTGGGAGTGGGAGATGTCATGAAGCATGAGACAAATGGTGCCGTGGAGCTTGGACGATGCATCGAACGGTCTCTCTAGCTTCAAAGGACCGAGGGTCGTGGTGTGATGACGGGGAACAGTTTAGTCGCATGTTTTCTCGATTCTGGAGAGTCGATTCACGAGTTTAATAGGTGGGCATATAATAGCTTGAAGATTGTAAGATGGTAGTGTGATGAGAGCGTCAAGAGAGAAAACATTGGCACGCGCCGCGGCCAGTGCCGACCCCCCAAGGCACGTATGGAATCGATTTGGATATATGAGGTGCACTGGCAAGTTCCGGCTCTTGGTCTGCCCGACGAAATGTGTCCTGCGAGCTGGGCGATCGGCTTTTCTGAAAAGCATGGCCAAACACCCATGTACGTTTTCTTTGAAAGTATTTTCCACTGATTTCGCCACGCCGTCCGTTCTGATATAATAGCGGTTGCCGATTTTAGACTCGGAGCATCGACACAAGAAGGCCAAATAATATAGCTCAATGACCGCGGCCCGACTACAAGTAACTTATACCTCTCGCCTTCCCCCCACTGTGTGGGGAACTATTGAGAGAAGTAGTACACGGTCAGCACTGCACGACGCACAACAAGTCTATACTCACCCGGGCCCAAATCCTCGACAATTTTTATTTCCCTGACATACTCGGTAATGTCTGGTGTAACCAACAATTTCAGAAAGCCCAGTGTACTCTCGTCTGTCGTATGGACTAAAATTTCCCAAAATATTTGAGTCGTGAGTTCATGGAAGGTTGAATTTACACATCACAGGTTGAGGATGTCATGTGCAGACAATTCCGTGTCTTCTACAATTTTTCCCAAGAGTTCATCCTGTAGCGTAAGCATTCCAACCGGCCATGGCTTAGTCGTGCAAAGTGGGGGGCAGTGGGCCATTGTGTATGTGTCTAAGTTCGCGGATTACTGTAGTGTCGCCACATGAGCTCAACCCCAATGTTTACTCATCCTTGTGGCCGTGCTAATGCTTCTTGCTCCACCCACCGTGCGCACCTGCCAGTGCAGCCAGTACCACTTTATACCACACGTAGTACTTGAATGTGTGTCAATTACTGCACCGATGACTGCTGGCGTCAATTGCCCCGGTTTCCTTGAGAATTAAAATAACATACTCGCCGACTGAGGACCCAGTCTGTGGATGTTATATTGGGTGAGGGGAAAAGCAGGAGGCCGTACAGCGATTCGTCGTAGCATAAACCATGTACAGTTTTTTAGTAAGGGGTACTGTAAAGCGATTCTCTTCTCACCCACTGGTCGCCATCACAAGAGGTTAACCCCGCCCCTTTGTAGCCCTTTCACAATCGTAACAAGTGCTCCGAGCGCAGGCGCGTCCTCTTCTGTGACACGTAGGGAGTAGGCTGAATTAGAGTCGAAGCCATATTCCTGCAGGAAGCAAACATATCGCTGATTAAAGTTGTATCCCACTACTAGGCTAACCAACTCAGTTAGCTCATTGGCGAACCGGTGTGGGGCCTATCTCATGAAACGCAGATTATGCAACTTTGCAGTTCGAACTTCTTGAGCGTCTTTCCATGACGCACAAAAATCTGTTGGAGTTCCTCGGTGTCAGCCACACACGATGAGTAAGCGTCGGGAAACTCCGACACGGCTAAGGTCGGAAACGACCAAGTCGAGTACAGATGCCCACTATACCACTATAGATTTAGTACAGAAAATTTTCATTCGCCGTACTTATATACATCGTAGCTACAGTAGTGACACCTCAGTCTTTTCTCCCGAAGACTGAGGTTAGTACTTTACCTTACTTTCCCGTATGCTACCTTTACTAATTGTATCTCAGCCAAGGGGGTTGCGGGATTTTAAGCGCCCATACCTGGGTTAGGGGGGTAGGGGGGGTATAGTGGTCCCTTATCAGATTTTTGTGTACCGGCGCCTCTAGGGCACTAACTCTGACTATCGTGTGGCCTGAATAACCCACAGGTGTTTTTTTGTACCCGTACCCATCACAACCCTTACTAGCAGCGAGGGGTAAAGATACCCGCCCAAATGAGTAAGGGTAAGTCAAGGGTTACAAGGGTATCGAATGATGAACAGCATGCAGAGATCCAATACTCACAGTGAGACAAAGTGTACTGTGGTTGTTACGCCGTCACGGCGTGAGCTTGACTTGAGCGTGAAGCAGTGGTAACAACTTAGCAATATGACAGTCCTGCGGGCTTGAAGACGCGGAGGTCCAAGCTTATGTCGTGGTAAATACACGGAGGTATACCAATGAGTTGAAGGTCTTGCGAGAGAAGTTGACGATCTTGAGGGAAAGTGAAGAGAAAGAGAAAAGAAACAAGTGACGATTCAAGAAGACCAAGATGGCGTATCTTGGTCTTCGCAAGCCAGTTTAAATACAAGTCAGCAGGCTTTCAAGGGCTGCCATGAGTCACCGTAAGTAAGCGTCCAACGTGTCGCGTAAGTAGCTCAAACCCTAGTACTACTAGTACTAGTATGTGTGGCGTCCATCCTCAGTCAGCTATCAGTACCGTATCTCCTATCGTACTACCGTATCACCATGCGTCGTAGATAAGTCCGTCACTAATATACCTTACCGCCGTAGTGACAACCAGTACAGTAAGGGTCCTCAGTCGAGTATAGCAATATGAAAGTCCGAAACGTGACATCACCCCCCTTTTAGTGTGAGGCTCCAGACTCACTGAAAGTCGCGGGGCGGCCAATCGCGCTGCTCATCAGCGATGCGCTCCAGAGCGGTAGCGCGCTCCAGATGGTAGATAGAGTCGTGCCTGTCGCCCTGCGCGCACTCGATCATCGCGCAGAGTTGACTCACCCTAGCGTGGAGTCGATCCAGCTCATAGCTGGCTGCGCGGAAGCGCGTGACCTCCGCGGTGAGCGACTCGTTGTTAATTCGGTTGAGCGCACAGTCGGTAATCTTGTCGGCCTTGAAGACAACGAGGTCCTCGTGTGGGTACGTGCGGCGGAGTGCGGCGGAGACGTGGGGCTCGGCGTAGAAAGGCTTACCGTAGACATGTGGCGAGCCCGGTATAACTCCTAATATGAGGGGGTCTGCCCCTCCGATGATTTGGACGTGTGATGCGTCCCTCTCTACTCTGTCTGGCCCGGTGATGGGGTATTGAATGTAATGGGGTCGTCGGTTCGCCCGGAACCCTTCAGGCGCAATGACATGCGTGGGGTCCTCGGCGGCGGTGAACGGACGGTGATCGGCGGCACCAGGCACGCGCACACGTCCTCGATACATGGGGGAGCCGTCGGAGTGGACGAGCCAGGGCGTGACGAGGGGATTATCAGCGTCGCGTTTCGTTCGAAGGAAGGCGTGTCTCGCCGGGTAATAATCTTCGTCATCATGGCCAGCCTCAGCTGCCACCATCGCTGCCGTCGCTCGCGCATCTCCCGCAGTCGGGCCGCTGCTGAGTCAAGCTGCTCCTTCTGCCACTCCGCCGCTACTCTCCTCCAGCCCTCCAATTCGTACTCCATCAGTGCTTGAACGCTGGTCATTGCTCGGGAAAACTCCGCGAACGCCGATGAGGTCGTCGCTTGGGGGGATAGCGGTGATCGGTTCTCGTTCGCCGCTATCGTTTCGGAAGACATGGATGACGGCTCGGTCGTCGTCAGGGGTAGTTGTCGGGTCTGGGAATCTGGTGATGATGTTGGCCCATTCTTGCACGGTGATGGGCCCCTCTGTTGGTGCAAGAGGTGTCCATGGCGTGAGCTGAGTGTTTGGAACTTCGGTGTCGTCGTCCTCAGCCAAGAGGGCGCGGGCATCTTCTGCGAGGGAGTCGAGGAGCTGCGCCTGGGTGACATGTCGCAATGGGGAAGTGGGCATGAGAGTGGTGGTTGAGCAAAGGAAAAGGGGATGACTGTCCTCTGTCCGAATGACCCCTACTTTATCTCTTTTTCCGTGGGCTTGTGTTTCTTGATACAGACGGAGCGCTTCCGGCGCGAAGACGTCGTTTTTATTGACCCACTGATTCTCCGAGTCTGGGTACCCCTTCCATTTGATGAGGTACTGGAGGCGCCTTCCTCTGCCGAAGTGCCGGGAGTCTAGAATGGCCTCGACTTCGTATTCCTCTTCTCCTTCTATCAATTCGGGCGGTGGTCGTGTGAAGTTTTCTCCATGCAAAAGGGTTTGCTTGTATGGGGTGAGAAGATCGATGTGAAACACTGGGTGAATGCTCCACTGCGTGGGAAGCTCCAATCGATAATTGTAAGGGGACATCACCTGTGTCACCCGAAAGGGTCCGTGGCGTCGCGCCGCTAGTTTTGCCGTGGGTTGATTTGTCCGAAGATGCTTACCCTCAAGCCACACGAGGTCGTTGACTTTGAATTTGGGTGTATCTTTGTTGCGCACCCAGGATTCTTGGGCTTTCTTTATGAGGCGTTGGGCGTCGTCTCTAGCCTCTTTCAGTTGTGTCAGTCGTGCAGTTACAAGAGGGATTGGAGATGGCTTATCAGTCCAATCCGCTTGAGGGTTGTATCCCATCAGGAGTTGGAACGGCAACTGTTTGGCGTGTTCGTGTGGCCAGTTGTTGTGCGTGAATTCAGCGATTGGTAGGTAAGCTATCCAGTTATCTTGACGCTCATTTACCCAGAAGCGCAAGTACTGTTCCAACCACTGATTAGTTCTTTCGGACTGTCCGTCCGTGCGTGGGTGGTACACCGTTGATATGTTTTGCTGGATCCCCAAAATTCGGCACGCTTCTCGGATGAACTTGGACGTGAAGCGTGGGTCGCGGTCGCTAATGATTTTACGCAGTAGTCCGAAACGTTTGAAGACGTGAGTCACGTACAGAGCCGCCGTTTCCTCGGCCGTGATTTCCTCTTTGCATGGGATAAAGACGGAGGTCTTGCTACAATCGTGGTCCGTGACTGTCAGTATGCTATCGTACCCCTTCGACGGGGGGAGTTTCGTGATGAAGTCCATTGCCACTGTATAAAACGGTGTGGCCTCTAGTATTGGCGTGATGGGATGTAGTGCGGCCCGTATGGGTCGAGTGTTTACTTTGTTACGTTGGCATTCTGCACATCCTTGTACGTATTCGCATACGTCTCGTTGCAGTCGTGGCCACCAGTAGTGTCGTTCCAGGATTCGTTGAGTCCTTGCAATGCCCGGATGGCCATGTATTGGCAGGTCATGGTGGTCATGTATCAGCGCACGATGTGTGGATGTGGGTCCGGTGATCACGAACCTGCCGTCCTTGTACCATTCTCCCTGTATCTTTTTGAGTTGATGGGGGTCTACCCACATTCTGATGATTTCTTCGTCCTGTTGGTGACGCGGTTGTTGTAGATTCGGATTTGCAATAAAGGTGCGCGCCACGTTGAGGGTTCTTACGAAGACTTTGGGGGGAAGGACAACGACCTTGTCGTTGTCTTCAGCCCCTTGATCGTAGTCGGGTCATCTTGACAAAGCATCCGCCCTTCCGTTGTTCTTTCCTTTAATGTGGTGAATCTCAAAGTCGTACTCGGAAAGTTCGAGTACTTCCCTGGCAACCCTTCGACTAATCTTTTGTGGCAATTTCCAGTACTGTAGGTTGAGGTGGTCGGAATAGATTTTGATCTTGTGTGGAGCCCCTGCGAGTAGTGGCCTCCAATTCCTCAGGGCTTTGACGATCGCTAATAACTCCAAGTCATAAATGTCGTAATTTTGTTCCGCTTCTGAGAGCGTTGCGGAGTAGTACCCTATAGGGTGTCGCTTTCCGTCAGACTTTTTCTGTAGTAGGACAGCTCCCACCGCGTATCCTGACGCGTCAACCTCTAGTTCGAATGGATCTTGAAGTACCAGGTGTGCTAGGACCGGTTCCTCGGTTACGAGGCTTTTGAGCGTGTTAAAGGCCTTGTCTTCATCGTCTGTCCACCGCCATTCTTCGTCTTTTCGTGTTAATCTGGTGAGTGGTTTGGCGTGGTTGGCGAAGCCGCGAATGAACAGTCTGTAAAAGTTGCAAAAGCCAAGGAAGGATCGGACGTCCTTGACTTTCGTGGGCGTTGGCCAGTCTTTAATCCCTTGAACTTTTACGGGGTCCATACGAGTTACCCCCCTTTCAAGGATTACCCCCAGGTAATCCATTCGCGGCTGGTGGAATAGGCACTTTTCCAGCTTGAAGTACAGGTCATGTTCTTCCGCGATACGGAGTACGTCGCGTACTGCCGCAACATGGGCTGCAAGGTTGTGATCAAAGTGAGTGGCGATTCCAATATCGTCCATATAGACACGTATTGTGGTTCTGAGGCGTTCATGCTTCGCGATCGTGTCGCGGTATATGTGGTTCATCATGGCTTGGAAGGTCGCTGGGGAGTTGGTAAGACCGAAGAACATGACCGTAGGCTCAAAAAGGCCGAACTTGGTTTTGAAAGCCGCCTTTTCTTGGTCGCTGTCGCGGATACATACATTATTGTAGCCCCATCAAATATCGAGTTTGGTGTAGATGTGGGCGTTGCTGAGATCCAGGATGAGGTCTTGAATGAGCGGAAGGGGGTACTGGTTGCGAATGGTATGCGAGTTGATGACCCGGTAGTCCTGTACCGGGCGTAGTTTTCCATCCTTCTTTTTGATGAAAAAGAAAGATGATGCGTACAGGGAAATAGAAGGGCGTAAGTAGCCCTGTTTCAACTTTTCATCTAAGAACGCCTTAAGTTCGCCTTCCTCTTTCTGCATCATAGGGTATATTTTGCAGTCTATGGCGGCCGGCGCGGACGGTTTAAAGTCGATGGCGTGGTCCCACGGCCGGGCCAGGGGAAAGCGATGCGAGGCTTGCTCGCTGAATAGTTTGTTGAATGCGGCATATTCGGGGGGAAGGACGGTCGTCACTTGGTGTTGTTTTGCTTGTATGGCCAGTTCTGTTGATGTGGTGGCTCTTGCGTATGTCTCTTCTTCTAGTTCTCGCACGATGTTTTCTTTCTCGGCTACTATCAGAGCTCGAGTTGCAGTTGTTGAGAGCAGCGTTTCTTCGGTGGCCAGCACTACTGGCTGCATGTCGGGGTGTATAGTTGCCGTAGCCCACTGGATCGTGGGTTCGAAGGCGCTGAGCCAGGGGTAGCCGAGGACGATGTCCTCACTTCCGAGGTCTGTGACCAAGAAGGTCATTTTCTTTATCTGTCCTCGTGTTTTTACTTCCAGGTTAACATAATGAGTGATTAACCCAGCTTTGTTTTCTGTATTGTCTATATTCCATATTTTGCGTGGTGTTTCTAGTGGTTGTACCGGGATTCCTGCCCGTTTTGCCATGCTTGGTCGGATGAAATTGTCGGTCGCTCCAGAGTCAACCAACACGTTGGTTTCAGTCGTTTGGTATTCCGTTCGGACAGTTACTGGAATTCGCAAGGATCAATAGCGCGTTGTCACAATTACAGAATTACAACGTAAGGCCCTCACCCAGACTGACGGGTTCAGGCGTCCTGAAAACCCTCTTTTCCCCATAGGTCCTGCAGTATGAGGTCTTTTACTTCGTCCGTACTATTGGCCACCTGTGTGAGCCATTCCTTTGCTTGTTCTCCGGCCGTTTTTGTACTTGCCGCGTTGATTTGCGGTACGGGTGTTGCGCTTGGTGCTGGTGACATGTATCCCGGCAATGATGGGGCATATTGTGAGGGCGCATATTGGGATACTGGCCCCTGGAGGTATCCGGTGGTTTCGGTCATGCGACTGCTGGATGCAGTGGCGGGCCACTGTTGCTGGACGCGTGGATGCAGACAATTTCGTGAGAGATGCCCTGGGGCGTGACAGTTATAGCAAAGGACGTTCCTTAAGTCTCTTCGAGAACCTCCTCTCCCTCGTCCTCTCGATCCCGGCCCTCCTCTCGGTGGGAATGGCGGTGTGGGCCAGTTGTGGTGCGGTAATTTGTTAAAGTCGATATCTTTGGATCCTGCCAGTCTCACCTTGGCGCGGTCGGCTGAAGTATCCATGGCCCAGGGGTTGGTCTGCGGTAGGTTCTGTGGGACCGCCCATCCCGCGTTGCCGCTCTGCTTCTTTGGTTGCGTTGTCGTATTCTTGTACTCGTTGAGCCTCGCTTTGAGGTGTATGTAGTTCCTTTGTCTTTTAAGGACGGCCCTCTTCCAATCATCGAACGTTACAGGGTCGTCAAATTGGAACGCGTTTTTAAAGAGTTCCTTGGGCAAACCCGACGTGAAGAGGTCAATGGTTTGCGGTTCGTTGAGGCGGTAGTGAGCCTTCCGTGCGAGCTGTTCAAAGTCATTGACGTACTTGTCAATGTCTTCGCCTATCATCTTCAGGCCTTTTCGTAGTATAGCCTGGGCTTGTTCTCGTTCTAGTGTATTCTCGAAGCGCTGGCTGAAGCCGTCGGCAACGGCTTCCCAGAGCGCTGGGGTATAGGGACTAATCCCTCGTTGTATCTGTCGATTGAGCCAATTCAGGAAAGACAATACCCATTCGCTGATGGCTCCGCCCTTGATGTAGGATAGAAACAGGAGACACCTCCTGTAGTCGTTTTGCATGATGGGGGCGTCCAGATTCATGCCCCAATAGACGTGCCACTGTGTTAGGAATTGATCTACTTTGAGTCTGTCCCCGTCAAAGATGGAAGGTGGCTCGCCGGTGAGTTTTTCATTGTGATGTCCTCCTCCTCCGCCGGCGCCTCCTCCACCCCCACCCCCGCCGCCCCCTCCAGGCGGCCCACTGGGCGGTCTTCACGGTGGTTCAGTTCTTCGTATGTCGAAAGGGATGCCCCCTCCTGGCGGCGGCGGCGGGTCTCCACTGGGTCCGCCAATTCCTGGAGGTAGCTCCAATGCGATGGGTCGTCCCGATGGCGGGTCTCCTCTGTCGGACCCTATTGCCCGAAATATCGCGGCGTCGTCTGCCGTCATTCGTCTTCCGGTTTCTGGGTTGATAGGCAGGAGTATTTCTCTTGCCTCCGCTTGTATGGCGCGCGATTCTTCAAGCGCCACTTCCTCCATTGCTTGGGTAATAGTGGCCATGATGGCTGGTGATCGAATGTGAATGGGTTCTGGCTCTGTGATGTGGGCGGACTCAGCTCGTTCGAGGAGGAGATCTTGTATAGCTCCTCCGCTGGTTTCTGTCTGGTCTGGTTCTCGCCCCTCGCTTTCTTCTGGATTTTCTTCCTCCTCTTCTTCTTCTCCTTCTTCTGACACTACCTCTCCTGTGGAGTGTTCTCTTACTTGCCCGTCAATGGGGCCCCAGTCGGCTCTGGTGTTGAGTTCTCGCATGTCGATGTCGCAGCGATATCGGGGTCCTGCCGGTCGTATTACGTCCCACTGGGATTCTATCGGGTTCCACATAACTTCTACCCAACACAAATGGTCGAAGTTAAACTCAACTGGGCGGAACCTGCTAGGTCCGTTGAATTCCACAAAATACCCGGTTTCTTCTTGTCTGTCCCTCCAACTAGCAGCTTGTAAAAAGCGCGTGGGGACGTTTCGCTCTCCTCTTCTTGGAAGTGAATAAGGACGGAAGCTCGTCCACTGATCTCTTGTTGTTATGGCCACGGTGGGATCTTGGTCTTAATGTTACGCTGTCACGGCGTGAGCTCGACTTGAGCGCGAAGCAGCGGTAACAACTTAGCGATATGACAGTCCTGCGGGCTTGAAGACATGGAGGTCCAAGCTTATGTCGTGGTAAATACATGGAGGTATACCAATGAGTTGAAGGTCTTGCGAGAGAAGTTGACGATCTTGAGGGAAAGTGAAGAGAAAGAGAAAAGAAACAAGTGACGATTCAAGAAGACCAAGATGGCGTATCTTGGTCTTCGCAAGCCAGTTTAAATACAAGTCGGCAGGCTTTCAAGGGCTGCCATGAGTCACCGTAAGTAAGCGTCCAATGTGTCGCGTAAGTAGCTCAAACCCTAGTACTACTAGTACTAGTATGTGTGGCGTCCATCCTCAGTCAGCTATCAGTACCGTATCTCCTATCGTACTACCGTATCACCGTGCATCGTAGATAAGTCCGTCACTAATATACCTTACCGCCGTAGTGACAACCGGTACAGTAAGGGTCCTCAGTCGAGTATAGCAATACGAAAGTCCGAAACGTGACAGTGGTGAGATAAAGGGGCAGCTGGTAAGCAGCAACAGAGAGATCTTGCAGGGGTGAAGCAGAGGGTGTCTGGCACACAACAGTGAGGAACTGATGTTACATTGGAGAAGAGGGAACATACCTGGCACACAACAGTGAGGAACTGATGTGGACCAGGAGCGTACAAGCCTACTACTTATACTATACAGGAGAGTGACACTAGTACAAGAGGAGTAACACAGGGTCACAAAGTACAAGAGACATTGTTCTACATGTGGGACAAAAGAGTGTGCTAATGGAGAACAAGGAGCGCTGTAACGCCGTCACGACGTTAGCTCGACTTGAGCTTGGTAAGGCGACTTGTCAACTTAGCTGATCACGCCAGAAGGCGTATGGCACGAAGGCAATTTCTAGATGTTCGAAGACACTAGGACTACTGCGGTTTCCCCCTTCAGTCGAATATAGGGAGAAGGTGTTGAGAATGTGAGAACAAGGAAGTGACGATTGAAGAAGACCAAGATGGCGTATCTTGGTCTTCCGCAGCTATCTTAAATACAAGAAGAGCAGGCTTTCAAGCGCTGCTATGAGTCACTGTATCGTAGTGTCCAACGTATCGCGTAAGTACCGCAATCCTAATACTACTACTACCTGTACTAGGATCGAGTCATTGTTCAACACCTATCTCCTATCGTAAACTCCGAGTCCGTGACTAATTTACCTTACTGCTGTAGTCACAACTGGTATAGTAAGGGTCAATACGCGCAACCGTAACATCACCCCCTTTTCAGCGTGAGACCCCAGACTCACCGAAAGTCTCGCGCCGTCCAAGTCGCCTGCTTGTCGCTAATCCTCTCAAACACGTTAGCCCTCTCTAATCGGTAGATACAGTCCTTCTTGTCATCCCTCGCTGACAGCCGCATGGCCTGGAGTTGACGGATACGGGCCACAAGTCTCTCTTCCTCGTAAGCGGCCGCCCGGTAATGCGTTACCTCTGCAGTGAGGGATTCATCCCCGATGCGGTTAAGCGCGCGGTCGGTGATCTTGTCGGACGTGAGGATGACCAAGTCCTCGTGGGCGATGAAGGCGTGTCCCGCAGCCGATAGCATTGGGTGAGCGTAGAGGGGTTTGCCGTAGAGATGAGGAGATCCGGGAATGAGTCCCAGCACAAAGGGGTTCGCACCTCCGACAATTTGCACATGACTGGCATTCCTCTCTATGCCGTCGGGTCCGGTGATGGGGAAATGAATGTAATGGGGCTGTCGATTCGCCCTGAACCCCTCAGGCGCAAGGACCTGCGCGGGGTCGTCGTCGTGCATAATGGGGGTGTGAAGTGCGACGCTGGGCAGTCGCACACATCCTCGAGACATGGTGGTTCCGTCGGTGTGAACGAGCCATGGGGTGATTCGGGGATTAGTAGGGTGGCTGTGCGTTCGAAGGAGGGGGTGTCTGACCGGGTAGTAATCTTCGTCGTCAGCGTGAGCCTTGTCGTGAGGGAGCGCTGCCTGCGCTGCCGCAACTCGCTCAATCTCCTCTGTGCTAAGCGCAGTTGTTCGTCAGCCCACTCCTTCGCCATCCTCCGCCAGTCCTCCGCTGCTTCTAACTCCTGTTGGGTCTTCGAGGGGACGGTCGGCAGGGAGAATTCCCCTTGTGCCGATGAGGTCGTCACCTGGGGGGATGACCGCGACGGGTTCCCGGTTACCGTTGTCGTCTTGGAAGATGTGAGGGACGGCATGCTGCTGCTCGTCGTCGGGCTGTTGAGTCAGGTCGGGGAACCTCTGTAGGACGTTAGCCCATTCTTGAGCGGTGATATGCCCCGTTCGCAGGTTTGCAGGTGTGTACGGAGTGAGCTGGACCAGTTGAACCACGGTTTCTTGGTCATCTTCGAGGAGGTTGGCGGCGTCTTGTGCGACTTGGTCGAGGAGGATTGCTGTGGTGACATGTCTGAGAGGAGAAGTGGGCATAGAGGTCTGAGAGGATCGAATGTAGGAGTGATACTCTCCTTGATCGTCCGTGGGCTCACTTTTAAGGTATCAGGCGGTCGTCCGGCCCGTTTGGTATTCCTTTATTGCTTCCGGGGCGAATACGTCATCCTTATCGACCCACTGATTCTCCGAGTCTGGGTACCCCTTCCATTTGATCAGATACTGAAGCTTCCTTTTTCTGCCGAAATGCCGGGAATCCAGAACGGCCTCGACTTCATACTCCTCTTCACCTTCTACGAGATCCGGCGGTGGACGTGGGAAGTTTTCGCCGTGAAAGGTGGTGCTTTTGTATGGTGTGAGAAGATCGATGTGAAACACTGGATGGATGCTCCACTGCATGGGAAGCTTGAGGCGGTAATTGTAAGGGGACATCACCTGGATTACTTTGAACGGTCCATGGCATCGTGCTGCCAATTTCGCCGTGGGTTGATTGGTCCGCAAGTGCTTCCCCTCTAACCATACTTGATCGCCAACTTGATAACGTGGGGTGTCTTTATGCCGGATCCAGCTATCTTGTGCCTTTTTGATAAGGTCCTGAGCCAGCTGACGCGCTTCCTTCAACTGTGTCAGTCTGGTGATCACGTTCGGGATTGGAGATGGCTTATCCATCCAATCAGCTGTTGGGTTATACCCCATCAAGAGCATGAACAGGGATTGCTTCGTATGTTCATGGGGCCAGTTATTGTGAGCGAATTCTGCCACGGGAAGATACGCCGCCCAATTGTCTTGACGCTCATTAGTCCAGAATCGCAGGTACTGCTCAAGCCATTGATTAGTTCGTTCGGACTGCCCGTCCGTTTGTGGATGATAGGCCGTGGAGATGTTCTGCTGGATGCCCAGTATACGGCATACTTCTCTGGTAAACTTGGAGGTAAATCGGGGATTGCGGTCACTGATGACTTTACGCGGTAACCCGAAGCGCTTGAACACATGATCGACATACAGAATGGCCGTGTCCTCCGCCGTAATCTCTTCGTTACACGGAATGAATATAGATGCCTTGCTGCAGTCGTGGTCCGTGACGGTCAGAATACTATCGTATGACTGTGAAATTGGCAGTTTAGTGATGAAGTCCAGAGCAATGGTGTGGAAAGGAGGGGCGTCCGTAATGGCGGTGATTGGATGTAACGGGGCACGGGTCGGCCGGGTGTTGACTTTGTTCCGTTGGCAATCCGCGCATCCCGTGACGTACTCGTAGACATCCTTGCGAATACTTGGCCACCAGTGATGTCGTTCCACGATCCGTTGTGTTCGACTTATCCCCGGGTGTCTGTGTACCGGTAGGTCGTGGTGGTCGTGTATGATGGCTCGGTACGCTGACATTGGTCCTGTGACAACTAGTCGTCCATCTTTATACCATTCTCCCTCTATCTTCTTGAGATGGTGGGCGTCGACCCATGTCTTAATTATGGTGGGGTCTTGCCGTCGCCTCGGTTGTTGCATCATGGGGTGTATTTCCAGCGTGCGTGCGACATTAGCGGCCCGTACAAATACTTCTGGAGGTAGGACGACCACACCTTGGTTGTCATCTTCCCCCTGGTTGTAATCCGGTCGCCTTGATAATGCGTCTGCCCTTCCGTTGTGCTTCCCTTTGATGTGATGGATCTCGAAGTTGTACTCCATCAATTCTAGTACTTCTCGTGCGACCCTTTGGCTGATCTTCTGTGGCGTCTTCCAGTATTGGAGGTTTAGGTGATCCAAGAATATTTTGATTTTATGTGGGGATCCCACGAGTAAGGGGCGCCAGTGTCGGAGGGCTTTTACGATGGCAAGGAGCTCCAAATCGTAAATGTCGTAGTTTCGTTCTGCCTCGCTTAGTGTAGCAGAGTAGTATCCTATTGGGTGCTTGCGCCCGTCATTTTTCTTCTGTAAGAGGACTGCACCCACCGCGAATCCAGAGGCGTCGACTTCTAGTTCGAATTGATCGTGTAAGTCGGGGTGCGCCAGGACTGGTTCTTCCGTGACAAGGCGTTGGAGTGTTTTGAATGCCCAGTCTTCCTCTTCCGTCCACCGCCATTCGGCATCTTTTCGTGTAAGCCGGTTTAGTGGTCAGGCGTGGGTGGCAAAGCCTCGGATGAATAAGCGGTAAAAGTTACAGAATCCCAAGAAGGAGCGTACGTCCCTGACTTTTGTTGGCATTGGCCAATCTTTGATGCCTTGAACTTTTACCGGATCCATACGTGTTACCCCCTTTTCAAGGATTACCCCCAGGTAATCCATCCGAGGCTGGTGGAAAAGGCATTTCTCGAGTTTGAAATACAAGTTGTGGTCCTGAGCGAGGCGAAGGACATCTGTGACTGCCGCGATGTGGTCCGCAGAGTCGTGGCCTTCGCATGTTGCAATGCCGATATCGTCCATGTAGACCCGAATGATAGTGCCGCGCAGTTCATGTTTTGCAATCGTATCCCGATAGATGTGGTTCATCATCGTTTGGAATGTTGCGGGCAAGTTCGTGAGGCCAAAGAACATCACTGTCGGCTCGAAGAGGCCAAACTTGGTCTTGAAGGCCGCTTTTTCTTGGTCGCCGTCTTGGATGCGAATGTTGTTGTACCCCCAGCAGATGTCGAGTTTGGTGTAAATGTGTGCATTGCTGAGGTCGTAGATGAGATCCTGAATAAGGGGAAGGGGGTATTGATTGCGTATGGTGTGAGCATTAATCACCTGGTAATCCTGTACTGGGTGTAGTTTTCCGTCCTTCTTTTTAACGAAGAAAAACGATGATGCGTACGGGGAGATGGAGGGGCGGAGGTACCCCTGTTTGAGTTTCTCATCCAGGAACTCCTTGAGCTTGCCTTCTTCTTCTTGCGTTAATGGGTATATTTTACAGTCTATTGCGGATGGGGTATTTGGTTTGAAGTCAATTGCGTGATCCCACGGCCTGGCGGGAGGAAAACGTTGGGAGGCTTCTTCGCTGAAGAGCTTCTGGAACGTCCGGTAGACTGCTGGCAGTTCTACGGGCGGTTCTTCTTTCTTTGCTTGAATTGCCAGTTCCGTGGATGTTGTGGCGCGTAGGTATACATCTTCTTCGTCTAGGGCTTCGACTATTTCCTCTTTCTGATCCTTAGTAAGGGCGGCGGCAATGACGGCGTGGTGGTGAAGACTGTCCTGTGTACTGATCACCACCGGCATGACTTCTTCGTGTATCACCGCATCTCGCCAGTTGATGGTCGGCTCGTAAGTTGCCAACCATGGGTATCCTAGCACGATTTCTTCGGTTCCGACATCTGTTACTAGGAAGCGCATCGTCCTGTGATATCCCTTGGCATATACATCGAGATCAGTGAAGTGTGAGATAGACCCAGCTTTGTTTTCCGTTTGGTCTATATTCCAGATCTTTCGTGGTTGGGCAAGCGGTTGCGTACCAATCCCCATTTTCGTTACGAAATTCGGGTGTATGAAATTGTCGGTGGCTCCGGAGTCCACCAGTGCTCTTATGTCGGCCATTCGGTAATTCGTGCATATCGAGACTGGAATTCGAAGAGAACGAAAGCGCGTCATGATTACAGAATTACAGTTTAAAGCCCTCACCCAGGCCGATGGGTCCAGGCGCTCCGAAAACCCTCTTTTCCCCACAAGTCTTGTAATATCAAGTCCTTCACCTCATCGGGGGCGTTGGCAACTCCGGTGAGCCACTCTTTTGCTCGTTCTTTGGCTGTCTTGTTTGTTGACGCGGCTTTTATCTGAGCCGGGGGTGTTTCTTGGGTATAGTAGTCTGTTTCGGTCATTCAGACGGTTGAGGGTCCCGCGTTCTGTGGCTGCCATTGTCAGGGTTGCCTAGGGCTGGGACAATTTCGTGAGAGATGGCCGGGTGCGTTGCAATTATAACACAACACCGTCCTTAGATCTCGTCGGAATCCTCCTCTTCCTCGCCCTCGGGCTCCTGGCCCCCCCCTTGGCGGATAGGGAGGTAGGCCTGTGTACGGCGGCTTACTGTAGTCAATTTCCTCTGATCCTGCTAGCCTGGCTTTGGTTCGATCGGCGGACGTATCCATCGCCCATGGATTGGCAAGGTTTTTGGGGGACGGTCCACCCAGCGTTGCCTGTTTTCTTCGGCTTGTTGTCCTTGTATTTGTCCACCCTTGCTCGAATGTGGATGTAGTTGCGCTGCCTCCGAAGCGTCGCTCGCTTCCATTCATCAAACGTCTCTGGTTTGTCTAAATCGTACGTCTTCTTGTATAACTTCTTGGGTAATCCCTTGGTGAACAAATCGATGGTTTGGGGGTCATTGAGGCGGTATCCCGCTTTCCTAGCGGCTTCTTCAAACTCATTGACGTACTTGTCGACATCTCCGTCCACCATTTTGAGCCCCTTTCGTAGAAGCGCTTGAGCTTGTTCTTGTTCAAGGGTATTAACGAACCTTTGGTTGAAACCCTCTGCCACTGCATTCCACAGATCCCTCGTGTGTTGATCAATTCCTCGTTGTATTTGTCGGTTGAGCCATTTGAGGTACGACAGTACCCATTCGCTGACCGATACCCCCTTTATGTATGATAAGAACAGGAGGCTTCGTCGGTAGTCGTTGCGCATAACAGGGGTATCGAGATTCATTCCCCAGTATACGTGCCATTGCGTGAGGAATGAATCCACTTTAGTACGATCTCCGTCGAAGATGGTGGGAGGTTCACCGGTTAATTTTTCGTGCCCGTGTCCGTGCCCGTGTCCTCCTCCACCTGCACCACCTCCTCCGCCACCATCCCCTCCCGGTGGCCCCCCTTCTGGTGGGTTGTTTGGGAGGTCCGGTGGGTTCCCTCCCCCTCCTGGACGTCGGGGGAAGTCCCCTCCTGGTGGTCCTCCCCATCCAGGCGGAGGGTCGAGCGGTAGTTGTCGTCTTACACCTTCCCCAGACGGGGGATCTCCTTGATCGGGTCCTATGGCCCGAAAGATTGCTGCGTCATCTGCTGTCATACAGTGCCCTGTTTCAGGGTTGATGGGCATGAGATTTCGTTGTGACTCCAATCTAATTGCATCGGCCGCCTCTCGCGCCGCTTGTTCTCTGATAGTTATGATTTCTTCGGCCGTCATGGTGGTAGTTGCCATTTCTGCTGCCGGTGATCGTATGTGAATGACTTCTGGCTGATCCGAAATGTGTAAGGACTCAGCTTGCTGAATGGTGTATTGTTCAATAGGTCCAACACTCGCGGGTCGATTTTCTTCGCTTTGTTCGTCTTCTTCGGTTTCTTCACTGACCGCTTCCCCTGTAGAGTGTTCTCGTAATTGACTGTCAATAGGTCCCCAGTCAGCTCGTGAGTTGAGCTCTCGCGCGTCTATGTCGCACTGGTATTGTCTTCCTGCTGGTCTGATAACGTCCCAGCGGTGGTCTATGGGGTTCCACGTAACCTCTACCCAACACAGGTGGTCAAAATTGAACTCAACAGGTCTGAACCTTGTAGGTCCGTTGAATTCCACAAAGTATCCGGTCTCGTCTCCTCGGTCTCTCCACCTGGCTGCTCCCAAAAATCGGGTTGGTACGTTGCGATCTCCTCTCCGGTCTAGGTGATAGGGACGGAAATTCATCCACTGGTCTCTGGTATTGACAGTTGCCACAATGAATGATCTTGGTCTTAATGTAACGCCGTCACGACGTTAGCTCGACTTGAGCTTGGTAAGGCGACTTGTCAACTTAGCTGATCACACCGGAAGGTGTATGGCACGAAGGCAATTTCTAGATGTTCGAAGACACTAGGACTACTGCGGTTTCCCCCTTCAGTCGAATATAGGGAGAAGGTGTCGAGAATGCGAGAACAAGGAAGTGACGATTGAAGAAGACCAAGATGGCGTATCTTGGTCTTCCGCAGCTATCTTAAATACAAGAAGAGCAGGCTTTCAAGCGCTGCTATGAGTCACCGTATCGTAGCGTCCAACGTATCGCGTAAGTACCGCAATCCTAATACTACTACTACCTGTACTAGGATCGAGTCATTGTTCAACACCTATCTCCTATCGTAAACTCCGAGTCCGTGACTAATTTACCTTACTGCCGTAGTCACAACCGGTATAGTAAGGGTCAATATGCGCAACCGTAACAAGCGCAGAACAAAGAGAGTCTAGAAGTAAATGTTGCGCAGCAAAAGCCTTATAGGCCAAAGCGCAGCACGCAGGAAGGACGTTCTCACCTTTGAGTAGGTTGAGAGACTAATGAGAGAGGAGAATGTGCACAAGCAAAGTGGGTGATGTTCTGAATTCGCCTCTCTCCCCACATAGGAGGGTATTTATGCTCTATGGCCCCACCATGTCCATTTGCGGTTAAGTGATGAGTAAAGGCGTCCACAATATCGCGTTTTTACACACGCCTAATGTGTTTTGCCCTTCTGAGATAGTCATAGGACTTCTCCTCATCACGGGACATGATACGCCCGCTATTGTACGTATCGTGACTGCCTAATATGGTAAATATAGTACAGTAATGTCGTAACTGCTATAGATAAGGTCCTTACGTACTTATCACGTTTCAACACTCCCCCTTGCTTAGTGCAGCTAGTAAAGCGCATCTAAGCAAAGACCTTACATTAAAGACATTTTATAGAGGGATCGGTAATAAGCATTGACCAAGGATGCTTCGATCCTCAAATGTCAGAGGGATGTATAGGGGATTAGGTGTGGGGTCATAGCAACATCCCTTCATAGAATGAAAGGGACGCTTAACCCCAACAATGGTCGTCGATCCTTGGTTTAGTGAGCAGTTATACTATGCTGGTGATAGAACAGGATGTGTGAGCTTCCTGCTGGTAAGAATACCAGGGTTGTTTGACACAAAACCATAGAAGGCTTAGAGTCGGATGACTCAATAAACTTTTATGATTTGTGAGAGAACAACTCTCGCGGGACAGTCTTCTCAGAAATCATAAAAGCTTAGGGTCATAAGACTCAATAAGCTTGTATGGTTCTTTGAGAAGAACAAGTCGTTCGTGACTCATTTCTTGTGTATTCCCTATTACTGGGAAAGAAGAAACGATGTACACGGAGGAGCTACGAAAGACCCTTTTTATTCTACCTCCAACCATAGCGTTGAGCTGCTCAAGCTCTCGTAGGCGAGTGAAACTCCAGCCCAAGCTGTTCCCTGAATTTAAGGAACTTAATGCGACCCAGATTCTTAGTAAAAAGATCTGCGGGGTTCTCAGCTCCTTCTATAAAGAATAGTTCTATCTTCTTATCTCGAATTACTTCACGTATGTAGTGGTGACGCAAATCGATATGTTTAATCCGTTTTTCTTGAACCGGATTAGAAGATAGAAATATAGAGCCTTGATTATCTCCGCATAATGGAATTGGTTCTAGATTTATTCCTAGCTCAAGAAAGAGCGAACGTATCCAGACCAACTGTCTGCTTGTATCACACAGCGACATATATTCTGCTTCAGTGGATGAAAGCGCAATAGATTTTTGTGCTCTCGAATTCCAGCAGAATATTCCATTAGCCATTTTTACTAAATAGCCCGTAGTGGACTTTCTAGTGACTGGATCTGAGGCCCAATCAGAATCCGCGTATGCTATTATACCACCATCGCTTTTACCGTCATAGACTAAAGTATAATTAGAGGTACCAAGTAAATAGCGGCATATATAAAGTGCACGCTTTAAGTGGTCCTCAGATGGGTTGGCAGCAAACTGCGCCATTTTGGTAACAGCATAAGCAATATCTGGTCGCATTCCAATCATTATGTATAGGAGTGATCCTATCACTTGTTGGTATGAAGCGCGAAGTTCTGGAGATGCAGATTCCTTATTAGGAGTAGGATGATACCCTTCCGGTAATGGAGTTGGTACTGATTTGGCGTTAATCAGTTTGAAGCGCTGTAGTACTTTCTGAAGGTAGTCCTGTTGATCAATGAGGATTCTACCCTTAGATCGTAGTATGCGCATTCGAAGAAACTCCTTGGTATCTCCAAGATCTCTGCATTCCCAGATCTTCATAAAGCGCTGCTTCAGGGAATCAATGTGTTTTTTATTTTTTCCGAGGAAGAGGACATCATCAACATAGACAATTACAACAATTGTCTTTTCCTCATTTACAAAGAGACCTGAGTCTGATTGTAAACGTGTGCAGCTTAGAGTACCCATAGACTTATCTAGCGCTCTCCACCAAGCGAGAGCAGCTTGTTTAAGTCCGTAAATGGCTTTTCTAAGGCGCATCACTTTATTTTGTTGACCAGGGATTTTAAACCCTTCAGGTTGTTCCATGTAGAGTTCCTCATCGAGGTCCCCATACAGGAATGCTGTTTTGACGTCTAGTCCAGAGATGTGCCAATCTTTTAGCGCTGCAAGCGCAAGCATCATCCGGACAGTCTCAAACCGTACCACAGGCGAGAATATTTCGTCATAATCAATGCCTTCAACCTGAGAAAAACCTTTGGCAACTAGCCTGGCTTTCTTTCGGCCATCTGACTTTAAGTCAAATACCCATCGATTCTTGATAACCTTTCTGCCTTTCGGCGGGTTAACAAGTTCATAGACTTTGCGATTGCGAAGGGAAGCTAGTTCCTCTTTGCACGCATTACGCCACTCCTCCTGAGAGTCGCTTGGCATCTTTAGAATGTCTCGATAAGTCCATTCTCGAATATTAGAGGTATCAGGTGCATCTAGATCTGTTGGTGAAACTGCTTTGGCTAGCAGAAGATCTAGAAATTTGACTCCCCCTTCCTGAGCAAGGCGGGTGAGCAATTGCTGCTCTACTTCATCGTCCGAAAGGTGCGGATTATCACCCGAAGCACGAGGAGGACCAGACCCGGGTTGCTCAGGAAAATCTCCTGGTACCGTCTGATCTTGACGTGAACGCAACCGAGAGCTACTCGGCTGGTCACCAGTCAACTGTCGCCATGTGCGAGTCCGCTCAATGTCACGAATAATCGCAGTAGGAGGCCTATCTCCATAGACATTATCTGGACGAGAAGTTTGTTTCCTTGTACGCGCCGACCTCCTAGGTTGACTAGGACCAGGTACGGGTTGCGGCGGTAAAGGCGGAGGTAGCTGCGATCCACTTCCTCCAGTAGACATACTAGGAGGAGGTGCCACAGGGGCTTGTGGAGCGCTCCTCACTTTAGGAGGCTCAGGTGGAGGGTCGTCATCAACACCAGGAGTGGTATCGTCATGTAACAGCTCATCATCAGAAGCTGTATCATCTAACTGAGTAACACCTTTGGGTTTACTCCTAACACTGTCCGATGGACATTTAGGAAACAATGCTTCATCAAAGAGGGCTTTGTCCGAGTAAAATAAGGTATTTGGAGTGCGCATGAAGACATCAGCCTTCATTCCAGATCCCCTACCAAGGTAGATCATAAGTTCGCTTTTAGGGGAAAGTTTATTCACCCGGCGAGCTTCAGGGATATGGACATAAGCACCCGATCCAAAGACTCGAAGATGAGCAATGTCAGGTTTCTCATTGTATAATAGTCCATAGGGGGTCTGCCATTGAAGGCGACTGATTGGAGTTCTATTATAACAATGTGTAGCATGTAAAACTGCAAATTCCCACCAACTCTGAGGTAAACAAGCATCAAGGCGCATGGCCTGAGCTTTGTCCATGACTGTACGCATAAAGCGCTCAGTGCGGCCATTCTGCTGTGGGGTATGTGGCGCGGACTGTTGCACTGTAATGCCAGCATCCTTTAGCTGCTTCAGAAAAGCATCCGATTTGTATTCACCGCCAGCATCAGACATCCACTCTTTTATGGTAGCGTCAAATTGATTTTTGATCAGCGCAAGCCACTGCTTTAAAGCAGTAATAGCAGAGGCTTTATCCCGTAAGAGAGTGATCCAAGCAAAAGAAGTATAATCGTCGAAGAAGACGATAAAATACTTGTACTTGTGATATGACGGTATAGGGAAGCTTTTTAGATCAGAATGAATCCGACTAAAGGAGGCTTTAGCCCTTGTCTCGGAAGGAGGATGAGATGCTGCAGGCATTTTACCTTGCGCACATCCTGGACATAGTTTATCAGAGGTTGGAATTATAATTCCATCAGGGAAACCCTTAGTGCTTTCCTTAGATCGTCTTAGAACCTCTTTAGATGGGTGTCCGAGCCGACAATGCATAAGGTCATAATCCACATTATGCAATGCAGATATGTTGGCGTAATCTAACTCAGTTAGATTAGATATAGAGGCATTTAGCCAAAATAGTGATTGTCCGTGAATAAGGGGTTTACATTGGACAATTGTTTTATTTTTTCTTAGCAAGTCTATATGCTGCGAATTCCCCAAAACGCGCAATCCTTGCTGTAGGAATACTCCCATTGATAGTAACCGTGTGCTCATAGAAGGTATGTGAAAGACTGGATAAACTCGTGTAGTTACAAGTTTGTCTGCGATATAATGCTCTAGCAAGACAGTACCAACTCCTTCAACATATATCATGTGAGCCGCGGTTTTGACAGGTATTCTGTCAGACTTGGCTAGCGACTTATACTCAATAAAATCACTAAGACTATTGGTAAAGTGCGCTGAGGCTCCTGAGTCAAGAAGCCACATATTTTTAGTACGCTCCAAACATTCTGCGCATTGACTGAAGTACTCATTGTGCTCACACTCAAGAAAATCGAGAAGAGCACTAGTATAATTGTACATTTCAGGCAACTTCTTTACATGTGACTCCAGTACGTTACAGTTAGATCTTCCACCCCTTAGATTTTTTGGGGGCTGGACTAATTCTGTAACGTGATCAGCACGTAATAGGCAAAATGAAGGAGTAACGTACTCTTCTTCATCGGAACCCCAATCCAGGACCTCATCTGGACCGGTTAGAAAATGTTCAGGGGTTACAGAACGCGATCCTGACGGGGATATTAAAGTCCCGAAGTCAGGGTGCGTAGGAAGCCCATGGTCATATAAATATTGCTGATTCCTAGTCCATGCGGCAAGAATTAGCTCCGCAGAAGGAATTTTTGGAATAGAACCAGCGCCAGTAAATGAAGGTTGTTCCCACATTTTTGTTATCTCTTCAGCCTCAATTGCCTCCGGATCAACATATTCCGGTGTCGGAGCTCGGTTTTCTTTATCCGAGTCAACATCCGATATAGTTAGATCACTCAAGTCTAATTGTAGAGCGTTTGAAGACTCACTACAATAGGCGGCAATCTCAGAGTCGTCTAGACTCTCGATGTCAACAATGGGTCGAGCGCCAGCAGGGGGTGCTCGCGTCATGTCAATGTTGAAATCGGAGTCATACTCTTCGTCAATAAATTTATCGATCCGAGGGCGCATCTGGGCGTCCACATCGGCGAAACGCTGCTCAAGCGTCTTCGTGGTCTGAACTGTAGCTGGTACATTCAGCCGTTCTGCGAGCGTCATAGCGGTATTAACGGAGGGAAAGAAGCCAGGGGTCCTCTGAGGCGAAGAGGATTCGACTTCTGTGCGAGTAGAGACGCCAGATGACCCAATATGGATCACCTTGTGAGAAGTGGGCGGAGATAATGCGGCTACAGAGGCTATGTGGGAATGCTGGGGAGCGCCGCCACGCGCTTTGCCTTTGCCTTTTCCTTTGCCACGACCAGAGCCTCGTCCTCCGCACTGCCGATTAGGCTGCTGCTGGGAAGATGGGCCGGGGGCATTGGAAGAGGAAGGCTGTTGCTGCTGCTGACCACCCTGCTTTGAAAAGCGAGGGTTATCGCGCTTGCGTTTAACGGCAGAAAGTTTCTGCGCGTTGTGTGCTCCCTTGTGCTGTCCGCGATTAGTTTCAGTTTCAAACTGGCCAATAACTATGCCAGAGACTGAAGCAAGTTTAAGATCAGCAGTTGCAACACCGCTGCAGATAATGGGGATAAGGTTTTCCCATTTCTGAGGAAGCGCGGACATGGCTATCAAAGCCTGAAGGGGAGGAGATATCGCAAGCGTTGTTTGATTAGGAGCAGTGCCAATAGTAACAGCACCAAGTCGAGAGAAGGCGGCAGCCATTTTCTCGAAAGTTGCTACTGGGTTTTGGTTAGGATTGAAGCGAATAGAAACTGCTTCTTTAAAATCCTTGTAAATGTGTGGCAAAGAGACCGCTCCATAGCGATCTTGTACAGCATCCCAGAGCAATTTGGCAGAGGTGCCGGTGACAGCTTGCTGGATAGCAGGAGAGAGGCGAAGGGTAAGATTACCCCTTGCCATTTCATCACTGCGACGCCAAGCAGCTTGAACATCGGTGGTGGCTGTAGTGTCGAGAGGGATAGAACCATCGACGTAACCCCAGAGGCCTTGGGACATGAAGAAGGCTTGCATGGCATTGGACCAAAGGGTCCAGTTAGAGCCATCGAAGACGGAGACAAGGGTAGTTAATTGAGATGACATTGTTGGTAAATCTGTTGGCTTTATAGTACGTCAGTATTTAGAATTTTTCATCATAATACTGAGTGAGATAATAAAACCAGCATTAATCCCTTTGACTACAGAACGTATTCTGTAGCAGACATTGGTCTTTGCAGACTACCAATTGTCTATGCCAAAAGAACTGCTCGACCATGTCAACGTTAGACAGTGGGCCAAGTCTATGTACTCCTCTAGAGTACAATACTGGGTCTGTTATGAACCAGTGTTACGATTTCCTTGGACTCGTCCCTTTTCTTACCATTATTCCCTTCCCACACTATACGAGCCCTGTACGACTACGCGGACGATACGATTACCCGGTTTCCATCACGCGCCTTGCTTATCGACGTTCTCTTCTGATAAAGCTTGACATGTGCTAGTTTCCGACTCGTTCCCTCTCACGCGCGACCCCGTGTGATTCTCCATTATCCTCGATATAGCCTTGCCTTGTTCCCTATATGTCCCTTTCTTTCTTCCTTGATTGGGCAATGGCGCCATCTGTTTGTAATGACCATACAGTGCGATTTCTATTTAATCCTAGTCATACCTAGCTTGTACGGTAGACTAGACTTCTTGTGTAATACTACACTCGTCTACGCGAAGTCTCCTTGACCCCCGACCCTTGCTTTCGCTAGGCCTTCGAGTCTTAGCTTTCCTCTACAGCCCAAGTGACACGCGTCCTTGTGACTCTTGTGCATCATCCATACTGAAGTCGAGCCTTTGAGCTTTGACTACTGAGCGATTGACTGACTTAGTGCAGGTCGTACTTAACGCCCCTGTAGTGGCGTTACATTAAGTCTAGTCTCCACAGTGGCTCTCACCAGCCGAAGCCGAACACAGTTCGTAAAAGAGTACCTGGAGCGGCATCCATACAACGACCTAAGGCCTTCTATCAAAGGAACCGCTCTTTGGAGGAACACCCCACACGACGAAGGGTATTACGTCTACGACCCCGATAAACTCACGTACGAACCAATCGAGTATATTGAAGACCAACACATCTGGGCCTACATTGCCTACTCCGATTCAAAGCACTCCTGGTACTCCTATAAACCCGTCCCCACACACCTAGGCCTAGGACCAGGAAAAGGACAAATTAGCGCCATCGAGGCTGATTCCGATATCGAGGAACCATCTTCTGAACCCGACTTAGACAACCCAACACTTACGCCTACCATCCAACGACCTGTGGACTTCGCATCATATGCCAATATGTCCACCACCCAACTCTCCACCACCCTCACCTCCGCGCAACCAGCCGCAGGCTCCTCGACAGCGAATCCTGCAAGTAGTGGAGGACATCCTGTGGGAGGAAGTATGTCGACAAGCGGGGGAAGCGCTGCGGGAGGCGCAGGAAGTCATCATGGAGGTGGTGCGCCTGGAGGTGGAGGCGGTGCGCCTGGAGGTGGAGGCGGTGCGCCTGGAGGCGGAGGCGGCGCGCCTGGAGGTGGAGGCGGCGGAGCAGCAGCAGGTCCCGCCGTTGGAGGACTCCCACCAAACGGGCGACTCGGAGGAAACCCCCCACCAGAATTCACCGGGGATCGAGAAGCCAGCAGAGCCTTCCTAAATGCCTTCGCACTCTACCGAGGAATGAACCCGAATGTCCAACAATTGACCCTCCCTTATTCACGCGCTATGACCCTCCTCTCGTACATCCGAGGGCCATTAGTGGATGACTGGGTCGAAGAACAAATACAGTGGCTGGCTGACCAATTGGCGGGAGGGGTAGCCATGAACGCCGAAAACCTATGGAACACTATCGAAACAAGGTTTATCCAAGCATACACCGACACCACTCAACAACAAAAAGCCCGCCACGCCATTCAAAATCTACGAATGGACAAAGAAGATATCGACACTTATATAGCCAAATTCTCTAACCTGGCCAACAAGGCAGGATACAATAAGGACGAGGCCACTACCCTGGAAATTTTCCAGAAAGGCCTCCCAAATGCGCTAGTCATAAACGCAATCAAGTTCCACCACCCCATAGACTGGGACGATTGGAAAACGGCGGTTACACTCCAGCAAGCGGAATATCTCCTCCTCAAGGACAGACTCACCAAGGGGAGAACAGACAAGAAAGGAGGAGCCTCCCGCGATCAATGGTTGAACGCTCTCAACAAAACTAGAGATCCAAACGCAATGGACGTCAGCCGAACTCGTGCAAGAGCAGCAATGACGGAGGACGAAAAGAAGCTACTTCAGAAAGAAGGAAGATGCTTCCAATGCCGAGGACAAGGACACATCTCCAGATTCTGTCCTCAAAAAACGGCCCCAACTGTCAAGGCCGCAAGCACAAGCGACCCTACTCCAACCACCGCCACCATCTCAATGACGGCATCACGCCCCCTTTCCAATGAAGAACAAGCGGACGCTCAAGTAGCAGCCTTATTCGCTCAGACCCCCGAAGTACGAGAGTTAATGGTGGATAAACTCTTCGGACAAAAGAAGGATTTTCTGAACGCTTGAACCCGGCGGCCTGGGCTAGAGCATTAAAACTTAGCGTGTACAATAGCAGATTCCGATCCATGCGAATTCCAGTACTTTTCAAATCTGCTCACGCGACGGCCGAACGAAATGTCTTGGTAGATTCAGGCGCAACAGACAACTTCATCAGCGCAAACCTCTTGAAGCGACTTAAAATAGCCTGGCTACCTACCAAACGTTCCATCAAGATATGGAACGTAGATGGAACCCACAATCAAGGAGGAGAGATCACATCTTTCACCGACCTCACTGTTAAAACCGGAGGAAAGACCCAAAACCTTCGATTCCTTATCACAGACCTAGGAAACGACGAAGTTATACTGGGATATCCCTGGTTTACGGCTTTCGAACCCAAGTTCCATTGGCGAGACGCCACACTCGACGAAGAGTTCCAACCAGTGGTCATCACCAGCCTGCATCTGTCCGACGAAGCTATGCCTCTTGAAGCAACTATCAAGGCATTGGAGACGTATCAACTGGACGAATCAGCCTGGGAACAGCTACAAGGAGAGGACGAACCTTCGATCCGACTGCGGAAAACGACAACAGCATCGGAACTGGCGCAGCAAGAAGCGGCCAAAAGACCCCAGAAAACCTTCGAAGAGATGGTCCCGGAAGAATACCGGAGACATCAGAAAGTTTTCAGCGAAGAAGCGTCTCAGCGCTTTCCCCCTTCATGCCCGTGGGATCACGCCATCGATCTAGTCCCAACCGCCCCTGAAACAATGGATTGCAAAGTATACCCACTCACAATCCCGGAAAACAAAAAACTAACAGAATTCGTAACCGAACACTTGGAAAAGAAGTACATCCAACCATCCAAGTCTCCTTACACATCTCCCTTCTTTTTTATCAAAAAGAAGGACGGGAAACTACGCCCGGTACAGGACTACCGCCGCCTCAACGAACTAACCGTAAAAAATCACTATCCACTCCCCCTAATCCCCGAACTTATCGACAAAATTCGAGAAGCAAGACTTTACTCGAAACTCGACATTCGATGGGGATACAACAACGTTCGAATCAAACAGGGGGATGAATGGAAGGCGGCGTTCAAGACAAATCAGGGACTATTCGAACCGCGAGTCATGTTCTTTGGCCTCACTAACTCCCCAAGCACCTTCCAAACTATGATGGACACCATCTTCCGGGAGTTAGTGTTGACAGGAGAAGTGATCGTCTACATGGACGATATCCTAATCGCGACCGCGGACAACCGTACCCACCACAGAATGGTGTTACACCAAGTCCTTGACCTCTGCGACAAACACGACTTATACATCAAACCAGAGAAATGCGTATTTGAAGTCTACGAAGTGGAATACCTGGGGCTAATCATTGGGCATGGACAACTGCGAATGGACCCAATCAAAGTGCAGGGGGTCCGGGAATGGAAGGCACCGACATCACTCAAGGAAGTACGAGCCTTCTTAGGATTCTGCAATTTCTACCGGCGATTCATACGGGGATTCTCTACAATTGCGAGGCCCCTCCACGACCTTACGAAGAAAGACGTCCCCTGGGAATGGACAGAAGCTAGACAAAAAGCCTTCAACACCATCAAAGACCGAATCAGTTCGGAACCGGTCCTGTTATTCCCGAAACTAGATCAACCCTTCGAAATCGAAGTCGACGCTTCAAGTTATGCTCTAGGGGCTGTCTTAAATCAGAAAGGAGAAGATAACAAAATGCACCCGGTCGCATTCTATTCCGAATCCCTATCAGAAGCCGAACGCAATTACGACATTTACGATAGGGAGCTACTAGCAATCGTTAAAGCATTACGCACTTGGCGAACATACCTCGTGGGATCCCCCCATTTAATAACAATCCATACAGACCATGCCAACCTGCAATACTGGAAAGAACCTAGGAAAATTAGTCGACGAGTAGCGCGGGAGTTCCAAGAACTATCGGAGTACAACTTTGTACTCAAACACATCCCTGGTACCAAAAATACGCAAGCGGACTCCTTATCGAGAAGGCCTGATTATGATGACGGCACCAGTGACAATGATCACGTCACAGTACTCCCGGACGACGTATTTCTCAAAGTCACCCAAACATCCATGCACGACATGGATATATGGACTCAAATTGCACAAAATATGGACGAAGCAGCACTCCTCCCGTGGATCGAACCCCACAACCTAAAGAAACACAACGGGCTGTGGTGGAAGGGCGATGCTCTCGTTGTTGTGGGAAACAACGAACTTAAACGGGGGGTGATCACCTTTTTCCACGATACTCCAAGCGCAGGACATCCAGGAATTGCAAACACTCTAGAGCTATTACGACGCAACTTCTGGTGGCCCAACATGCGCAAAGACGTGGAAGCCTACGTTAAGGGGTGTGCAACATGCCAAAGCAACAAAATCAATCATCACCAACAGAAGCCCCACTTATTTCCCATTACCACCGAACCATCGGCCGAACCGTTTGAAGTGGTAGCCATGGACTTCATAGTCAAACTCCCAATATCAAAAGGGTTTGATTCAATCCTCACCATCACGGACCACGACTGCTCGAAAGCGGCAATATTCATACCATGTAACGAAACCATAACGTCGGAAGGCGTGGCAAAACTTTATCTCCGACATGTCTATCCCCATTACGGCCTACCCCGAAGGATCATATCCGATCGAGATCCAAGATTCACGTCTATGTTCATGCGACAACTGTGCAAAACACTGGGGATACAGCAAAATGTATCATCAGCGTATCACCCGCAAACGGACGGTCAATCAGAACGAACAAACCAATGGTTAGAACAATACTTGCGACATTGGTGTAACGTGCAACAGGACAACTGGGTGGAACTCCTACCCATGGCACAATTCGCTCACAATTCCTGGAGAAATGCCACCACCAGGCATTCCCCCTTTTCTCTCATTATGGGGTGGGAACCACGAACTGTGTGGACACCAAAACCATCACACAGTCCCGCGGTGGATCAAAGATTGGAAGAATTGCAGATACTCCGACAACATGCACAAGATAGTATCAAACACGCACAACGCCTCATGGCCCAACGAGGAAAAACAGGGTTCACACCTTATCAGCAAGGGGATCAAGTATGGTTAGAAGGGACCAACCTCCGTACCTTCTACCCCACAAGCAAATTAGCCCCGAAGCGATACGGACCCTTTAACATCGTCAAGGTTCTATCAGACGTTTCATACGAACTGGAACTTCCGGCATCATGGAAAATACACCCAGTATTCCATGCGAACCTTCTAACGCCATACAAAGAAACGGAGATGCATGGCGCAAACTATACCCGACCTCCGCCGGACCTTATCGATGGAGAGGAGGAGTATGAAGTGGAGCAGATCGAAGACGCCCAGGAACGAGGAAGAGGGCGCAAACTCCACTACCTAGTAAAGTGGAAGGGATTCCCACCAAGCGATAACACATGGGAACCCGCAACAAACATGACCCACGCCACAGACGCCATCAAAGACTTCTACCGACGATATCCGACCGCCAAAGGGGCTGGACGAACGATATAAGAACACCCCTCTTTCACATTCCCGCATTCCCCAACGCAACAATGACCGACACCCCAGTATCTGACACCACTCTCGTCAACGTCCTCAGCAACCCCCAACTCGAAGCCGCCCTCGAACGAGGGATTGTCACCCTCGACCTCACCGGCATCCCCCGTCTATCACCACCACCATCCCCCCAACATGTTACCATTACCGCCCCCATCTCCATCGAACGAGAACCCGGGGAACTTACCCCGTCAACACCGGAGGAAGGGCAATACTCTCCAACACCACCTCCTCAGCAACAGTCGACCCCCCCACCTGAACCACGACCTCAATCACCACCATCTTCCCCATCGTCCACACCACCTCCGCCTCTAGAACCGTTTACCCCGGTCCGCGTCCATACCCCCATTGACTACGACCGACCCGATTCCCCTCCTAACGACACAGATGACCCAGGTGCTCCATTCTTTCCAAACATTCCTGGCACCCCCAAGTACTACCCATTACAGATCCCGCTACCAGACGGTGGATCTAACCCAGCGAAGTATATTTACTATCGCAAGGGATTCACCGAGGTAGTGGGGACAATGGGCATGGGACAACCTCACTATGGAGAGGAGGTTTACCTCTCGTCACTTCAACCGAACGTCTCGGTGCCCCCCTTTACAACGGAACAACTACAGTTCTTTGATCCTCACGACATCCGCGCCTGCGCTCTGGACGAAACCCTCATAGAGCTTAACTCACCTCGTCTTACGGCCGAGATCACTAGGCTAAGAACGGGGCTTTTGGCACTCAAAGAACTCGACGAGAAGTACGAAAAACTGGAGGAGGACACACGCAAACTACGAGCGGAACGGCTCACGGTCGACTTAATGCTAGCCAGTACCAAAAGGCGCCTTCAGTACGCAGGGGCGCTGGCTACCATCGGCAACGAATATGCACGTATGACGGCCCTACCAGCCCCACTTCGCCACTCCCGCTACGCCATCCCATTTTCCCCACGACGCGGAGGACCATTGGAGTTCCCCCGCCTCGCCGACAAACCCCATCGCCGACGCTGCTATCATTGCAACAGCCCCCACCACATCGTACGCGATTGTCCCACCAGACCGCGGCCCGCTTGCCGACACTGCCAAAGCCAGGAACATCAATCCTATCAATGTATATTCCACCGTGCCGGTATGGTCGAAGAAGTGATCACGACCTATCAAGCAGACGAACGCATACGGCAAGCAGTGGCTACGGAGGCCACCACTTCCTTTACCATCCCCGAACCACCAACGATCGCGGCCCACACCCAAGGGAGGTGGTGTGGGCGGTGCTTTCGCACCGATGCCAATCATGACGAGATTCGGTGCCCACAGTACGAAATGTGTCGCAAGTGCGGCAGATGCGGACCCTTCCTCTTCCTCAAAACGCATTACTGTCGACTCGACATCTCTCCGTGGCCGGAGAATGACCTCGACGCTGACATCTATGACCTCATAGATCCGGAGTCCTGAAGTCGAGGCGTCTTCAGACCAAGACGGGGGGTAATGTTACGATTTCCTTGGACTCGTCCCTTTTCTTACCATTATTCCCTTCCCACACTATACGAGCCCTGTACGACTACGCGGACGATACGATTACCCGGTTTCCATCACGCGCCTTGCTTATCGACGTTCTCTTCTGATAAAGCTTGACATGTGCTAGTTTCCGACTCGTTCCCTCTCACGCGCGACCCCGCGTGATTCTCCATTATCCTCGATATAGCCTTGCCTTGTTCCCTATATGTCCCTTTCTTTCTTCCTTGATTGGGCGATGGCGCCATCTGTTTGTAATGACCATACAGTGCGATTTCTATTTAATTCTAGTCATACCTAGCTTGTACGGTAGACTAGACTTCTTGTGTAATACTACACTCGTCTACGCGAAGTCTCCTTGACCCCCGACCCTTGCTTTCGCTAGGCCTTCGAGTCTTAGCTTTCCTCTACAGCCCAAGTGACACGCGTCCTTGTGACTCTTGTGCATCATCCATACTGAAGTCGAGCCTTTGAGCTTTGACTACCGAGCGATTGACTGACTTAGTGCAGGTCGTACTTAACGCCCCTGTAGTGGCGTTACAACCAGGGTGCCTCCCAGGGTGTGCTCGCTGTTTTCTCGTTACCACTCTGTTCATAGATACAGAGGGTAGGAGTGCGATACCACCAGGTGCAACTTCGTCTAGAAGTGCAGCGGCAAGCCCTGTAACAGGGCCCATAACCTGTTGCGCAGCAAAAGCCTTATAGGCCAAAGCACAGCACGCAGGAAGGACGTTCTCACCTTTGAGTAGGTTGAGAGACTAATGAGAGAGGAGAATGTGCACAAGCAAAGTGGGTGATGTTCTGAATTCGCCTCTCTCCCCACATAGGAGGGTATTTATGCTCTATGGCCCCACCATGTCCATTTGCGGTTAAGTGATGAGTAAAGGCGTCCACAATATCGCGTTTTTACACACGCCTAATGTGTTTTGCCCTTCTGAGATAGTCATAGGACTTCTCCTCATCACGGGACATGATACGCCCACTATTGTACGTATCGTGACTGCCTAATATGGTAAATATAGTACAGTAATGTCGTAACTGCTATAGATAAGGTCCTTACGTACTTATCACGTTTCAACAGGGAGATCGCCAGCATCCATCGCGGCCCCAAACAACACCCTGTCATGTCCTTCTCGATCACTTGGGACGACGACGTCCTCAAAGCCTGGCGCGAAGACATTGCCGCACACCTTCCCCCCCTAACCGACCTTGCCACCCCGTCTCAAATCGACGATGCCGCGGATCAACTTCAGATGGCCATTGCCAATGCCTCAACCACTCACTTTGGGACAAAGGCCCCACAAAAGGACTGGGGTAACCCATGGTGGAACGACGAATGTCGGGAAGCCGCAAACATCCTCAGACTCCATACCTTCGGTGACTCTGAAGAGCGATGCGCGGCCAAACAGAACCTTAAACGCATCACGAAACGGGTCAAGCGCGCTTACTTCAACAAACAGATCAGTGTAGCGGTATGACTTATCGCGACAACTAGACCAAGCAGAGAGTAAGTGAACTGAACTAGTGCACACTCAAGCCTAGCGCGGAGACAAGTCACGCGCCGAACGTACAGTCACAGTGGAGAGTAGACACGCTTGACACCTTTATACAAGGTGCTATGTCAGGTGATCACACTGTGGCACGCTGAGTGGAGAACCAAGAGGACAAGTTAACATTGGAGAGGTAAGGGAAGTACAAGGGAAATACGCACCTGAGTGGAGAACCAAGAGGACAAGTTGGTTCCACTCAGGATGCTACATGAGGGTTTATATACTATGCTGCGGCTGAGTCCGAATTACTACTAAACCTTATAGTAATGAGTCAGGCGCTGACGCGTCGTATCTAATAATAGCGTTATCTATTGTGCTGACTGATGCACAGTCATTAACGCTGACAGAACAGTGACACGTCCTTATCTATGAGTCACAACCCTATGACAACGTAGTCTAGAACTATCTAGAATCTTCCCTGCTTATCGTCCAATGAGAAACTACTATACTAATGAGGAAAGTGACCTAGAAAGGTAACTCCTAACAAGGGAGTTACTATCCCAGGGTCACGTGCTTGTGGGTGCACATGTTGGCATCACGTGACTAACCATCTTATCATATCTAATGATAAGGACTTGGATATTTGACTCAACGTTGGAGGCTCGTATCTTTACCAGATAAATCCATAAAAATATGGAAAAATAAGGCAAAAATAGAGCGTCCGTGACATCACCCCCCTCCTTAAGGGTCGACGTCCGCGTTGGCCAATGTATCCACATGATGAGCTTGCCAAGGTAAGGACGCGTAGATGAGAGCCGCTATTTTTCTAGGTGCGCCCGGGTTTGAAGAATGGAATTCTTTAACCGCATCAGGGGCGTGTGCTAGATTTTTAGCCGGTTCCCATGTATCCTCACCCTCACCGTATCCCTTCCAACGGACGAGGTACTTAAGAGTACGACCAAAGAGTTTAGAGTCTCTTATATGGTCGACTTCATACTCTTCTTCTCCCTTGACCGTTACTGGATCGGGTGGTGGAGGCGTGAGCCCATTGACTTCGTTCCCTTTATAAGGAGAGAGGCGATCTACATGAAATACATCATGGATCCGTAATGCAGGGGGTAGTGCAAGCTTGTAGTCGACGTCACTTATAACTTTAGTGACTTCAAATGGGCCTAGTTGCTTAGGTCCTAGTTTTGACGACTGTTGGTGTATCTTTATTTGCTTAGCTTGCAACCAGACTTTATCCCCGACGTTAAAGGAGTATGGCTTAATCCTTTGTTCAACGTCTGTTTGCATTCGCCTTTTACTTAGGCGTAGAGCCGCCTCTGCATCCTTGCGAGCGGAAACTAAGTGCTGAAGGCGCTTATCGAGCAGTGGAATACCCGTGGGTCTACCAGCGGGGATCGTGAAGTCCAGCGTAAAGCCGTATAGTAGCTCAAAGGGTGTATGACCCGTGGCTGAGTTGAGCCTACTATTGACTACGAATTCCGCTGTAGGAAGCAGGTCTGCCCAATCATCCTGTCTTTTGCTAATGAACATGCGCAAGTATATTTCAACTTCCTGGTTTTTGCGCTCAACCTGTCCATTAGCTTGAGGGTGATAGGCTGTAGTTAGACCTGCGTCTATTCCAAGTCGCTTGTACAGGGCACGCATACTTCGTGCTGCAAATTGGGGTCCTCTATCGCTTATAACTTTGCGAGGGATCCCATGCAGGGGGAAGATTTGTTCAAAGTAGATGGATGCTACCCCATCAGCCGTAATCTGAGAAGTCACGGGGAACAGGTGAATCTGTTTTGTATAATGATCTACGATATTTAAGATCATATCTTTCCCACGTGATATGGGCAGTGGGCCGATCAGATCGATCCCAATTATCTGCCATGGCCCCTCAGGGACTTCTTGCGGCTGGATGATTGCTTTAGGGTGTAGATCTTTGCGGTAGCGTTGGCATCGATCGCATCCTTCTACATATGAGGCAATGAAGCCTGACATGCGTGGCCACCAATAGTAGCGACTAACTAGCTCTATGGTTCCATTCTTCCCGGGGTGTCCGGTAGTGACTGAGTCATGGCAGGATTTTACCACATCCCTGCGAAGGGCCCGGTCATTTGGGACATATAGTTTACCCCGGTGGTAAACGAAACCATCTTCTTCTTCCCACATTAAGACGCCATCTGTGAGGGCTTTAGGAGCGGTCTTAGAAATACTTTTAAGACCCTCTATTACTTCAGCCTCTCTAATAGATGCAAGCTTAATGCGACTCCCTAGGGAGTCTGTTTCGGGGACGAAGTGCGCTTTAGCGGCAGCTAGGAAGTGCTCAGGCTTTAACACCTGAACCTGGCGGTTATCTTCAGAGTCTCGGACTTGGTCTCGTGAGAAACGACTTAATGCATCGGCTTGCATGGATTCTCCTTTCTTATAAGTGATTTTGAAGGCGAACCGACTTAAGAATAGGGCCCATCTAGCTTGGCGCCTGTTTAAGTCTTTCATGGTTGCCCACCATTCCATATTCTTATGGTCGGTGATCACTTCAAAAGAGATGCCTTCGAGGAAATGTCTCCAATCCTCTAAGGCGCGGATTAAGCCGAGCATTTCTCTGTCGTAAATCTCATAATTGCGTTCCTCTTTGCTCATGGACTGTGAGCGATACGCAACGGGGTGCCAGAGACCGTCCGGGTATTTCTGAGTTAAAATACCGCCAGTAGCAAATCCTGAAGCATCTACCTCGACCCTAGTTGGGAGGTTCGGATCGTAAACCTTAAGAATAGGTTCTTGTACGAAACGTTCCTTCAATAGGTCAAAGGCTTTCTGCTGTTCAGACTGCCATATCCAAGGAGTATCTTTCTTAGTAAGGTCATGAAGGGGGCGGGCGATAGCCGCGAAGTCCTTGATGAACCTTCTATAGAAATTGGCAAACCCGATAAATGCTCTTACTTCTTTGAGCGTAGTCGGGGTTGGCCACTCCTTTACTGCAGAGACCTTGCCAGGGTCCATCTGCACTTCTCCGGGGCGGATAATCATCCCCAAATACTCCATTTCTTGCTTTTCAAAATCGCACTTCTCAGGCTTGAGATAGAGGTCGTATTGCTCTAACCGTGTAAGCACCTCGCGTACTATCTTGCGATGGTGTTTAAGGTTATTGCTATAGATGAGAATATCATCCATATATACGGCGACCTTGCCTTGTGCGATTAGATCAGCAAAGACGGCGTTCATTAAGGCTTGGAAGGTGGCAGGGCTATTAGTCATGCCGAAGTACATAACTTTTGGTTCGTATAGACCTCTGTTGGTGACTATAGCGCCCTTCCATTCATCGCCTTCTTTGATACGGATATTATGATATCCCCATCGAACGTCGAATTTGGTGAAGTATTGAGCTCCCTTAAGCCTATTAATAATATCGGCAGCGAGTGGAAGCGGATATCGGTTCTTAATGGTGATTTTGTTAAGACGCCGATAGTCTTGGACCAGACGGAGCTTGCCGTCCTTTTTCTTAATGAAGAATACAGGGGACGCCATCGGTGATTTAGATGGCACTAAATATCCTTTCCCTATATGTTCATCTAAGAATTTGTCCAATTCTACTTGCTCGCTGGGTGACATGGGGTACGTCTTGACCTTCCAGTGTTTAACTGCATCTGGTTCAAGGTCTATGGCGTGGTCCCATGGCTGATGCTCAGGGAGTCTCTGGGATTCTTCCTCAGAGAAGACTTTTGCGAAGTCACGATAGTGTTCGGGGACCATTTCTTCAAAGGTTTTCTTAGGTTTGGCGGTTATCGCTTTCTCGGCAATCTGCTGAGAGTACGTGAAACCGGCCAAACAGAAGACCTCGTCAGAGACTGTGTCCAACACTTTCTCCGCAAGGAGACGGCGGCGTTCCATACGGTTTGCCATAATGCGCGTCACCTCTATCTCAATCTCTGGTGCGGCTATTTCAGCGCTGGAGTTGAGACGCATAGTACCTTCCTGCCAATCTATGTGCGGGTTCCGATGTCTAAGCCAAGGCAGTCCCAATATAACTCGTTCTGGGCCTAGTGAAGTGACCATAAAGTCGAATTTTTCTGCACTAGGGCCGATTTTGAGAACGAGTGTTACTTTATGGGTAATACTGCCGGCTTCATTGAGCGTCCCGTCTATGTTATAGAGGGTAATGGGATGCTCTAACGGAACTTGCAACATCTTGTGGCGGTCAGCGTACTTTTTGTCCAGGAACAACGAAGTTGCTCCGGAATCTACCATGGCTGCTACTTTTACAGTATGATGACGTCCTTGTAATTCAACAGAAATATGAAAATGAGATCTGCTATCTTTTGTTTCGGGAATTATACATGAAGAAAGCGCTGCATCAGAAATCATCACCTGCGGCGCTGCTACAAATTGTGGAGCAATCGGAACACTAATACTATTGTTCATCTCCGAGGCAGATGTAGATGTAGAATCAGAACAGGAAGCCGAGACATCACTACTATCAACTTTACAGGCAGAAACCGAATGGTACGTAGGAATTACAGATTGGTCCGAGTCCGAAACGAGGCGAGATCGTAGGCATATCTTACAACTACATGAGGCCGAGTCAACCGTATCTGTTTTACAGGGGGAGTCCGCAGCTATGACTACCCCTGGATCTAAAAAGCCGCCTTAAGAGCGTTGATTTGCTCTTGTTGGGCTGTAAGCGCTGCCAATAACTTTGCCACGTCTGCCTGGGACGTATTGGCTTTGGGCGGTGCGGAAGTACTTGATTGGGCGGTGGAAGCCGCCGACTGACTGGAAGAAGGTTGGGAGGGGGTCTCCTCACTACTGGCCGCAGCTTTCGCTTTGGCGGGTTTCCCCATAAATTTGAGCATGCAGACGGGTGCCCTATGTCCGACCTTCTGACAATGGTGGCACACGTCTCGTTCGTGGTTTCCATCCTTCTTTGAGTGGTCTTTAGAACCACACCCGTAACACTTGCCTTGCATGTGTTTCTGATAGTCTTGCCGGGTCTTTCCGCCGGATGCAGGCTTGCTCGTGCCAGATCCCTGCTGTCGTGATGCGTCAACTTGCATCGCGTCTGGATCGGACGGCTTGCCTGCAGGCAAGATTGACTGGCTGGACGAACCGCCCTTCTTCTCCGAGTCCCTCTGTCTCAGTCGCTGATCCAGCGATTGTGAGACCTGCTTGAGGTCGTCGAAGTCGACGTGGGCCTTGTCCGTCAAGGCTAAGGCGTCTTTTACACGGTCCGAAAGACCGTCGTAGAAGCGGGTGCGGAGGTCTGCTTTGGACCATCCAGTCTGTCCAGAGTACTGTTCGAACACAGATCGGTACTCTGCAACCGATCCGCGGCCCTGTTTGGTCTTCTTCAGCTGCTCCCTCGCTGTCTCTGTAGTGTCGAGGGGTGAGAACCGCCAGTTGAACTCTTTGACGAATTCGTCCCAAGAGCTACCGAACGGAATATTGTTTGACTGAAGTTGTTCGAGGTAAGGGAGAGCCCATGACTTGGCTTCCCCTTCCATAAGGTTAAGAACCGCCATTATCCAGCGGTCTTCTGCCCGGAAGTACATGCCCTGGGCCGGGTCCCAGGTGTTCATAGCGTCCTGCTGTGAGCCTGCCCAATTATGGAAGGCTGCAAGGAAGTGACGGGCATCTGTAGAGTTGCCTTTCCCGTCCCATGCTTTGGGGCGGGCCACTACTTCCTTGTGTTTAGGGCTGGGCTTGGCCGCGGTTGCTGAAACCTGTGCGGTCAAGTCCGTGACCTTTTGTGTAAGTATGCCGACTACTTGGCCCAGATCACTTATGAGGCGCAAGCAGTCGTTGAGAGTTGGGGGCGGAGCAGGAGCGGTGGGTGTAGGTGGAGCGGCGGCGGCGGCGGACATCCTATCTAACTCGTCTTGTCTCTTTCTTTCCTCGTACTTTTTAATCGACTCCCGTCTGTCTTCGATAAGGCGAAGCTGTTCGTCTTCGTCGAAGTCGTCCCAGTTGTCGAAGTTCTTGATCCACTCTTTTTCTTCTTTAGAGAGGATCGTTCTGTACTTCGAGGTTACTCCTGTGGGATACTGAGCTTGAGCTTGCACTGCTCTCTGTTTCCCTTTGGGAGCTATCGTGGGAGTGGACGGATGGGGGAGGAGAAAGTTCGGGGACTAGTGCTGCCGCGAAGGCGATCAGCTGAGGGACGGTGAAAGGGGTGCCTGCAACAAGGCCAAAGGCTCCGTGAAGTTCGAGAAGGGCGAAACGGAAGTTTCTATCGTAATAGATGGCGCGGACGTATGCTTCCGCGTCGTTCTGTGGTTCGCCTTCTAAAGAGAACCTGTAGTGGACTTCTTCACCAGCAAAGACTTCTTGCTGATAAACTACAGGGGGTGCTTGGGGGTCGTCAACGAGTGTCTCGTTGGAGGAGGAGTGCGCCAAGTGGTAGGAATGCTCCGAAGCTACTGTCGGAGTAGGAGATGCGAATCGTGGTGAGGGGATTGGGTCAGTGGACGATTGACCTGCTCCCTGGACGTGTAGCGATGCCGAAGCAGAGGCTGAGTTTGGAGTGAAATAAGAACGTGGGGGTGACGGGGGCGCTGGGACAGGGAGAACTGTTTCCTGTCTCCTCCAGAAGATACGTCGAAGACGCTGACGAATGTTCGCAAATATGCGAGGCAGTTTGAAAAATGGGGAGGTGGTAATATTTGACGACGTGTTACGACGACCGCGAAACGCTAAGTCGAAGGTGATTGGAGAGTCCGATCAAGCAAGACCAATACACAGTGATAGTTTCACACTGCGCGAGGCTGCGGCGATAACGGAACACTCAGGAATGGGGTAATGGGTTTGTGCAAGAACACAAGGCTGTCTGCCGCAGTCTCCTCGACCTGTTGGCTGCCTCTCACGCCGAAGCGCTCTCAAACTTTTCTGTTTACTTCGCGTACAGTTGTCGCAGGCTAGGCCTGGCAGGCTTCTCTTCCACTTGCAGCTTATCTGGCGTGGTGACCAGTTCTGCAAGCAGTACCCAAACGTTCTACTGAAGACCAGATAGAACGTCTATAGGCAAGCACAATCTATGCTGACTTTACGGACAATAGAGTTGTACCAAGATAGCGCAGATTCTGCGTACGAAGGTCCACAGGCAAAGAGTGAGGTGTGTGACATGTTGATAAGTGACCCTTGCACACTTAGCGGCTCGTACGGACCGGACTTGCAGCATGGACTGCTCTAGATTAGATATATAGGACCTGTAGATTAGATACTGTTTTGATCTGTACAATCTATTACTTATCATTGCGTCACTCATGACATCATGTACTATGACATCATGTGGACTCCTCTGGACTTGTCATTGTACTACGTCTTTGTTCTTCCTTTAGATATATCTTTATTGTGATGTCATTATGATATCATCCTAGTCTGGACCCTTCTTGTTCTATGCACCTTGTTCCACATATGCACACTCCTTTGTCCTGTTGTAGAACAATGCGCTCCTTGTATTCTGTGACCAGTAGTTACTTCCCTTGTACTAGTGTCACGCCTCTATACAGTATAAGTAGACTGCTTGTACGCCCTGGTCCACATCAGTTCTCTCACTGCTGTGTGCCAGGTATGTCTTCCCCTCTGTAATACTATTATCAGTTCTCTCACTGCTGTGTGCCAGACACTCTTACTTCACTCTGCTAGATCCCTGTTGCTGCTTTCCAGCCACCCAGCTTATCTCACCACAGTCCTCTTAGTCCACTGTGAGTATGCTACTTCTGTGTGCTATTCATCAGGTTATGGGCCCTGGTGCCCTAGCCACTCCACTTGGCTGGTCACTGTCTTCCTAGGAGGACACACCAGGCTAAGGTCTGTCTGGGGCCTTACCAGCCTTGCCCAAGGCAGAGAGCAGTGGGGCGCCACTTGTCTCTGCTGAGGAACCTCCTGTGTATGTACTGCCCAGTAGTCCTACTTTCACCCCTACTGTTTTCCTAGCCCCTGCGCTATGCGCAAGGAGACTGGGTCTGGTAGCCCCTTAACTTCAAAATATCCAGGCGTGCATGGCCCACTGGGCTGTGTATTGTGGAGCTTAGCGCCAGCTGTCTCTGGTACTCCACACTGGGCGCAGGATCTCCTCACCATGGGAGTGTAAAACCTGGTTCAGGCTCTGGGGGGTGTTCACCACTATGGTGTTCTGCAACCAGATACCTGCCTTGTAGCGGCAATGGGAAAGGATTCAGTAAAGCCACTCGTGGCGATGAGGCAACCAACAGGCCGAGAAGGCTGAGGTAGACAGCCTTGGGCTCTGAAAGCATTCCCTTCACCTTCCCCCTGACGCAAACCATTTGAGCTGTGTCTTAGACACGTCCTGGCTGGCAGCTAGCTCATGGTATGGCAAAGGGACTCTCTCAACCTGGGCCTAGCCCTTGTATCACTGGCATACCATCAGGAGGCAGGACGCGTTAGCGTTCTGGCCTTACAGAATCACAGACAGGAGTGGTACCCCCTCTATCTTTATGTCTTGCAGCTATGAAGCACTGTCGCTGACTGCTCCTCGGCGACAGATAAATCATCCCAATGTCTGGTTCATCCTCTACCCCTGCTGCCGGTGCTGGTGCTCCTCCCAGCCCCACTGGTGGCTCTGCAGGAGGCTCACTCCCTCCTCCTTCTGGGTCCACACCCTCCACACGTCTCTCTCAGGCCCACAGTGCCAACTTTGGCATGCCATCAGGCATCCATCTCACTCAGTTTGACGGCACTGGCTGGAACGAATGGTCTGGGACCATTGAGGCTATCCTCACGCTGCATGAGGCTGAAGATGTGTTCACACTGGACACACCCCCATCAGGTATCACTACCGATGAGTGGGACTCAGTCCAGCGTCGTTCCAAGGCGTACCTCCGCCTCTACCTCAAACCAGATGTCTACTCCCTTGTGGCGGACAATATTGTCTATGCCACCTTCAAGGCGAAGTGGGACAAGCTGAGAGACGTATATGCTGGTGCTTCGGGCAGCACCACTATCTTTAACTTGTGGATTCAGTTAACACAAGCCCGCCTCGACGACTCCACACCCATGGCCGCTCAGCTGGCCAAGCTCAATGAGCTTAGGGTTGCCCTTTCCAACGCGCAGATGGGTGTCTCTGACGTCCAATACTGCCTCATTCTCCTCCACGCGCTGCCGCCCTCTTATGAGGTGTTGGCCTCAACCATCCTTGCCAGTGGGGCCCCCTCCGCACTCAAGCACGCTGAAATAATTGCGCACATAGTGTCGGAAGAAGCTTGACGCGCCGGGCCCTCTGGCTCTTCCCTCAACAAGGTGGCCCCTGTCAAGTCGACGGGCAAAAAGGGCAAGAAGGACCACTCTGGTCTGACTTGCCACTATTGCAACAAAAAGGGTCACATCAAGCCTGACTGCAGGAAGAAAAAGAAGGATGAGGCTGACGCAAAGGAGAAGGAGAAAGCAGGCAACAAGGCTGCCAATAGTCACATTCTTGTACCTACCACCGCCTCCATTAAGGAGGTCGAAGAGCCCGCCATAGACTGGGCCTCTGAATCAATTGGTGTTGCCTTGTATGCTGCCTCGCGTGTGCGTTGGATGATGGACAGTGGTGCTACACACCACATTACACCACATCGGTCTGACTTCAAGGACTATACCCCAACCAAAGGCACCGTACGCCTAGGGGACAAGTCCACTATAGACCAAGTGGGTGTCGGGTCTGTCATCTTTACAACGAGCCAGGGTATTTCTGTCACCCTCAGTAATGTGCTACACCTACCACAGGTGAAGACGCGCTTCCTGTCTACGCGCGCCCTAGCACAAAAGGGTGCTGAGATTGCCTTTGACAGTGGCTCATTTAAAATATCTGTCAACCAAAAGTGTGTGGCCAAAGGCTACCTTGAGGACAACCTTTACTGGTTGGACGCAGCCAGCGTCGGCCTCAACGCCCACACAAAATCAAGTACTGCCACACTTGATATCTGGCATCAACGCATGGGACACATCTCCCCTGCGGCACTGAAGGCGCATGGTCCCTCTGCCACTACTGGCATGGACATAGATAGCTCTACCACGGCCCACACAGTCTGCCGTGGGTGCGAGATGGGCAAGTCCACTCGCCAACCCTTTTCTGCGTCCTCCAACAAAAGGACAACTCGCCAATTTGAGATTGTGCACAGTGACCTCGCCGGTCCTATGCAGACTCAGTCCCTGCAAGGTTCGACGTACACAGCCACCTTCATAGACGACCACACTAAGTTCACTGTGGTCCACTTCCTTAAGTCGAAGGATCAGTTTGCCAAGTCGCTGCAGATGTATTTGGCCTGGGGTGAAACCCAATCTGGCCATAAATTGCGCGCTCTGCACTCTGACCGCGGTGGCGAGTACATGTCGAGTGTCACGCAGGACATTCTTAAGCAGAAAGGGATAGAGCATCACCTCACGATGCCGGGTTCACCACAGTCCAACGGAAAAGCCGAGCGGTTTAACCGCACCATTATGGATAAGGCAATGTCCATGCTTCACACAGCTGGCATGTCTAAAGGCTTCTGGGAGCATGCAGTGTGCGCAGCTGTACACATCTATAACCGCTCTCCAGTCCGTGGGCTTAAGTGGCGCACTCCCTATGAGCTCTGGCACTCTGGCAAAGTGCCCGATGTCTCACATCTTCGCGTCTTCGGATGCAAGGGGTACATGCACGTACCCGCTGATAAGCGTCGCAAATTGGATGCGAAGGCCATTGAGGTCACGCTTATTGGGTTTGAGCCCGAATCTAAGGGCTATAAGCTCTGGGACCGCTCAACCCGCTCCGTCCGAGTGTCCAGGGATGTGACATTCGACGAGAGTAGCTTCCCGTCCCTCCAGGGTGTTGAGACACACCCCACACCTTCACCACCAGTCGTGCCTAGCACAACAGTGACTGCCGTGCCTCACCCGCCGGCGTTACCACCAATGCGAGCCCCCTCCCCTACACACTCCAGTAGTAGTGAGGAGGAGGATGTTGAAAAGCTCCTAGACTCCCCACAAGTCCAACAACGCCCCACCACTCCACCACCTGCTCTGCCGGCTCCGCCCACCACACCAAAGCGTGAGCAAGCCACTCCCACTTCTCCCCCGCCGCGTCCTAGTGCAACGCGCATTATGCGCCATGTCCCTCCTCCCTCACCAGAAATGCCTGGGGGATTTGAGGATCGTGCACAGCGTAGTCAGCTGTTGCGCGAGATGGACAATGCACCAAGGCGCAGTGCTCGTGCCCCTGTCCCTAATCCGCGTTACTTCAATGCGGACAATGCGGCATGGCGCGGCAGGCGTCTGGGGTATGCGGAACTACTGGCTGCTGCTTTTATTGGCCGAGACCCTGCAACTTATGCAGAGGCCATGCGGTCTGCAGCTGCAGATGAGTGGACTAAGGCGTGTCAGTATGAAATGGACGCCCTAGCTAAGAATGGGACTTGGGAGTTAGTGGATCTCCCGCCTAATCGTAAGGCAGTAAAATCCAAATGGGTCTTTAAGCTCAAGGCGGATGGCCGCTACAGAGCTCGCTTGGTGGCTAAGGGATTCACGCAGATCCCTGGCATAGATTTTGATGAAACCTTCTCTCCCGTCGCACGATTTGAGTCGCTACGTTTACTTCTGGCGTTGGCCGCGCTGGAGGACTGGCACATCCATCAGATGGATGTCAAGTCTGCTTTTCTCAATGGCGTGCTTGACGAGGAGATATACATGGAGCAGCCACAAGGTTTCACTGTCACTGGCTCTGAGACGAAGGTGTGTCGCCTGGTTAAGGCGATCTATGGTCTCAAACAAGCCTCCCGTGCATGGAACTTGCAATTCCATGGAGTGCTCACTGCACTCGGCTTTAAGCGGACGTTTGCTGATGCTGGCATATATGTGATGCCTCAACGGGAGGGGTATGATCCACTCTTCGTTATTGTCTACGTTGACGACATCACTATACTGGGTCCCTCACTGAGTGGAATCAAGCGTTTGAAGTCGGACTTGTCTGAACGCTATGAGATGACAGATCTCGGGGAGATAGAGTCTTATCTTGGGATGCGCATTGTGCGTGACCGCTCCCTCAGACGCATCGAAATAGATCAGTCTGGCTATATCAAGGATGTCCTTGAACGCTTTGGCATGTCCGACGCCACACCACACAACACACCCTTGCCCGCTGGTGCTGACGAGCACTTGGTTAAATATACGTCGCAGGCAACTGCCTCAGATATTTCCCACTACCAGTCCTTAATTGGGAGTCTGCTTTATGTGCAGATCGGCACTAGGCCAGATATCTCTTTCGCTGTGTCACGTTTGGCGCAGTATGCAGCGAATCCTTCACCACAACATCTGCGACTTGCGCAGTATGTCCTATCCTACCTAGTGGGAACTATAGACATGCGTATTGTCTATGATGGCGCCAATGGAGATGGCCTTCACGGCTACACTGATTCCAGTCTGGCTGATCAGACTGATGACCGCCACTCCACCTCTGGTTATGTGTTCCTACTAGCTAACGGTGCAATAAGCTGGTCTTCGCGCAAGCAAAAGACTGTTGCCCAAAACACAACGGAAGCGGAATACATGGCCATGACCGACGCGGCTAACCAGGCTGCGTGGTATCAGAGCTTCCTCACGGAACTCGGGTACGAGGTCGACGACCCCATCCCACTTCATGGTGACAATAAGGGTGCCATTGACTTGGCCTTGAACCCTGTCACTGGGAGACGGTCTAAGCACATTGCCATACGGCATCATGTCATTAGGGAGTACATCGAAAAGGGGACCATCACCCTCATTAGAACTCCTACTGTGGATATGGTTGCGGACGGCTTTACAAAGTCATTACCGCGTGTCCTGCTACAGAAGCATAACGATGACATGGGACTTGTGTGTACTTAGATTGTAGATCACGGGGAGATGTTGATAAGTGACCCTTGCGCACTTAGCGGCTCGTACGGACCGGACTTGCAGCATGGACTGCTCTAGATTAGATATATAGGACCTGTAGATTAGATACTGTTTTGATCTGTACAATCTATTACTTATCATTGCGTCACTCATGACATCATGTACTATGACATCATGTGGACTCCTCTGGACTTGTCATTGTACTACGTCTTTGTTCTTCCTTTAGATATATCTTTATTGTGATGTCATTATGATATCATCCTAGTCTGGACCCTTCTTGTTCTATGCACCTTGTTCCACATATGCACACTCCTTTGTCCTGTTGTAGAACAATGCGCTCCTTGTATTCTGTGACCAGTAGTTACTTCCCTTGTACTAGTGTCACGCCTCTATACAGTATAAGTAGACTGCTTGTACGCCCTGGTCCACATCAGTTCTCTCACTGCTGTGTGCCAGGTATGTCTTCCCCTCTGTAATACTATTATCAGTTCTCTCACTGCTGTGTGCCAGACACTCTTACTTCACTCTGCTAGATCCCTGTTGCTGCTTTCCAGCCACCCAGCTTATCTCACCACAGTCCTCTTAGTCCACTGTGAGTATGCTACTTCTGTGTGCTATTCATCATGACACAAGGGACTCGTGGTCGTCAACCACCTAGAAGGGTAAAAAGGAAAACGCCGGTAAGATAGAAGGGGCGTGTGAAGGAAGAACTTGTCCTAATGTAGCGGTATGACTTATCGCGACAACTAGACCAAGCAGAGAGTAAGTGAACTGAACTAGTGCACACTCAAGCCTAGCGCGGAGACAAGTCACGCGCCGAACGTACAGTCACAGTGGAGAGTAGACACGCTTGACACCTTTATACAAGGTGCTATGTCAGGTGATCACACTGTGGCACGCTGAGTGGAGAACCAAGAGGACAAGTTAACATTGGAGAGGTAAGGGAAGTACAAGGGAAATACGCACCTGAGTGGAGAACCAAGAGGACAAGTTGGTTCCACTCAGGATGCTACATGAGGGTTTATATACTATGCTGCGGCTGAGTCCGAATTACTACTAAACCTTATAGTAATGAGTCAGGCGCTGACGCGTCGTATCTAATAATAGCGTTATCTATTGTGCTGACTGATGCACAGTCATTAACGCTGACAGAACAGTGACACGTCCTTATCTATGAGTCACAACCCTATGACAACGTAGTCTAGAACTATCTAGAATCTTCCCTGCTTATCGTCCAATGAGAAACTACTATACTAATGAGGAAAGTGACCTAGAAAGGTAACTCCTAACAAGGGAGTTACTATCCCAGGGTCACGTGCTTGTGGGTGCACATGTTGGCATCACGTGACTAACCATCTTATCATATCTAATGATAAGGACTTGGATATTTGACTCAACGTTGGAGGCTCGTATCTTTACCAGATAAATCCATAAAAATATGGAAAAATAAGGCAAAAATAGAGCGTCCGTGACAATCAGCGATGGCCACATATGGGACCTTGCCACATGGAGACACGGACGTCGCTTGTCCGGCATCCCCGCCCTCCGTCGGCCCGATGGCACCGTCCTTACCGAACAAGTCGACATATCGAAGGTGCTAGCCCAGAAATTCTTTGTAGAAGAAGGTGCTCTCGGTGACATCACCACGTCACAGCCGGACGACCCCCCCCCCCCTTCCCACCCGCCCCCTCGCCCCGGTCGTGCTGAAGGAGGTTGACCCCCTCCTCACCACGGGCTCTAACAAGTCGGCCCCAGGAGAATCGGGTATTTCCTGGACCATCCTCAAACTGTGCTGGGACAGTATTGCGGACCATGCCGTGGCCATTTTCGACGCATGCCTCCGCCTTGGCCATCACCCCGCAATCTGGCGCAAAGCAATCGTCGTCGTCATCCCCAAACCAGGCAAAGACGACTATCTGGCTCCCAAAGCTTACCGTCCCATTTCTTTGATCGAGTGCCTTAGTAAACTACTCGAGAAGATAGTCGCCAAGCGCCTCCTCTTTGACGCGGATAAGTTTAACATACTCCCCACAACACAGTTCGGCACCCGCGCCTTCTCGTCCACGCTCGATGCTGGCCTGGCCCTCACCCACGACGTCCAATGCGCCTTCTGACTCAAATGGAAATGCGCCGCCCTCCTTTTCGACATCAAGGGCTTCTTCGATCATGTCCATAGAGAGCGCCTGGTACACACCCTGCAGAACCTCGGCTTCCCCGAGTCGATCACACGATGGGTCTGCGTCTTTTTGACTGACCGAAAGGTATCCCCCTCCTTTAACGCCGCCATAGCCAAGCAACGCGACCAGTGTTGAGACGCGACTGTTAAAGTCACATGTCTCGTGGGATCTGATTGAGTCAGCCCACATACTAAATACGGTATCTGTCCCTTATGGACTTATGGACACTCCGGACTCATACGGACCGCTTTTGTTTATCTTTATTGTTAGATCCATATATGGTTCTTATTGTTCTTTCTATTGTTAAGATACCGGTATTGTCTGCTTTAGGCAGCTATTGTTCTCTGCCATCCAATGGCATTTCTCCCTCTGGCGCACAGACCACCTGTATTGTGTTTGGGTCACCAGTGCGCACAGACCATTATTAGCTAAGCGTCCTGTATATAAGGACTGCTATTTTCGCCTCTACACTTCAGAGTTCCCTTCACCTCTGAAGTGTAAGTTCCTTTCTCTTTACCTCTCTTATTACCTTTACTCATAGGCGTTGCTCCTCTATAGTAACTTGTCCTACTAGGTATGCAGTTGTAATAGAGTTCCCTTCACCTCTGAAGTTAACTTGTCCTACTAGTTCTGCGCTTCAACAGGTTATGGGCCCTGACGCCTAATAACTAACTTGCTTTATCAGATCTACTTGTGTCATCTTGCTCTCTCAGCCGACCACACATTTTTTTGTCGTCACCCACACTTTCAGTGAGCATCCTCTATCCTCTTTCGACACACCCTTCTTTCTCGTCCACCATGACCTTGGTCATGTGCCATTTTGGCTAGCCTCCTAAGGAGGTTCTCATGAGAGGTTTTATATAACCTCAAATTCCTCTGTGCGCACTACTATATCTTCTATACCCGGTTTTCGTCCGGAAGTGCTTTCATAGGCCAATAGGGGAAGACCCTTGCGGCTATAGGCCTCTCTAATGGTTGGGTGATACTCGGTTAATACCTGGGTCACTTTAAGGGGTGTGAAGGCCTGGTTAATAGTCAAACCCAGAAGTCCTTCCCTCTGATACAACTAGGAGACGCTACTTAGTACTATACATAGTAGCTATGACTAGACCTCTGCTAGGAGAAGTATTCGCTCCCCTTGTGCAGGATTCGCTGCATAGCATGTATCACTAGTCTAGTTACTTAGTACCAAGACCCTTAATGGTCTGTTCTAGAGACTCCACAGACGGAAGATTCAGTTGTTATGGGAGTTGATCCCTATCACTGTCTCTTGAACTCGCTGTTGGCTCCTCTCTAGGGTACTACCCTTTACTATAGATCCTTAGTAGCCCCAGCATCAAGGCTGTAAGGCTGAGGGATACAGAGACTGAGTAGTCCTTCGCCGGACCAAAAGCTCCTATTCCGTCGAAGCCAACAAAGCTGTTGCATGACTATTACCCATAGTAACATTTGGGCTTTGTGGATCTTAGTATAAGGCAGCCATCAGTACAATGATTCCACTATTTAAATATATCCAAGTCGCACACACTTGAGGCATGACACCATATGTGTTATGGAGTATAGCGCTCCTATGGCTGGACATTTATCTTCTCTACCAAGATCTGAGCTGGTTCTGACTGCTCCTCAGAACCAGACACACAAACATCTCAAATGTCTTTCCACCTTGTCTTCCCTCCGTCCGTCACCCTCGCCAAGTTGGATGGCACCAACTGGCAGACTTGGTCTGCCACCTTTACCTCCCTCATGCTGATGAATGGGTGCAGCAGGCACCTTACACACGGTGCTCCTGCTTCAGTGCCCCAACATCCCCCTCTCGCAGCAGGTGCTGTGGGGCCCACTGGCCCTACAGATGAGGGACTCGCCATCCTTGCCCTCTGGGCAAAACAAGAGGAGGTCATCACTGGCCTCTTATTTTTATCTGTGACAACGGAGGTCCTATCTGGTATTCACTCCTCCCACATCTTCCCAACTGTCCATGACAAGTTCGTGGAGTTGGAGAACCTCTATGGTCAGGTTGGCTCTATGGCCACCTTTAATATTTGGGTGGGCTTGGCAAATACCAAGCTTCAGGAAGGTAGCCCCTTCCTACCTCAGCTCCAAAAAATGCTGGACCTGAGGAACACCCTGGTGGAGCAGGGAATGCCCGTCTCAGACATGCAAATGTCTTTTATACTTCTAGACGCGCTCCCCCCATCATACAGCACCATAGCAGGCACCATCCTGGCCTCTGGCCCCCCCTCTAACCTCCAACCTCAGGACCTCATCAACAGGTTCATCAATGAGGAATCCCGCCTCACTGGTCCCGTGGCGTCCTACAACAAGGTCGCCCCCGTCAAAAAATCTTCGGCCCCTCACGCTCATGAGGCGCGGCCATCGGGCAGCTCTGTGTCTTCGGACATAATCTGCCACTACTGCAAAAAACCTGGCCATAAAAAGCCAGAATGTTACAAACTTAAACGGGACCAGGAAAATGCGAAGAAGGGGAAGGCAGGACAGCGGGCAAAGGCTGCCCAGAATACCACAGTAGAGGTGCCGGACTCACTTCCAGCAAACAGGTTAAATAGCATACCTGTACCAAAGAGCCGACTATTTACTATAGTCAATGGCTCTGGCAAAATAGAAGAGGTACATGAAGTACCTCAGGTTTCCCTTTACACAATGGGTACACATAGTACCCAGATTGCATCAAAATGGATGATGGACAGCGGGGCGTCAGCACACTTTACACCCCACATAGAAGACTACGACACCTACACACCTCATAAAGGTGTTGAAGTACTTCTAGGAGATAACTCCTTGCTAAGGAGTGTTGGTACTGGAACAGTAACAATCCATACCAACTTTGGGTATGACCTAAAAATCTCTAATGTGCTGCACCTACCTAATACGCACTCGCGTATACTGTCCACCCCTGCCCTAACAGCTAAGGGGGCCATAGTAAGTTTTGATGCCACTACCTTTGCTATAAGGTATGATGGGAAAACCATTGCGGAAGGACACAAGGCTTCAGGCCTATATTGGCTTGATGGGCACCATAAAGTAAATGCCCAAGCAACTGCATCTGCTAGCCTTGATGTCTGGCATCAGCGCATGGGACATATGTCCAAAGAAGCGCTTCAAAGATATGCTCCGAAGTCCGTAAAAGGACTTAACATAGACGAATCCCCTGAGGAAGAAGGTCCCTGTCATGGGTGTGAACTTGGCAAGTCCACCCGCAAACCTTTTCCTCCCTCCCAGAAGCGTGCACAAGAATCCCTTGAACTCGTGCACAGTGACCTTGTTGGCCCACTACAGAGTAACTCTATCCAGGGCAACAAATACTTCGCCACCTTCATAGATGACTTCTCAAAAGCAGCAGTTGTCATCCCTATGAAGTCTAAGGACGAGTTCACGGGTGCCTTTCTACACTACAAGGCATGGGCTGAAAAACAACAAAATAAGCCCATTAAAACCCTGCACTCGGATCGTGGTGGCGAGTATGTCAACAATGTCCTAAAAGACATTCTTCTGGAGGAAGGGATTGAGCATATGCTTACGATGCCTTATTCTCCACAACAGAACGGGAGAGCCGAGCGGTTTAACCGCACCATCATGGAAAAAGGCACCAGCATGCTTCATCATGCAGGTCTTAGCCTCGGCTTTTGGGAACAAGCAGTTCAAACTGCAGTGCACATCTATAATCGCACTCCCACCCGCTCTAATGAGTGGAAAACTCCGCTGGAGCTCTGGGATGGTACAGTCCCAGATGTCTCTTACTTTAGAGTATTTGGCTGCAAAGCCTACTATCATGTACCAGAACACAACCGGCGCAAACTAGATCCTAAATCAAAGGAAGCCGTGTTTGTGGGCTATGAACCCAATTCAAAGGGTTATAAACTCTGGGATAGACATAGCCGGTGCTTCGTCTCTTCACGAGATGTTACATTTGACGAAGCTACCTTCCCATCCCTGAGTGACCTGACTAGTCACTCCAAACCACCTATTACTCCTCCCATGTCCGGCGAACCTGCTAAAGGGGCTGCTGTTGCTGGTGAGATATTTTTTGTAGTGCCTAGTCAGCCTACGCCAGCTGTTGCCCCTGCGGCACCTCAGACACCAGTCTTTGTACTACCACCTGTTCAGGTGCCTGCAGTACCAGTACAACAGCCTAGCACACCCCCCAACACCTCTCCAAATCCCGCCGACCAGACAATATATCACACTCCTCCATCCCAAGCACCTGCTCCCACTACTCCAAGGCGCCCCCGCACTCGTTCACAAGGGAGACCGCCTGTAGTAACTGCCCCAATCCCTGCCCCTAACTTCAATAGGGACATCTCTCCTCCTAGGGAAACACCTAGATCTCCAAGGAGTGGGCTAGTTACTTCACCCCCTCGCCCAAGGCGTGGGACAAGGGTACGATTCACAAATCCTCGCTACTACACAGAGGAGAACGATGAATTTGTGCCTGGGAGTAGCAGACTGGGAATGATGGACTTGCTGAACGCTGCTGAGGTTCCTGGCTACAAGGACCCGCAGACCTTCAAGCAAGCCATGGAGTCTGATCAAGCTGCCGATTGGCTTGAAGCATGCCAGTATGAACTAGATGCTCTTGACAAGCTTGATGTCTGGAGGCTTGAACCCCTTCCTGAAGGAAGGAAGGTGGTTAAGTGTAAATGGGTGTTTAAAAAGAAAGCAGATGGACGCTTTCGTGCTAGGCTAGTGGCAAAAGGGTTCACCCAACTAGAGGGGGTGGACTTTGACGAAACCTTCTCCCCAGTTGCCCGCTTTGAGTCCCTGCGACTCCTTCTTGCGTTGGCTACGCTTGAAGATTGGCACATTCACCAGATGGATGTCAAATCGGCATTTCTTCATGGGGAACTGGAGGAAGAAATTTATATGGAGCAACCAGTCGGTTTCGTCACAGCTGGCTCCGAGCACCTTGTGTGCCGGCTTCAGAAGGCCCTTTATGGCCTGAAACAAGCTTCCCGCGCATGGAATGTGCAGTTCCATGGGGTCCTAGTTGACCTAGGCTTTATGCGGACGTACTCTGATGCAGGAGTATATGTGTATCATCTTCAAGAGGGGGGTGATACACTTTTCGTGATCTTATATGTAGATGACATCACTATACTCGGAAGTTCCTTATCAAAGATTAAAGATCTGAAGGCTTCTCTATCTAGTCGATATGAGATGACCGATCTGGGAGAGATCCAGTCCTATCTTGGTGTTAACATCACAAGAGACCGTGCTAATCGCACCATGGAAATCAACCAGTCAGACTACATCCGCGATGTAGTGGAACGCTTTGGAATGTCTGATTCCAATCCAGTATATACCCCTCTTCCCTCTGGCGCCGAGGCACACTTGATCAAGTACACAGATCAGGCCTCTACTTCTGAAATTAAGAAGTATCAACAGATAATCGGGTCTCTGCTATATGCGCAGATTGGAAGCAGACCTGATATTTCCTTCGCTGTTGCGCGCCTTAGCCAATTTGCTTCCAACCCCTCACCTCAGCATTTACGCCTAGCCAAGTATGTCCTAGCCTATCTTAATAGCACCAAGGACTACTCATTACGCTATGCTGGAGGGAATGGCAATGGTGGTGAAGGCCTTCATGGCTACTGCGACGCTTCCTGGGGAGATCAGGAAGAAAAGCATTCCACCTCAGGTTTTGTCTACCTGCTTGCGAATGGAGCCATCTCTTGGTGTACCAGAAAGCAAAAGACAATTGCGCAGTCAACCACTGAGGCAGAATACATGAGCCTCTCAGACGCCTCTAATCAGGCTCAGTGGTATGCCACCTTCCTTGGAGAACTGGGGTATGAGGTATCCTCCCCCATCCCTCTGCACTGTGACAATAAGGGCGCTGTGGACTTAGCTCTCAACCCTGTCACTGGGAGACGTTCCAAACACATCCTGATCAAACACCATGTAGTCAGGGAATACGTAGAAAACAAGGTCATACACCTGATACGTACACCCACAGGGGAAATGGTTGCAGATGGACTTACTAAGTCACTGCCCAGAGAACCCTTTGAAAAAATGGTTGTTAATCTAGGAATGGTGTAAAGATGGGTTCTAGGACGTCGAACTGTTGTGTATACTAGCAACAGAACTCCTAGTTTAATAGCTAAGAAAAACCCTTCTTAGAGAACTGAAGAAGTTGGACCTGTTCCATCTTATCTCCCAGCTCACGGCTCTTCAAAAAGTAGTTCTTTAGAACTACATTATCCTCATAGAGCAGTGCATGAAGACCTCCAAAAAGTTGTCCTTTATCAGGACTTCTGCCTACATAGATTCTCTCTAACCAGAGAATCGAAACATTTCTCATAGTACAGAAAAGCAATAAAGTGTCCTGCCAAGGCACTTTCACTCAATGCTTGCACCACTCTTGTGGACTGTCTCTATCATGGAGGGATGTTGAGACGCGACTGTTAAAGTCACATGTCTCGTGGGATCTGATTGAGTCAGCCCACATACTAAATACGGTATCTGTCCCTTATGGACTTATGGACACTCCGGACTCATACGGACCGCTTTTGTTTATCTTTATTGTTAGATCCATATATGGTTCTTATTGTTCTTTCTATTGTTAAGATACCGGTATTGTCTGCTTTAGGCAGCTATTGTTCTCTGCCATCCAATGGCATTTCTCCCTCTGGCGCACAGACCACCTGTATTGTGTTTGGGTCACCAGTGCGCACAGACCATTATTAGCTAAGCGTCCTGTATATAAGGACTGCTATTTTCGCCTCTACACTTCAGAGTTCCCTTCACCTCTGAAGTGTAAGTTCCTTTCTCTTTACCTCTCTTATTACCTTTACTCATAGGCGTTGCTCCTCTATAGTAACTTGTCCTACTAGGTATGCAGTTGTAATAGAGTTCCCTTCACCTCTGAAGTTAACTTGTCCTACTAGTTCTGCGCTTCAACAACCAGCCCATCAGTACACCGCAGGGCTCTCTGGTCTCCCCCATCCTGTCTGCCTTTTACACCTCCACCCTCCTCAAACTGGTTCCCCCGACCAGCAACACCACCTTGGGCATGTACGTTGACGACGGCATTATCTTTGCTCACGGCCCCAGCTGGGCTGAGGTAGACTGAGGCCTACGAGAACGCTACAGGCAGTGCGAAGACTGGCTACGACGATCCAACCTCCTCTGTGAACCCGATAAAACCGAACTTATTTACTTTACACCTCCCTACACCCGTAAAAACAACCGCGACCCACCCCCCAACTCCATCCTTCTACCTGACCCGTCCTTACATACATACTACTCCGTTCCTTCTTCTACCACCATTCATTACTTGGGTTTTTTCATTAACAACCGCCTAGACTGGATGCCGCACGTGACCACGATGTGTAATCGTTCACGTGCCTCCATTAAGGCTTTACAGCTCCTCGGCAATTCCCAGAGAGGCATATCCACAGCGAACTGGCGGCTACTGTTCAACGCAGTATGTCTGCCGGTCCTCTTTTACGGATGCCAACTCTGGATGACATCAAGGAAAAAGATCGGCCTCCTAAAGAAAATACAGGTAGCTATGAATGAAGGGGTTCGCGTGGTCGCTGGGTCGTTCCGTACAGCTCCACGCGAACCCCTCCACGAACTCTTATGTATCCTACTGGTGAAACATTACGCCGAGAAACTCACATCCACCTCCACCCTTAGGCTGTTCCGTGTTCCCCGGACGTCTCAGTTGATCGCCCGACTGGGTGCCGACTGGGACCCCCCGGTCCAGAGCGGCCCACACTCCAGCAATGGAGGGGTGGTGTGTAACAGAGCACTGTACGTCCGGTCTGGAAGACGTACAAACAACCAACAGCGCCCCACTGCCTTGGAGGCTCTCGGCGCGCGAGTCGACCCTCTGTTGACGGAGCGCGTTGACGTCACGGCCATCATCGCCCCCTGGGAGGTTCACAACTGGGAGGCGCATGTGACCCGTGAAGGGAAGGCCCATCCCAAATGCCGGAACGCCTTGGTCAATAACCTGTACGCCAACAGGTTCGAGGCTAGTACGGCAATAATACGGGTAGCGGGTACAGTCTCCAACCGAGGCCGCCCAGACAATCTGAACGTAGGCAGTGCAGCCATCTCAATATGGCAGGGGCGAGAGGAGCCATGCGTTTGGGCATGGACACTCGGCACAGGTGTCGAGACGCATGACGTCCACCTTTTTGGTCTAGCCAAGGCCGCCGAGTTTATATCAGCTGAGTACACACGTGCATCCCCCTTACACATATACATCCTTTCCCATGACGAGGCAGCCCTGAGCGCCATCACAAACACACGATCACTTACGCACCAGCGAGAATCACTACTCTTTCATAATTCACTCACCGCTTTTTACTCTACCAACAGGGACACGAGGATTCACCTTGTGTGGGCCGGGTCGAATCAAAAGAGAGCAGCGGACACCCAAGCTAGGAGGGCAGCACTGGAAGCATGTACACAGGCCCCCTGCACCACCCTCAGACGTGTGCAGTCTGCCACGTACGTCAAAAAGCAATGCCGTTCTAGCGCCTTCCGAGCGTGGGGCCTAGAATGGGTTCAGACATTGCGCACATCCAATAAACTACCCAATGCTTACGGCCACTCCATCCACTATCACCAACCACCCGATGGCCGGAACCACCCCCTATAGTCGGCTGCCATACCCCCCAAAAAGCCCGAGGCAGGGTACACTCTGATTACCCGGCGCACACACGCCACTGCCTTGCAACTCGCCACCCTTCATTCTTTCACCTCCGATTACACTTTACGTCACCACCCGGACCTCCCCCCCGAAGCTAGCCAATGCCCATGCGGCTATCCGGACAAATCATTCCTCCACTTGGTATACGACTGCCCCAAATACAACCTGCAGCGCGTACTCCACTTCCGCCAACATCCCATCTCCCACTACGAACCCAACGACCTCTTCGCGGGAGAGCGTGACCTAGTGTACAACTTCCTATGCTTCCTTCAATCTACAAAACTGGCCTCCAAACCGGACTTCGAGGAACCCGCAGCCTATGCGTGGCCCGATCTCCAGGCCTTACCCCTACGCCCGATGTCCCCGGACCTGCTCTCCGACTACGACCTGGACCCGGCCTAATCAGGCTGCCCCCCCCTTTTTCTCTTATCAAATATTACCCGCCGTATTACTCCTCTGCCGTCATCTTTTAACTGTTCGGTATGCTACCATTTTCCCTTCGGTCCCTTCGTCTCCTCTGGGAGGTGACGCACTTTCTATTACCTTATCACATGGATGCACGTTACTTTACCTCTCATAAATCTCTTCTCTCTTCATAGAGGAAGAGGACCGGCCTTGTATTCTTACTGCCCCGGAATAAAACTGATTCAAAAAAAAAAAAAAAAAAAAGCGTGGCGAGGTCCGGAAGGTGACCGAGCGCAAATAGAGATGAATCAGCGACCCAAATTCTAACTTGCAGCTCATTGGAGGTTCACCGCAGGTACGTAGAACACGGTGCCAGATAACGTCCGGCCAAAAGTCTTCGGCCGGGAAATCGTCCAGATCGCTCTTGTAATCGCTATCTTAACGTAGATCCCACAACGATGCGACTATATGCTGGAATGGGACTGCAGCATACAGATCATCGGGATACGCGAACCAGTTGTCAATTTGTAGGGACCGTAGCACCGGAAGCGGGTTTGGGTTGCAAACCAGTCCTCCAAGGACATCCCATTGGAGAAAATGGTATCGTGTGGGGTCGTCATTATACGAGAACGGGTCTTTCCGAGAGGTATCTTCGTCGGGAAAAAATGTGATTATGAGAGATTCTAGTGAGGGAATGAGGTGAAGCATGAAATAACACCCCTGAGACGATTTCCAATTATTTTCAGCATCAGCGGTGTGTCTCCTCGAATCGAACACGAAAGCACCTCACTTAAGCCTCTCGTTTTCATCCCTCTCGGTCTCAAAAATCGGATAAAACTGAGGGAAATACAAGCGCGCCAGCACTCAGCGCTCAGCGGCCAGGCTGCCCGCCAGTGTAACCGAGTCAACACTTACCTGGATCCTCGACGATTTGTATGACCCTGACTCGGACTCGGACATGCTTGGCGATGTATGTGCTAGCCAACAACTCCGGAAAACCCTGTGGACTCTCGTCTGTTCCTACCGTGACGGATATCCCAGAGACTCGGAACACCCCCAAGCCCAGACCACCAGCTCGCTAGCGCAACTGCGGGCGAGACGTGATGTTCTAGCTCGAGCGTCACGTCAAACGTCACTAGGTCCTCCACGAATTCGCACGAGTGGGAAAGGGCGGGCCTTTCTTTCTTCAGACATATGAGAATGCATCTGCGCTATAGGGGAATAATCGGGTCTTGAGTCGGGTACTGGAAAGGACGTCAGTGGGTGCAGTGCCAGGGTGTGCGTAGTGAGCTCGGGCGTGAGGACCCTGCCTGCCAAATCACCGCTGATGACAATGTTACACGGTGGGATTCCCTTCTGGAGGAGATGTGCCAGCGTCGCGTTAGCTTGCCTTAGCTGGGTCGGGACGGGGAAGTCACGAATTATCGTTGATAAGGAGTCAGGCCTGTCAGGATACATCATTTGTCGAGATATTAAACCCGCAATAGGCAGAGACTCTGACCTCCCCGACGTTAGTAGCAGGAAAGTATCTTTGTAGACTCCATAAGAATGGGAAGTAGTTGGCGCGCGCAGGAAAGACGTAGCCTCCTCAGCTGGAGCCCGAACTTTCGGCGCATATCGGCCGACGTATGGGCTTAGTTGGCGGTCAGTCCCACCCACCAAAGTAGTTATGAACAACACGGTTGAACAAGCCGAATGAAGATTCTAAACTGTCACATGTACTACCCACTCAAGAAGATGGAATCGGCTTGATTAGGAACGATTATGTGTGGTGCAAATGTCAGAACTGGGAGAAGAACAAGAATATAATGTAGTGTGTGAAGCGAGACTAAATAGTATAAAATAGTGACTTCCGTACCAACTGAATGTCAAGTATGAGAATGGTCAAAAGCGCCTCCTAGTGCATCATACATTCACCATGATACGGTAACCTCGCAGAGTTGCCAAATTGTCCCCTGGCAATTCCTTGATCACTGATCGAGGCTCTGTGTCGGTAAATCTTGTGATTGCTCTACTTCCGGTGGTAGTTCTTCCAATATCTGCCGCAGTCGCTCCAATGTCTCCACGGTTTCGTTTTCGCGCTGATCGGAGCGCAGCAGGTGTACGACATCTGAGGATATTTCCTGAAGCAACCTCTCCTGGTCCCTACGCAGCCCCCCGAGCGTGAAAACGCTATCACGAAGACTATTTGCGAGGGTGTAGAGGGTTTCTTGGGCTATGTTCAGCAGTGCCACGTCCGCAGGCTTCCCCCCCGCGGTGAACAACGTTTTAATCCTACCAGACATGAGGGAAACGACATTCCGGAAATTGATGACGTGAAGATGGTGAGGTAAAAGTAAAACTCCGTGGTGCTCCGTACCGAGGATAGCCGATATGCATGCCATTTCTTCATTGAGCACACAGCCACTGACAAAAATCGGTGACTTGAAGGCGTCCACTAACTTACTTACGATCAAGGCCCCGAAGCAGCATCCCATGATGCGGGCGACAAGATCCTGTTCGGTCGGGAAGTGACGGGAAATCTCGGGCTTGGCGAGCAGGAGGGGAAAATAGGAGGGCAATGGATCAGGAGTTCGATGGTACGCTTTGCCACAGTGCCAGAGAGCCTTCAGACACATACGCAGACAGCTCGCACGGACTTCTTCCGTGAGGGACGGGGCACCTGGTTGTATGCATATATTGAGGAGGCTGTGGAGGCGGGATACAATGACGCGCTCGAAATTGTCGTCGAAAAAGTCAACGAGAGTGTCAGTCCGGTCTAGCGGTATTTCAGTTTCCCCTTGAGCCGGAAGAGCTTGAGAGAGTATGGCGAGCGTTTGTTGGAGCACAGAACTCATGTCTGGCGGCATTTGATCAGCTCGTATGGAGCTGACATCACCCAACGCGAGGGAAGCTATGTTCACAAGCTCGATGGTGCCAGGTCGGCCGAGGCAAAACCTCACGTCGTTACTATCGAGGATAGTCGATAGACACGCCAGCTCGTCATCGGTCACCGGAACATTGCGTGAGTTGATGTCAGCTGCCAGCTTGTTTACGACCAACGCTTCGACACAACGTCCTATCACACGGATTGTGGGGTCACGTTCCTCTCGTATGCGACGAGTCATCTCTTGGTTGGTGAAAGCGATGCGGACATAGGGTGGCAAAGGCACTGAGTTCCCACGTTCATTGAAATCTCTTGTGAATTGCCACAGGTTCACCATCCAAACTCGCAAAACACTCCGATAAATCGCGGCCGTGGGAGGTGAGGTCCCTGATGTGAATCATTAGACGATACAGACGGGATCAGAGTACGAGTTCACACTGACCATCGGAAATATTCACGAGATTATCTGTCTGATTAAGTCGCATCCTGGCGTTCAATTCAGGTGATGGTCCTCGAAAGAGAGTACTAGACGTCCGATGGACCACATCCAGCACATACGAGGGCAGTGTTTCAAGGGTGAACGAGTAAAAATCGTCCAAAGCGAGGAAAGCCATATTCGTAAACTCGATGGCGCCTGCGTGGTTCAGCAAGAGTAATACATCAGGGCTCTTGGTGCCGAGGGTTGCCGATATACACGCCAGCTCGTTATTAACCTGAGTGACTGGAACTTGAACATTGCGTGAGTTGATGTCGGCTGCAAGCTTGTTTACGACCAATGCTCCAACACAACGTCCTATCACACGGACTGCGAGGTCACGTTCCTCGCGTATGCGACGGGTCATCTCCGGGTTAGTGAAAGCGGCACAGACATAGGATGGCAAAGGGCCTGAGTTCTGGAGTTCATTGAACTCTCTTGTGAAATCCCACAGGTTCACCATCCACGCACGAAAAACGCTCCTGTACATTTCGGCCGTGAGAGATGATGTCCCTGACGTTAAACTTTAGAAGATGCAGGCGGGATCAGGGTACGACTTCACACTGACCATTAGGAACACGCATCAGGGCGTCTGATCGGCCTAGCAACATCGTGGCGTCCGGTTCAGCTGGAAGGGCCTGCGAGAGGATGCCCAATGTCTGTTGGACAACATCCAAGACATCCGGAGGCACTTTTTCGGGTGTGAATGAGTAGAAATTGTCCAATGCGAGGAAAACCATCATCGTCAATTCGATGGCACCTGGATGGCTAAGTAAATTCATCACATCATGGCTCTCAGTGCCAAGGATAGTCGCTAGGCACGCCAGCTCAGGGTCGCCATCGTGGACCGAAATATTGCGTGAACTGATGTCAACTGCAAGCTTGCTTACGAGCAACGCCTCAACACAACGTCCTATCACACGGATAGTGAGATCACGTCCCTCGTGTATGCGGCGAGTCATCTCCGGGTTGGAAAAAGCGATCCAGAGAGGGGACGACAAAGGCACCGACTTCCCAGGTTCGTAGTACCCTCTTGTGCAATGCCATAAATTCTTCATCCACGTACGTAAAACGCCCCGATACGATTCTGCCGTAAGAGATGAGGTCCCTGACGAACATCTTTAGTCGACAAAGACAGGTTAAGAGTATTAATTCACACTGACAATCAGAACCGCCCATTAGAGTATCTGTCCGGCTTAGTCGCATCATGGTGTTCAATTCGGGTGGTAGAGCCCGAGAGAGAGCACTAGATGTCTGTCGGACCACATCCAACGCATATGAGGGCAGTGTTTCATGGGTGAAGGAATAAAAATCGTCCAGTATGAAGAAAATCATGTTCGTAAACTCGATGGCGCCTGTGTGATTAAGCAAGAGTAATATATCAGAGCTCTTGGTGCCGAGGGTTGCCGATATACACGCCAGCTGCTCATTAGTGACCGAAACACCGCGTGATTTGATGTCAGCCGCAAGCTTGTTTACGACCAACACCTCAGCACAATGTCCTATCACACGGACGGCAAAGTCGCGTTCCTCGTGTATGCGACGAGTCATCTCTGGGTTGGTGAAAGCGGCACAGACATAGGATGGCAAAGGCACCGAGTTGTTGAACTCTCTTGTAAAACGCCACAGGTCCATCATCCACACGCGTAACACGCTCCGATACATTTCGGCCGTAAGAGGTGAGGTCACTGATGTGTAGCTTTAGATGATAGAGACGGGATCAGAGTACGAATTCACACTGACCGTCAGAATTATTCACGAGACAATCTGTCTGATTTAGTCGCATCCTGGAAACCAATTCAGGTGGTAGACCTTGAGAGAGGGCGATGGATGTCTTTTGGACCACATCCAGCACACATGGGGGCAGCTTTTCAAGGGCGAAGGAGTAGAAATCGTCCAATGTGAGGAACACTGTGTTTATAAATTCAATGGCTCCTCGATGGCTAAGCAAAAGAGTCACATCATGACTCTTGGTGCCAAGGATAGCCGATAAACATGCCAGTTCTTGTGCCAGTTCATCATTGGTCATCGAAACATTGTGTGAGTTGATGTCAGCTGCCAGCTTATTTACGACCAACGCTTCGACACAACGTCCTATCACACGGATAGTGAGGTCATGTTCCTCGCGTATGCGACGAGTCATCTCCGGGTTGGTGAAAGCGATGCGGACATAGGACGGCCAAGGCACCGAGTTCTGGAATTCATTGAAGTCTCTTGCAAAACGCCACAGGTTCATCATCCACGCACGAAAAACGCCCCTATACATTTCGGCCGTGAGAGGTGATGTCCCTGACATGCATCTTTAGACGATACAGATGGGATCAGAGTATGAGTTCACACTGACCGTCAGAAACGCCCATCAGAGTATCTGTTTGGTCCAGGGGCATCGCGGCGTTCGATTCAGCTGGGAGGGCCTGCTCGAGGATACCAAATGTCTGTTGAACCATATCCAAGACATCCGGAGGCACTTTTTCGGGTGTGAATGAGTAGAAATTGTCCAATGCAAGGAAAACCATCATCGTAAATTCGATAGCGCCTGGATGACTAAGTAAAATCATCACATCATGGCTCTTGGTACCGAGGATAGCCGACAAACACGCCAGCTCATCATTGGTCACCGAAACATTGCGCGAGTTGATGTCAGCCGCCAGCTTGTTTACGACCAACGCTTCGATACAACGTCCTATCACACGGATCGTGAGGTCACGTTCCTCGCGTATGCGACGAGTCATCTCCGGGTTGGTGAAAGTGATGCGGAAATAGGACGGCAAAGGCCCCGAGTTCTGGAGTTCATTGAAGTCTCTTGTGAAATGCCACAGGTTCATCGTCCACGCACGTAAAACGCTCCGATACATTGCAGCCGTGGGAGGTGAGGTCCCTGACATATAACTTTAGATAATAGAGACGGGGTCAGAGTACGAATTCACACTGACCGTCAGAAACATTGACCGAAGGCTTCGTCTGATATAGCGGCATCACGGTGCCCAGTTCAACGGGAAGAGCCTGAGAGAGAACTCCGAACGTCTGCTGAACTACACTCGGGACATCCGAGGACACTCTGGCCGAGGCGGAGGAGTAGAGATTGTCCAATGCGAGGAAAATCATGTTGGTAAATTCGATAGCGCCTGGATGGCGAAGCAAAATCATTACATCATGGCTCTTGGTACCGAGGATAGCCGATAAACACGCCAGCTCGTCATTTCTGACCGGAACATTGCGTGACTTGACGCCGGTTGCAAGCTTGTTTACGACCAGGGCCTCAACACAACGTCCCATAACGCGGACAGAGAGATCATGTTGCTCCCGTACGCGACGAATCATCTCCGGGTTGGCGAAACCGACGCATCCATGAGGCGGCAAAGGCACAAAGTCCCCGGGTTGATTGAACGTTCTTCCAAAATACCACAGACCCTTCAAACATACCCGCAGACACCTAGTGCGTACCCTTTCTGTGAGAGGCGAGGTTACTTGCACGCAAGTATTGAGGAGGTGAAGGAGGTGGGATTCAAGGGCGCACTCAAACATCCCGTCAGAACCGTTGATTATAGCGATTGGTTGTTCTAATTGTGCTTCAACGTCCTGTCGAGATGAAAGAGCTTGAGAGAGGATATCGAGTGTCTGCTTGACCACATCTAGTACACCTGATGGAGTTTTGTCGGTCGCCAAGCCGTCAATATCGTCAAACGTGAGTGAAATCATGTTCGCAAGCGCGACGGCACCAGGCTGGCTAAGCAAAAGCTCCACATCATAACTCTTGGTACCAAGGATGGCCGATAGGCACGCCAGTTCCCCTTTGCTAATTGGATCAGTCCGCGACTCGAGGTCGGTTGCAAGCTTGTTTGCGACCAACGCCCCAAAGCAGCGTCCGATCACACGGACACCGGCGTCTTTTTCGGCCCGAACACGACGAGTGATCTCTGGACTGGCGAGGGCGTTCCGGAAATAGGATGGCAACACCTGATAGGTCCCAAGTTGATTATATGCTCTTGCAAAAGACCACAAGCATTTCATGCAAACCTGCAGACGGTTCTCGCGTGTCTTTTCGTCGAGAATCGACGTCTCCGGTATACACGTCTTGAGGAGATCGTATAGACGGGATCCTAAGATGGGGTCGGTGTTCGGTTGGTGGGACATAAGGGGAAGGATAGCCAATTTCGCATCTGGGACAACACGAGAGTCGAAGAATCCTGGCACTCGTGCGGCAAAGTCTTCGATCTCCTTGTCTTCGTCGAGAGCTGCAAGTGTCCATACAAGTGCACTTGTGACCACCCTTGATTCGGCTATATAGGCCCCGAGCTCAACGCTCTTCCGAAGGCCTTGCGAGAACCACTGTCGACGAATCTTGACCCGCTTTTCGAGTGTTTCCCTCCACCTTTTCAGCCCATGTGTTTCAAGCGCGTGTTGACCAGCCAGACTCCGTAATGTTGACAACAATGTACGAAATAGACTCTCGATATTGAGGATTGTCCAAAGAAACCCGATCATGGACAACTGCGATATAAGCCATGTAAATCCGGACAGGGGCGTGCTATACGGGCAATTGAGACGAATGGTTGGTAAAACCGTCAAAATTGCGTATGCCAGAGCGAACACCATGATGCAGCTGAGAGTGGCGTACGCGACGGTCGTGTAGATCGGGAAAAGAAACTCGACAAGACCGGCGAAAAAGAGGAAGACGGATATGTGCAGGAGAGTGGGCATTGTCGCGACGGCTCGCGCCATCCCAAATCTGCTAATTCCATCGAAAATATATGCTCGCATACGCCCGCGCCTGTGAAATGCACCACGGCGCTGTGCAAGTTCCTGATACCGTCGGGCCCATTGTTGCATTAATGTCGCAGAAAGCGCGCAATTCAGACTGAGGATTAAACTGAGGAACCAGAATACGTTGACCCTGACAGCGGATGCTGTTGGTTTAAACGACTGTCCGCTCGTTACCGCAACGCTCGCGAGAGGTTTCCCATGAGAGATATTGACAAGCTGTTGAGATATTTGACCAAGGAGCGCATTGGTCGTATCGCCAGAATCCGGGGATAACTGCTTGTAGCTTTCGATAATGAAGGCAGCGACAGTGGCGGAGAACAGACCCGTCTTCGAGATGTAGTTTAGACGGTGAATATGTACAGGAGGGACCAGGACTCACGAATACGAGGATTCCATTTGCATCTCCCTTCCAACTCTCAAGTACCTCCGCGTCCTGCTTCTCGGCCTCAGTGAGGTACATTGACCACAGGCCATCAGAGGAGTCTCCTTGGTTCTCGTCTGGTACACTAATGAGATTACGAGTTGTGAAACTTGCGCAAGTCAACATACCTCGCCGAACTTGTGAATTATCCGCAGTTTGCACTGCAGAAGCATTTCCATTGTGATATTGATTTGTATTTGTGGCGTGAGGCTGAAGGTCTGCGCTACTTCGTAGCTGGGGACTTGCGGGATTTGTAGCTGATGGACTCGGAGGATTTGAAATAATCGCAGGCTGAGCTTCCGTAACGCTACTCAAGACCCTACTGGTCTGAGCCTCAATGTCTAGTAGATCGAGGCTGGGTAAAGCCATTTCCAAGAATCAGGACTTGAGTGTCGAAAAATGTAACGAGGTGGGCGGCAGAGAGAGGAGCCTGGCACTCGTCAACACGACGAACCCCTGGACGGACCAGGGGAAGAAGATTACCCAAGAGATTACCTATACTAGGAGCGCAGTAAGCTTGGCAGTTGGACTCGGAGGTCGAACACTGCCTCTCACGGAAACCAATGGAGCATAATTGTTGGCATTGGCATTTGTGAGAACCTGTCAACAGGTCGATTAAAACCCGGATATGATCATCCCATCCGCATTTGGTTCTATGCTTGGTTGGTTCCTTGGTTGTTCGGACGCACGGGCCGTCTTCCCGGATACTCTCCTGGTTGTATCAGCGTCCGCAGATTATTTATGTCGTTGCTCGGCGGAAGCAGAGCATAAAATTTACTACTACAGTTCTAGTAGCTGTAGTTATTTTAATCTTCCCTTCGATAGTGTAGGCGTCAGTTTCTGCCCATCTAGTGCGCGCAGATACTGAGTGGCTATGTCTATTGCCATTGTACAGACTTCGCCCGCGCGCATGTCTACACGCTCATTCTACGTACTTAATCATTATTCATTCCCGAGAGTTCGTACCTCTATTACAGTCTTAATTATTTCGTAGGATGAGGGGGGGGGGGAGGCAGGAGCCTCAGACATATAAGCTTGTACCTACCCAAGATAATGAAATCGGAGAGGAATCACAAGATGCAGTTATACAAACCTCGGTCGTTGATCAGCCGTACACTGGAAGTTGGTGTGGAAGTTTTTGTTTATATTATTATCTTGTTATCCACAAGTCGTCGACATGAGTCGCTTTGTCGCAGCTTGCCGCAGGCATTCAGTAGGGTATTAGTATATTTAGTCTCGTTTAACCTAGTACCACGCTGTCTTCTAATTTCTCTCCCAGTTGTAGACATCGCACACTATAAGATGGATGGCCTTCCTGAAACTACGTCAAGCCTCTACTCTAGGTAGTAATTGTTCCAATTTTTCCCGCAGTCGATCTAACGTCTTCACCGTTTCGTTCTTCAGCTGATTAGAATCTAGCGCGTGTACGACATCTGATTTTAGTTCCTGGAGTAACCGGCGTTGCTCCGTAGACAGGCCCTCGGGTCCGAATGTACAGTCACAAAGATGGTTTGCGAGGATGTGGAGCGTGTCTTGGGCTATATTCAACACGTCTGCTGGCATTCCCGCCGCGGTGAAGAATGTGTTGATCTCGCCAGCCATGAGGGAAACAACATTCCGGAAATTGATGATGCGGATCTGGTGAGGCAAAAGTAATACTTCGCGATGTTCTGTGCCGAGGATAGCCGATATGCATGCCAACTCCGGATTTAGGACACGGCCGCTGAGGGAAACAGGTGACTCGAGAGCGTCCACCAGCCTACTTACGACCAAGGCCGCGAAGCAGCATCCTGTGATACGGGCGACGGGATCTCGTTCAGTCTGAAAGTGACGGGTGATCTCTGGCCTGGCAAGCATGAGGGGAAAATAAGACGGCAGCGGGTCAAGAGTTTGACGACACGCTTTGCCACAATGCCAGAGGGTCTTCAGACACACTCGCAGACAACTTGTGCGTACTTCTTCCAAGAGAGACGAGGCGCCTGGCATGCACATCTTGAGGAGGTCGTAGAGGCGGGATGCGGTGGTGCTTTCGAACCTGTCTCCAGAAAGGTTGACTAGAGCAACCGCCTGATTCAGCGGTAGCTCAGCGTTCCATCGAGCTGGAAGGGCTTGAGTGAGGATGTCGAAGGTTTGTTGGAGTATAGAACGCGTGTCGGGCGGAATTTGATTGGCCCGCAAGGAGCTGACATCGCCCAATGCGAGGAAAGTCAGATTCACAAGCTCGATCGTGCCAGGTTGGCCAAGGCAAGGCCTCATGTCACGGACTTCGGTGCCGAGGATAGCCGATAGGCACGCCAGCTCTGCGTCGCTTACTAGAACTGTGTGCGACATTGCGTCAGGTGTGAGCTTGTTTACGACCAGCGCCGCAATACAACGGCCAATCATACGCGTAGCGAGGTGCGCATCCTGATGTATACGGTGGGTCATCTCCGGATTGGTGAAAGCAGCGCAGACATAGGGCGGCAAAGACACTGAGGTCCCGCGTTCATTGCACTCTTTCGTGAAATGCCACAGGTTCTTCAGGCACTCACGTAACACACTCTTGAACATGTTAACGGTAAAAGACGACGTCCCTGATGAGTATACTCAGACCATAGAGACGTGTTTAGAGTACGAGTTCGCACTGACCGACAAAGTCATTCAGGGTATCTGCGTGATCTAACCGCATCTTGGTGTTCAGTTCGACTGGAAGAGCTCGAAAGACGATCTCTAGAGTCTGTTGGAGTACAAGACGCGTGTAGTGTGGCATTTGATCGGTCACCAAGGAGCCGACATCGCCCAATGCGAGGAAAACCATACTTGTCAATTCGATGGCGCCTGGATGGCTAAGCAAAAGTATCACATGATCTCTCTTGGTGCCAAGGATTGTCGATAAGCACGCGAGCTCCGCCTCGCTGGCCGGAATGATGCGGGAGTTGATGTCGGCGGCAAGCTTGTTTACGACCAGTGTCTCGATGCAACGTCCTATTATACAGACAGTGGGGTCCCCGTGCTCGCGTATGCGACGAGTCATCTCTGGGTTGGTGAAAGTAATGCAGACATAAGACGGCAAAGACAACGAGCTGCTGGGTTCATTGTACTCCTTTATGAAATGCCACAAATTCTTCGTCCACACACGTAGGATGCTCCTATACAATTCGGCCGTGAGACTCGAGGTCCCTGATGTGTACTTTCAGACCACGGAGACGGGATCAGAGTACGAGTTCAGACTGACCGTCAGAAGTGTTCATCAGAGTGTCCGTCTGCTCTAGCCGCATTTTGGCATTCAGTTCAGCTGGAAGAGCGTGAGAGAGGATGGTGAACGTCTGCTGAAGCACATGACGCGTATCGAGCGACACTTTATTGGTCACCAAGGAGCTGACATCGCCCAATGCGAGGAAGACCACGTTCGTGAATTCAATGGCACCTGGGTGACTAAGCAAATGAATCAAGTCATGGCGGCTTCTGGTGCAAAGGATCGACGATAAGCACGCCAGCTCCGCCTCGCTGGCTGGAACGGTGCGTGAGCCGATATCGGCAGCAAGCTTGTTTACGACCAACGACCTGACGCAACGTCCTATCACACGGACAGCGAGGTCACGTTGCTTGCGTATGCGACGAGTCATCTCTGGGTTGGTGAAAGCGATGAAGACATAGGACGGCAGAGGCACAGAGTTCCCGGGTTCATTGTACGCTCGTCCAAAATACCAGAGAATCCTGAGAAACACACATAGAACGCTCCTATACATTTCTGCCGTGAGAGATGAAGTAGCTGGCGCGCATCTTTAGATAACGGAATTAGAGGACAAATTCACACTAACCGTCAGAAACGTTCATCAGAGTACCCGTCTGATCTAGCCGCATTTTGGCATTCAATTCAGCTGGTAGAGCCCGGCATAGGATGCTGAGCGTCTGTCGGACCATATCCAGCACATACAAAGGCACTTTTTCAAATTCGGAGGAGTATATGTCGTCCATTGCGAGGAAAACGATGCTTGTACATTCGATGGCCCCTGGATGGTTCAGCAAAAGCACCACATCTTGCCTCTTAGTGTTAAGGATAGTTGATAGGCATGCCAACTCCGCGTCACTAATTGAAGCGTCGCGTGAGTTGATGTCAGCTGCAATCTTGTTTACGATCAACGCGACAAAACAGCGCTCTATCACGCGGAGGGCGGAGTCATCTTCTACCTGAATGCGCCGAGTGATCTCTGGGATGAGGGAGCTAGGGAAATAGGTTGGCAACAGCAGAGAAACCCCAGGCTGATTGTACGCTCTTCCAAAATACCATAGGCAGTTCACACAAATCTGCAGACGGTTCTTGCGTGTCTTTTCGTCGAGAATCGACGTCTCCGGTATACACGTCTTGAGGAGATCATATAGACGGGATCCCAAGATGGGGTCGGTGTTTGGTTGGTGGGACATAAGGGAAAGTACTGCCGATGTCGCATCTGGGACAACGCGAGAGTCGAAGAATCCTGGCACCCGTGCAGCAAAGTCTTCTATCTCCTTGTCTTCGTCGAGAGCTGTGAGTGTCCATTCCAGTGCGCTCGTGACCACCCTCGATTCGGCTCTATAGGCCCCGAGCTCGACACTCTTCCGTAGACCTTGCGAGAACCACTGTCGATGTAACTTGACCCGCCCTTCGAATGTCTCCTTCCACGTCTTAAGTATATGGGACTCCGTCGCGTGTTGGTTGGCCAACCTCCAGAATCCCAACAGTGGTTTCTGAACAATGCCTTCAATTTTGAGGATTGTCCAAAGAAACCCAAACAGGGAAAGCTGAGAGATACGCCACGTAAACCTAGACAGGGGTGTGCCATACGGGCAATTGAGGTAAACGTTTGGTAAAACCGTCAAAATTGCGTGTGCGAGAGCGAACACCATGATGCAGCCAAAGGTGACGTATGCGACGGTCGTGTGGATTGGGAAAAGAAACTCGACGAGACCGGCAAAAAAGAGGAAGACGGATATGTGCAGGAGAGTGGGCATTGTAGCAACTGCTTGCGCCATTCTGAATCTAATAAGGCCATCGAAAATATATGCCCGCATGCGTCCACGTCTGTGATTTGCACCGCGGCGCTGCGCGAGTTCCTGATACCGTCGGGCCCATTGTTGTATCAATGTCGCGGAGAGCGCGCAAGTCAAGCTGAGGACCAGACTGAGGAACCACAACACGTTGACCCTGACGGCGGAAGCTGTTGGCTTGAATGATTGACTACGCTGCACTGCAACGCTCGCAAGGGGTGTTCCGTTGGAAATATTGACAAGTTGTGCAGATATTTGAGTAAGAAGCGCATTGGTCGTATCACCAGAATCGGGGGATAACTTCTTGTAGCTTTCGATAATAAAGGCAGCGACGGTGGCAGAGAACAGGCCAGTCTTCGAGATGTGGTTTAGACGACGAGTACGCGCAAGACGGATGTGGCAGGGCTCACAAATACAAGGATTCCGTCTGTATCCCCCTTCCAACTTTCAATGACCTCTTTATCCTGCTTCTCAGCCTCGGTGAGGTACATAGACCACAGTCCATCAGATGAGTCTCCGTGGTTCTCGTCTGGTATACAGATGAGATTGAAACTCGTGAAATGGGCAATTCAACATACCCCGCTGGGCGTCTGGGTTACCCACAGTTTTCGGTGCGTGAAGTTCTTTGGCATCGGCGACCTGAGACGGAGAGTCTGCGCTAGTCGGAAGTTGAGGATCTGCGATATTTGTATGTGAGGGATCTGGACTAATTTCTGGCTGAGGCTTCGTGGTATCATTGCTCTGAGCCTCGAGATCCATATTTACGCTAGGTGAAGTTCTAAGTGCCAATGTAACGAGGAGGGCCGCAGTGAGAGGAGGGCTCGGCAACAAGACGATGGACGTAGTAGCCGCAGCGCATCAAGCACTGCCTCTCGAGACCAACTTAGTATGCACAGCCTGTCAATCAAGAACCGCGCCACCAATACTAGTACTAGTGGTTATAAGTTCTTTATCGCAGTTCGGGGTGTCCCAGTGTACAGGAGAACCGTTTGCATCTACGGCATTGTCCAGCCAGCATCTAAGTTGACCCAGTCACCATCTGAGGAATCGCAGGCGGCGTCTATACGTGGAGTTTTACGCGCCTTACAGCCGTTTTCAGATGGGTTTCGGGGGAAAGACCTGCCATAATTCCCTTTTTGTAAATAAAAACTTAAAAGGAAATGATAAAAGGCCCTGTGATAAGATAGAAAAAGGCTTTGTCCGATTCCTGTTATCTCCGTCCTTCGCTTACTCCGCTTCCAAAAAGGATTTCGTCAAGGTAGCAGGCTGTACGGTAAAGGTTGATCTGATGATTCTATCATTCGAATTAGAAGAAAAAGTATGGCAACCAAGATAGCGAACTGCTCGTAGCTTGGAGCTTTTTAAAAAAAAACCATATTTATTCCGGGACAGTACTTTTGTATAAGACCGGTCGCCGTGTACCAGCATTTGAGGTATTCAAAGTGTGCCGTATGTGTCAAGGGACGTAGCTTGGAGAGGGGCCAACAAATTTGTCAAACGTAATCATTAGTAAGGCTAGGGTCGAAAGTTGAAAGCTCGTTGATCGTTGAACTACCAATAGGTGATCAGATATCAGCACTTTCCGTAACTGGGGTCGCTGTAATGTCACAAACCCAGGATCCCGAGCAAGGGTACAGGATAGAGTCGCTGGGTGATGTGGTTGGTGACACAGGTACGGGACGCTGATGGATGCCTGCTTTTGGGCACACTGCTCAGAATTTGTGAAACAGGATCCCACGACATTTTCTACGATTTTGAGAACGTTCAGTTGCCTGCTTCTAGCGGAGAGTCACAGCCAGAATCCAGCTACACTGATGGATCAGGCGCTCTCTTTTCCATGTATCTGGACAGGGCCGAGGAGGAGGATAGAAGAGTAGCCGAAAGGTGGAAAGGAGACGCGGACGGGATACTCGTTTTTGTGCGTTCTTTGATGCAGATCCGGCAGACGTGATGCTGACATACTACTGCAGACGGGTCTGTTCTCAGCTACGGTGGCCGGCTTTCTCGTCGGAACCTACCAAAGTCTCCAGCCCAACCTACAAGCTACCTCGGCGTTCTACCTCGCAAACATTTACCAGGTCCTTGCCGCTGCCAATGAGTCGCAAACGATCATCTCTCTCCCACTGCCGCCTGATCCGTCAACGTTCGAACCACCCATGTCCGCCGTCTGGTTCAACACGCTCTGGTTCTTGAGCCTTGTGATAAGCCTCACCTGCGCGCTACTCGCGACTTCCTTGCAACAGTGGGCACGCCGATATGTCCGAGTCACGCAGCCCCGCTACAGCCCCCACAAGCGCGCACGGATCCGCGCCTTCTTCGCCGAAGGCATCGAAAAGCTCCATCTTCCCTGGGCCGTCGAGGCGTTACCCGCGTTGCTCCATATCGCAGTATTCCTCTTTTTCGCCGGCCTCGTCGTATTCTTATGCACTATCAACCATACCGTCTTTTCGATCGTGCTTTGGTGCATAGGGTTCTGCGTCGCTCTGTACCTGTACATCACCCTGCTCCCGATCTTCCGCCACGATAGTCCGTATTACACCCCGCTCACGACGGTCGCTTGGTTCTGCGCTACGGGAATCTCGTGGCTGGTACTTCGGACCCTCAAGGCCGTCGCTTCGGAGTTACACGGACACAAGTTCGTCAGTTTGGACAGCTGGTATAGGATTTCGGTCGTCGAGAATCGGCTGAACAAGCGTTTCTTCAGCGGCTTCACGAAGGAAACTGAGGGTTCCGCTCTGAGGTTATCGTCAGATATCGACGTTCGCGGGTTGTCCATGACGTTTAACTCGCTAGAGGAGGACCACGAGCTGGAGCAGTTTCTGGAGGGTATCCCTGGTTTTCTCAGCTCGCATGAAGTCATGAATCCCGGGAACGTTCTGACCGATGTGATCAATCGCATTCCCGGAATGGCATACACGGTTTTTCTCTTCATCGAGCGCACCTTCTCCTCCGGTCTGGTTTCCGAGGCGATACAGGAGCGGCGGAGGCGCGTCTACATGAGGGCGTTGGACCTCGTGACGCCTCTCCTCCCAGTCACCTTCTACCAGGCGCTGCATTTCTGGGAGTCCGAACCCAATCCCACGAAAAATATTTTCGGGTCGCTTGACTTTTGGCACCTGGCAGAGGCCCACAGCAACGACGACGACCCCGATGTCGCTATTTCCGCTCAATGCATGGCCGCCGCTATCATTACTCATGTGCAAGAGCACGACCAACACTGGTTCCACATTGTGATGCGCCAATTAGATATCTCCGAAGACACCCTTCATGTTTACCTCGACAACGGCGACAGCCTATTCCTCGCCAACCTCATAAACATCGTTCAGCGTCTATCAGTCCCTCCCCACGACGGCGTAGAATACACCCTCAGCTTGGACGGGCTGATCAGACACACCTTACGTATTACGCGTAATTTCGATGCTGTGGGAACGCTTCCTGAGCTACAGTCTCACTTCTGCGCACTCTGGAACCAAATCACATTCATGGCGCATGACCAGCAGGTTTCCGAGGTCGAGCGACGCTACGCACGGACGATCCTGAGGATGATTCGGGCCGTATATATCTCGCTGCACGACGGGACGGACTCTCAACCGACTGCGTTTTCAGCCTCCACGCGATCGTTGGATCCGGTCCTGTGGGCCGAATCGTCATACCCTCTCTGCACCGTCCCGAATCATCATTCTCATTCGTCTATCTTCCTGGACTCGAAATCGTATGTCACCGATGCTGGTGAATGTGTCATGCTGCATTGTAACCCCGAGCGTGTGAGGTCGACATCACCAATCGCATTGCCCTCTTTCGGTTCTGAAGAAGAGATTTCCCATGAGCCCGCAGTTACCCGTACCTCTCCGCCTGCTGTCGTTTCTCAGGATAGCATTTCTGTGGCTTCACGTGACGGTACCGCCTTGGCCCAACCTCCCCCAACTCACGACCCCCACAGCCCACAAGGGTTCCACAGCCCACAAGGGTTCATTCCTTCCATCCGCTCCAACCATTCCCATGGCGATGAGACCAATGTCGGTTTCGTCGCTTGACGTAGATGCTAATAGAGGCATCGCAAAAATCTTCCGTCTTGACTATTACTGTACGGCGGTCGGAACGGCGCACGTAGCCAAGAGAACACGAGATGCTTATATAATAATAGGCTTTGGTGGCCATCACTTCGTCGAAGCTAAAGTACGATAGAGCGATTCGCGCCATGCATTCACCCATAGCGCTGATTTTCCACCTCACCACCAAACCAATCGTCGTGCTCACGAGTCTCCTCGACAGGGGCGGTATTCACAATGGTCGACTTACTCTGCGAGTCTGCGTGAAAGTGAGCTCTCGAAGTTAAAGATCGAAACTTCGCGGTGAGTCTTCGACAAACTTACACGCTTCAAAGGCCTCGATGCCGTTCTCGCGTCCGATCCCACTTTCTTTCATGCCGCCCCACGGCGAGCTCGGGTCGTTTCGATGATGGGTGTTCACCCATACCAGGCCGGACTGCAATTGAGCTGCCACTTGGTGCGCGCGTGATACGCTTTGTGTCCATATGCCGGCCCCGAGTCCATATCGCGAGTTGTTGGCGAGCTCCACGCCCTCGCTCTCGGTCTAAATAGAGGGGGTGAGGTTATGGTAGACGTAAACGAGATCTCGGCGCGCACCTCGAACTTTCTAAGCACGACGACCGGTCCAAAAACTTCTTCTTTCCATAAAGTATCTTCCAGGGTGACGTCCGCGATCACTGTTGGCGGGTAGAAACTGCCCCGGGAAAAGCTAAATCTGTCGAGGGATGAAAGGTACTTGAGCGGCTTGCCGCCTGTAAGGATCGTGCCCGAAGTGCGCGTCTCGACCATACGATGTATTCGCTGCAGATGATGTGCCGAAATCACGGAACCCATCGTGCTCTGGGGATTCATAGCTGCTCGTGGGTCAGGTCATCTTATTATGGGTGATTGAACTCCGCTCACGCACGATCGCCCATCCGCCTTGTGATGCTCTTCACTTTTTCCAAAAACTGCGAGACAAATGCGTCGTAGACCCTGGACTGTACAAGCAAGCGAGTTCCAGATACGCATGTCTGTCCAGAAGCCACGAAGGAAGCGAAAGCTGCCCCGTTGACGGCTGAGGAAATGTCGGCGTCGTCAAAGATTATGATTGGAGCCTGACAAATCATCGATTGAGAAAGTGACCCATGAGTCCCTCTCGCTGACTTACCTTCCCGCCGAGCTCAGCCGTAAAGGCCGCTAAATTCCCACCAACGATGCTACCCAGAGCGCGTCCTGTGGCAGTACCTGCCTGTAAAAGGTTTTAAATGCGTGCTAGGTAACGGATATGATACCAGTCACCGTAATGTCTACCTTCCGCACGAGGGGATGCGAGACCAGTTCCTTTCCAGTTGAAGCTCCAGGCCCAGGAAGTACAGATAAGACACCACTGGGAACTCCAGTACACGCTCAGTCGGCACATTCGAGTGCTCATAAAGAAAGCTTACCTCCAGCATCGAGCGCCATTCTCGCGAATTCCAACACAGATATAGGCGCCAGCTGCGCAGGGAGTAAGACAACAAATTCCCCAACTACGTGGAAAGTGTTACCTCTGAGGGCTTCACGATGACGCTATTACCCGCAGCCAGGGCCGGGGCGATCTTCTTGATGGCGATGAGTAGCGGGTGGTTGAATGGCTACGTCGGATAAGCGTTCCTTGGCGCTAACTGGGATCTGTCACGAGAACGACCCACCGTGATCTGCGCGACGACACCCAACGGGATGCGCTGCACATAATTGAGCAGCTTTCCCTGCGTCGGCGCAACGAACGACTGGTGCGTCCTCAACAGGGCAGCGTAGTATTCGCTAGATAGAGCACATGGAAGTGATTAACGCGCGCCAGCAAGGCAGGCGACTCACAACCACTCGGGGAGACGGCCGAGCTGCGCGCGCATTTCTCGTATGGCACGTCCCGTCTGCAGCGTCTCGAGCTCCGCGAATGCCGGGACACGCTCCTCCAGTGCCCGAGCGAGACGCGTCAGGACTTTTGATCGATGGATGGCAGGTGCGCGAGACCACACGCCGGACTCGAAGGCGGCGTGGGCATCAGCCACGGCATGCTGGACGTCCTCTGAACTCGCAGTATCTACGCTGCACAGTTAACTTATGAGTAAAGGCCTCGAGCGGGTAGTCCTTTGACTCACGTGCAGATGTGCAAACCAGTCGCAGGATTTGTCACGGCAAACCTGAAAAGAGCACTTTGAACTCTACGAGTTTTTTTTTTTGGAAGAAGTCGTCCTCACTCTTCACGAGATTCTACGAGCTGCTTGGAAACATGTGGTGCAAAGGGAGCGTAGTGGGCGCTGTAGGATATCGCAGGCTATATGGTCGACCCATTGTTGAAAAATCGCATATCTGCTATGGGAAAGGAGGTGCGTACAGTCTTCCCAATGGGCGTGTTCACGACGGTACTGTAAAGTTTCCGGACAGTCGCTCTCATCGCGTCTTGTAATGAACACCGAACGCGTACTAGCACGTGGCTGATTATGACCGGGAAGACGGTCCGTTCTCGCCGTTGTCCCATAACCGCAAACTACACTTGGTACGATACAGTATGATAGTACAAGTACAAGGCTTCAATTTAAAACCCTCGTTTCACTGATTTCAACTACCCTGCCTTGGTCTTTTCCCAATATGACCCGTTAGGCCACTTGTACTCTGCGATGCTCGACTTGTGCATCTCAATACTACAGGTCGAAAGTATCGTGGCCAAGGTTTTGCAAAGAGTCGATGTGAAAACGCACCTATATCCCTCAACGGGGTTGCTAGGAACATTGTACCTTCCTTTCTGGTTGATGGAACACGGATAAAGGAAATGTTCGTGCAGGTGGTCCACATATTCAAGCACATTGCGCTCCATGGTACCAGAGACAGCAATATAATCGATCAAGCTTCCAGATGGCCGCCCGGCAGCGTCAGCATCTCCACACCTCGAAAATTTTACAAACATTACTCGCCTCAAGTGTATCACATATTCACAAAGTCCCACACCACCTGCATGTGGGCAGACCGGCACCCCAAACCTATGAGTCAAAAGACGGACGCCCGAGTCAGTCGTACGCTCAAACCTACTAAAAAGCGCCAACATCGACCCACTTTGTCGCCATGAAGAGCACACTGAGCACTTCGCTGACGCCCGCAAGACGACACGAGTCGATCTGGCAGACGTCTATCGCTTCCGCCTGGAACAGCTGCTTGAACACCATCCTATTATGCGCGTGCTCGCCCGTCGCGACGCCGATGCCGTGTGCCTTGAGCGCGCGCCGGATCGCCGCGTGCCCAAATATATCATCCGGCGCCGTAGGCTCCTCAATGAACCTATCATACAAGGTCACGAACTTTTTTAGTGATTTTCCGCCACATCAAACCTGGTGCCGTGTGTGAGCGCGCACCAGGGCTTGATCTCCTCCAGGGACGAAACATAGTCGATCGCCTCCTGCACGTCCCATACCTGGTTCGCGTCGATCATGAGCACGGCCCCGGTGGGCCCCGCGTTCTTCCCTGCGAGCGCCGGACTGCCCGCGTGGCGCGGCGCGTGTCCGTCCGGGAGGTACTGCGGGTCGTCGATGATCGAGCGGATGAGCCTGCCGCGGCGGAGGTCGTCCGCGCAGTCCGCGCCCACTTTCATCTTGAAGTGGTTGAAGCCAGCCTGCACGGCCTCTCGCGTCAGCCGCGCGATCTTCTCGTCGGAATAGCCTGTGGGAAAAAAATGAAGTGGGGGCGTCAGGTCACAGGTCAGTGAGATCGGGGAGCGCCACAGGGGGCGGGGTGAACATCGAAAGAGAGTGTGAGAGACCTAGCCAGCCTGCAGATGTCACATAGGCGGGGTATCTGGTCCGTGGTGAGCATCGGTCTTTGCCGCTTGGCTGTGCGCCCATATTCCTTACCCTTGATCGCGCACATTGGCCTCACGTTCATTCTTTGTCGCTTCTTTAGCCTTTAGGATCGCAAGTGCCTCATCGGGTGTAATTGCGTCAGTGATATAGCGGAACGTGGCTGACTTGACGAGCTCTTCCTGTGGGAAAGGTAAGCATGTCTGGGGAGAGATCTCGTGCCGTTTGTGCGAGGCCGGCTTACGGGACTCATGTCGACGAGAAGCTTCCAGAGAGGCTTCCCACGGGCCCTTGCATATAGATCCCACAGGGCATTGTCCACGGCGCCCGTTGCGATATGAATAACGCCTTTCTCTGGACCGATCCTAATAAAACGCAATGCAATTTCGGCGTGTACGCCACAGAGTGAAGTACTCAAGGAACAAAAACGTACCACCGAAGCTGCGGGTCAGCGACGAGGTGATCCCAGGTTTTGCCCATATCGGCGAATAGCGATTCGATCTCTTTGTTCACAACTCGATCAGCGACCGCCTTGATCGCCTGACAAACCTAAAAATGCAAAAAAAAACAACAACAACAAAAAATGCCATATCAGTGTGTTCGTTTCTTTCCGCAGGGCGCCTCACAGGGCCTCCTCGCAACACTCACAATATCGTTCCCACGCCCGATTGTGAAAGTCATGCCATGTCCGACGAGGTTTGAGTTCGTATAGAGCGATACGTACGCAGCGGAGTAGTCGCAGTCGGTGTTCCTAGGTGGTCCCCGCTGTAAGCAGGAGGCACATCGGCCTCAACACGCCAAAGGGACAAACATCGCATCGGACCCATCGCCCGTCAAGGAGGTCGGGAACCTAACGTCTGCTCAGGTGTCGACGAGTTAACACTCGCTATGCTGCGGCTCTGTTCAAGGACAAGACCGCACCGTGGACCTCAAAGTGAGTGATCTTGACCGTCATTTCGAAAGAGCAATCGACAGTACAGTATCCTCTCACGTTCACGTTTCGGGTGGCGCGATCATCAATCAGCCTTTCACACCCCCAGCCCTGGTCGGCGGCCTGGCCTCATGTGAGATCGTCGACGGCTTCCCACAGGCTGACGTCATGACCAGCAAAGAACTTCCGGACCGCAATGCAGCCGCAAGGCACCCTCCCAACAGTCAGAACGCCACAGGGAACGGATTAGAAACGCCATATTTTATGATGGGCACACGAGTACCCGAAAACAAAGGGACCGCTTCTAAGAGCGGCGATGGACATCATAAAAAAAAAAAAAAAGTAAGAAAAAAGTCTATTTGTCCGATCCTCGTCTCCGAACGATTGGGGATGATAATGCATTGGAGCCGGATGCCGCCCTCCGTGGAGGAGGGCGGTTCAACGAAAAGTCAGTCATCAGGCCCACGCCAAGGGGTTCGCGGACTTCGCCATGGGACATCGCCCGTGTTGGGGTGCGCGGAGGGAAGCTATGGTGCGAGGGCGATGGTGGAAGGATGCCAGGCGAAGGCGGGGCGATGAGGCCCTCGGCGGTGCGGGACGACGCGCGCCGCAGTCCTGGCACGAAGCCGAATATCAAACGGAAGAGCGATGAGCGAGCAGGGCGCGGGCGCTGCGCTGCAGAAGTCGGGAAGGAGGCGGCGGAAGGGGAGCTGACTGCATCCATGGAACCTGGGGGTTGCTTTGGGTGTGAGCTTCTGGGGGAGAAAAGGAGGGAGTGGGGGCTCTCACCGGATGTGGGAAGCGTGTTGTCGTTCGCGCTTAGGCTCAGGAAGAGGAATAGTGGGGTTAGCCAGACGCAGAGCCCGAAGAAGGTGGCCATGTCGCCGAAGGTGGGAGGTCTTACCACGGGCCCGCCGCGATATGCCTTGTGCACCGCTTGACGCGCCTCGTGTGTGCGGCGTGCGAAATGGAAGAACCACATGAAATGGTCAGCGACGACGAGGACGCAAGAGGCGACGAAGGAGGGTGAGGTAAGGGAAATGACGGGCCATGTATGCGAGAAGTTCTGGAGATACACGACGTGGCAGAAGATGGAAAACGCGATCTTGTGGAGCGGAAGAGCGTCGGTGAATGCCAGCAAGACGTGTATCGAAATTATGACCTATTCCTTATGTTAAAATTCCAGGCGGTGACATGACAACTGGGTCCGGGTGAGACACCACGTACGTAGATGCCTCTCTTTCCGAGCACCTTGGCAAGCTTGGAATGCTCTTCGATCAGCTCTGAAAGCCAGAGCAGACCGCTAGCTGTTGCGTGGCAGATGTAGTCAACCGCCGTGCAGCCAAGCGTTGGCAACACGCACCTAGCGAAAGAGTGATGAACATGAAAGCCGCAACAGCAGCCACATAACTGAACCCCCTCCGACGATTAGTGAGGACGTAGAGATAGAAGGACGCGGGTATGCGGACCTTAGGAGGTGTAAAAATGACATTTGGAGGATCAAAAGATATGTTGGAGAGGTCGCATTAGGGGCCCAAGCAATCGCAACCGGCGTCTGACCGAACACGTACAAAACCGCCTCGCTTCCCACGCGCGGCAATCCGCAAACCCGCGGCAGGCTCCGCGGGGCCAAGCAAGCGCCTCGGGATTGGCCTGTCCTAATCCGCATCTGGTCCCAATTGCGATTGGAGCTCCTTCCACTTCACTTCACTTTGAACAACAGACACGCCATTGGCCGACCCATCCAGTATTTTCCTTCCTTACGTGAACCATCCAGCAGCGCTACTGCTGGCATACACGTCAACCGGCGAACAATGTTTCAAATTTTTTGGGTAAAGCTCGCGGGATTGGGACAGTCACCTGCCATGTATATGTCCGTCGTGGCGTGACTTCGAAACGTTGCCTTGCTGCTGCGGCTACGGTAACCGCCACAGCGTTGTTCTGACGTGTAAATTTAGCTGCCTTGCCCTCTGGTTCTTGGATTAGGGGCCCTTTCCAGACTGGTCTTAGTGTGCTGTGGGGGGTCACTTCTCGAACGCGGCGTGCCCTCCCCCCCCACAAGACGTGCTGGCTCGAGATCGAGGAGATTGGCGCCAGCTACTTCCTTCAATCCCAAACCGGTGGCCCGGTACCCTTTTCCCGACCTGTGCTTTGCGCTATCTCCACTTACTGTAAGTGTACCCTGGCGCTGTCATGGCTGCGGACGCCGCATCACGACTTGTCTTTTAGTGCACGATCTCCGGAATATCGCCCATAATCTTGCGATCATCGCGGTGAAGTCGTTTACTATCTCTAGCCGCTCTGCTGACCACTTGGTTTGACAACCTTCGATGCAACGAAATTAACGTCATGGGAGATTAAACCGGCTCTTTTTCTGGAACCTTCACGGCATCATGAACCCCGTTTTCTCGCCTCCGCAGAAACTGAATGTGAGAACGGCTACTCTCGCTGTTTGTAAGCTGTACAGTACTGCATGCGGTACACTTGCACCGTTCTCCGGCGAAGCGCTCGTTTCTACTGTTGCCGGCCGTGTACCGATCGCACAAGACGAGAGTCGCGCATCGCCCTCATTGTTCCCAGCCTCACCGTGAATTGCCGTGACCATGCTTGTGCCCACAGCCTGAGATGGCAGCTCTCCTCCGCGGGATTTCATACTAATATGCTCGTTAATTCCCTACCACCGTAGTGGAACGATCAATTATGTCTAAACAACAAGCCTTCGTAACATGACATGGCATGACATAACATAACATGATATGATATGACAAAACAATCGCCTCACCAAGCCTGCACCGTCGTCGTCCGTGGGTGGTGTCCATCAAAACACGAAAGGGATTACCCTGTACTGTACCCTCGCCGCCCACGCGTCCCACTCAGCCCCAAATTGCTTCCTCAGCAACGCGTCCTCTGTCGGCGTGCGGCATAATATGCTCGAGAGCACGTATGCCTCCATCCCGACCCAGCACACCGCATACATCTGCCCCGCGAACGTGCCCATCCAGCCCGCCCGCGCCCACCACGAGCCGGGTCCAAAGTGCACCAGGAGCGTGCCGACGACGCCGAGCACGACGCCGCTGTAGCTCGGATGGCGCACGAATGCGTATGGGCCACTCGTCACGAGCCGGTGGTCCGCGCGCAGAGTGAGCTCGAACGTGAAGAGCGAGCCAAGAGTCTTGTAGCATGCCAAGCGCAGCGCACCGCTCGCGGCCGTCGACAAGCATCCTAGCACGAACGTCAAGGGCAGTGCTGATGTATGCGGCGATAGCGGGAGGTGCTTTGATATATGAAGGAAAGAGAGGGGAAGTTGGTGGTGATGGTGGGAGTAGATTTCGAAGAATACACAGGCGACGAGCTCTGCGAGGAGGCTCGCGATAACAGAACACTAGAATGGGAGTTGTGTGGGTAAATGAGATGTTGAGGCCAGAGAAGTGCGGGACGTACCTTCCAGACAAAGGCATGTAGTCGGACGACATTGCCAAATGAGCGCTCTACGCCCTCAGATTTGACGCGCTCTTGGGCGCCGGGTGGGGGTTGAGGTGGAGTGAGCGCGTACCATGCGCCGAGAATTGAGGTTACTAGCAAGGGGATTTTCACGAGTAATGACATGGGTATTGTGTGCTCGAAAGTAGGGGACGTGGGCAGTAGCTGGAGGAGGGTCGAAGAGAAGTCGAACACAGGAAGGGAAAAAATAGGACAAGCGAGTTTGCAGGCAAGTAGGCAAACAAGCGGTGCTGGTAGGGATGGCAAGTTGCATTTAGTTTCAGGCTTGAATTTATATCGAAAGTAACGACGGTTGTTGGATTTTGGTAGATGGCATCAGGTAAGCTCCGCGAAGTATGATCCGTCCTCCATTATAGTGCTTGCTCTCACGAGGTGCGGCGCAGTAGTAACGACTAGTCCGGAGTCCGGAGAATGGAGAGGCCTATACTGTCCGTTTCGAGATTTGCGAAACCCGATCGTTTCCCAAACGCCTACAGAGGCTGCCAGGAGGACGGCGCAAAGTGCCTGGACCTTGGGGGGTGAACGCTGCAAGAGCACCGTTTGGGGCATGTCGATTTCCTAGTGGAGAGAAGTGCACAATTTCCGAGCGTGCGTGCGTGCAATAACGAGGGAGAGAACCCGGCAATGTGTTTCATTTACGGCGAGGGCGCTATTGTGGTTGGCCGGATTTGTTGGAGACGCCCGGGTCGAATGAACGGGAGAGCCAAAACGGGACCACAGATGACTCGTCTGAGGAATCTCGTATGCATAGCGCGTAAAGAACACAGTGATGGCCGTGCAAAGCCGCGGAAGCAATCAGGAGAAGGAAGAAGGTAACGCAGAAAAAAGGAAAGAACAAAAAAAAAAGTCGGCGGTAAAAAGCCTGAGTTGGTTAATCGTATGGATGAGAATGGAAGTGGGAACGGAGTGAGACCAAGCCAAGCTGGTGGAAACCGGAGGCTGCCTCGCGGAGGCCTTTGTTTATTTCCTATTTGGCCTAGTTTGGCCCTTAGTCACCGTTACGCGCCCATATTACGTAATACAATACCATTGGTCGGCCCATTGCCCACAACCGACAATGTCGGTACCAAGTTCGTCACTGCGACATCACCGCAACATCTGCATTTGCGCACTTGTTCTGTACCGTATGTGACATCCCGCTACATGCACTGCTTCATTTCTATTGTGGCTCTTTCGTGATCCAAACCTCCTTATGCGGCTGTAGCATGCACGTCCATTTCCGCTCCTCTTCCAAACTCACTTAAGTAACTGGGACACGTCCTCACCACCGTTGTCAGTCTTTGGACGTTGACACACTACCTTCGTATGTTTGCCCACATAACCTGCTTTTGGGTTCGTACATCCTGCGCTAAGGTCAAATGCCGTATCTCTTGCTTAGCGAAGTCCGTGACGTCGTGACTTCGAATTGTAGCAGTTTACTCCCTCTCCACGTGTATGTACACAAGTTGTTTGCGCCCAACATATGTTGGCATCTTCTCGTGCTTCCCCGCAATCGCATCGGTATTGTTCTCGACAGAGTGCTTCGGGCACTCCCGATCAAGGCTGAGCGCTGAGCTTTGAGGGAATAGGTCAAATGGACGCCCGGGATAATAAACGGTAATAGCGAAGATCCTAAATACGGGCTGTACATAACCGACACCCGACCCAAATCACTAAAGGTACAGTAACGCCGCAACTGTTTCATCGAATCGAAGTCGAACCCAACGAAGTAACTTAAATAATAGCGTCGGTGTTGTCGGCACCCGCGCCCAAATATGTACAGCTCTCGGGCTCCGGGGAGCCTCGAACTAAAGAAGGAACCCTCTAATCGCCCCTCCAACATTCTGTACATCCAATAGGAAAGTGTCGTGGCCCCAGACGCCGCCGAGTTCATAGTAGCTCACGCGCGAGTTGCCGGTCATCCGCAGTGCGTCCGCCAACTCACGCTGCTGGTCTACTGGGAACAAGATGTCGGACTGTACGCCAAGGATGAGAACTGGGGTGTGTGCGAGGGGACGTAATCCCTTGGCGAGCGCTGGCAGGTGCGGCGGAGGATTGGCGGGCGGTGGGTGCGCGCGTATAGATCCAGAGGCGCTAGTTGCCGGCGGCGCAGGAGTGATTGGTGATAAGCCGAGCTCAGCGAGGGAAGTTTCTGTCATGTCGAACAAATCCATTGCCTTGGAAATATAAATCAAGGAGTTCGCATCATAGGTGAGGCAAAACTGTTCTCCCTGTTTCGCGATCAGAGGCAAGCTCCGGTGAAGGAAGATAGGGAACGCGCCTGGTGGTCGAGATAAGTCTCGATGAGAAAGTCAGGACATAATGCGGGGGTACGCATTTCCACTGCTTCAGACGACGGTTCCCGTAGTTTCCGACCAAAGCGGATGTCCCATTCTGGGCCCGAGCGGTAAGTTATTGTTGCGATTTCTGAATGGGAGAGGCTCATGGGTATCAAGGCGATATACAGAAGACATCACAACTTACGACGCGCGAGTTTAAGGCCCGTATGTGGCGGCAAGCCATCGTAATAAAATCCGTTATTCCAATTCGGATCGGCCATAAGGACTGCAAGTGCAGAGGTGACGAACGATCGGAGAAAAATACCAGGACAACATACCACTGCGTTGTGCGTACCGCACTGCGACGCTCGAAGGGCTACTGCGGGCGGTGCCACTAATGCTAACGACCTTCCCGACGCGCTTCGGAAACATCCAACCGGCGGCAAGACTCTGCATGGCACCCATAGACGATCCGACGCTCGCATAAAGCTTCTCGATGCCGAAATGGTCCAGCAGGGCAAACTGCGCGCGAACCATATCGAAGATGCTGATCACAGGAAACGTAGTCGCGTACGGCTCACCCGTCGCGGGGTCTACCGACGAGGGTCCCGTCGAGCCGTAGCATCCGCCGAGCACGTTGGTGCAGATGACGAAGAACTGGTCCGTGTCAAGTGCGCGCCCCGGCCCAATGAACTTCTCCCACCAGCCCGGCGCGGGATTCTCGCGCGTCGACGCGGCGTGCGACGAGCCGGACAGCCCCGTGTGCAGCAGGATCGCGTTGTCGCGCGCAGGCGACAACGTCCCCCAGGTCTCGTACGCGATGTCAAATTCCGGAAGCGGCGGGGCGTAGGTCAGCGGGAGCGGCTGCGTGTGGTGGTACGTCTGGTAGGTGGACGGGGAGGGCCGCCCGTACGGCGGTTCTGGGCCAGAGGAAGAGGGGTCCGATGGAGATGAAGAGGACGCGCGAAGCGACTGGATGATCTTTTCTCGCGCTGCGTGCTGGGCGACGCATGGGAATGAAGGTGGGGGACGGCCGGGTGGGGTCGGGGCGTTGGGCTGGAGCGCTGGCTTAGGGTTGAGAGCGCTGGAGGTGGACGAGAAGCGATGGTGGCGAGCTACGGGAGTCGCGAGTGTACGAAGGGCACGAAAATTGCTGGGAGAGAGTTTATGTTGCAGCATGAGTTGACAGTCGAGAGGCGAGCGTAGCGTGCATTGTAATCGCGATCAGTCATCGAATCATCAGTAATTGTGACCGTGAGCAGTTATGTCGCAATTGCAGGGACCGAATGACGTGATAGACGTGATGGATGGCGGCGTGGGTGGGAAGACTGGACGGCATCCGGACTCCGGAATACCGAATCCGAACTGTACGGAATACCCGTACTCAACCTGCCGCCGAGGGCTTTTCCTCTTCTACGCTCCGTCGCCGTCCCATAATGTCTCGTCCTCACGAAGTCGTCAACTTAAGAAATGTAGCAGATATAGGGGTTGACACAGGTCCATCCGACTCAAACCGTGGAACCTCACGTTTTTTAATTCATATATGCAGGCCTCCCACCTCAACCGGCGCAAAAATATCAACCGCCGCAAGAAGAGTCAAACTTTGCCAATGGATCAGGGCCTCTCTTCAGCATGTATTTAGGGATGGCAGAGGAAGAGGATAAGAAAATGGCTGAAAGTTGGAAAGCGGATGCCGATGGAATCCTCGTCTTTGTGAGTCTGTGTTGTTCATTGGGCTTCACATGCCATAATTACCATCCTAGACCGGTCTATTCTTGGCTTCTGTTGCAGCATTAGTTGCGATATCAATCCAGGATCTCCAGCTGAACTCTCAAGACACGTCTGTGTTTTATCTTCAAAATATCTATCAACTTCTTTCTGACCCCAATAGACCTTACCCCACCATTCCTCCTACGCCATCTAATCCACCCACATTCTCTCCACCTACATACGCTGTCTGGGTCAATGCCCTCTGGTTCTTGAGCCTGGCCATCAGTCTTACGTGCGGTCTTCTGGCCACCTTATTGCAACAGTGGGCATGTCGCTACATCAAGATAACCCAAACGTGGAAGAGTCCTCACAAATGAGCATGTATCTGCGCATTTTTTGCTGAAGGCGTCAAGAAGCTGCACCTCCCATGGGCAGTTGAGGCATTACCAACACTCCTGCATCTTTCTCTTTTCCTCTTCTTTGCCAGCCTCTTCATATTCTTATTTAATGTCAACCACACCATCTTTGGTGTCGTGACTTGGTGGGTTGGTGTTACGCCCTAGCAGGGGCGTGGGTTCTGAAGGTTTCTAATCACACAAGTATCAAGCGAAGACCTCTTGTCACGTTTCGACTTGTGGACCCTTACTGTACCGGTTGCAACTACGGCGGTAAGGTAGATTAGTTGCGGACTTAGGTGATTACGATGCAGCACGATAGGAGATGGAGTACGATAGCTGACTGAGACCGGACACCACTGATACTAGTAGTAGTAGTATTAGGGTTCAAGTTGTTTCTGCGACACGTTGGACGCTACTTTACGGTGACTCATAGCAGCGCTTGAAAGCCTGCTCGATATGTATTTAAGCTACTTCGCGAAGACCAAGATACGCCATCTTGGTCTTCTTGAATTGCCACTTGTTTCCTCTTTTACTCACGTCTTCATCTAAAGAGAGTAGTCTGCCTCACTCGCGGCTAAAGTATTCGACTTGCCGGTGTGCCTTCACGTATTCACTGAGGCAAGGACTTGGACCTTCGTGTCTTCAAGTTGACAAGACTGTCATATCGCTAAGTTGTTACCGCTGCCCGTGCTCAAGTCGAGCTAACGTCGTGGCGACGTTACATTAAGACCAAGATCCCACCGTGGCCGTAACAACAAGAGATCAGTGGATGAGCTTCCATCCCTATTTGCTCCCAAGAAGAGGAGAACGTAACGTTCCCACGTGCTTTCTACAAGCTGCCAGTTGGAGGGAAAGACAAGAAGAAACCGGATATTTTGTGGAGTTTAATGGACCTAGCAGGTTCCGACCAGTTGAGTTCAACTTCGACCACTTGTGTTGGACAGAAGTTACGAGGAACCCCATAGAATCCCAGTGGGACGTTGTACAACCAGCGGGACCTAGATATCGTTGTGATATCGACGCCCGAGAACTCAATAGCCGGGCAGATTGGGGCCCCATCGACGGACAAGTACAAGAGCACTCCACTGGAGAAGTAGTATCAGAAGAAGACGAAGAAGAACAAAGCCAAGAAGAGAGCGAAGGGCGAGAACCAAATCAAACAGAAACTAGTGGAGGAGTGATACAAGATCTCCTTGTCGAACGAGCTGAGTCTGCGCATATTACAGAACCGGAGCCAATTCACATTCGATCACCAGCCATTATGGCAACAATAACGCAAGCAATGGAAGAGGTCGCGATTGAAGAAGCGCGCGCAATACGAGAAGAGGCAAGAGAAATCCTCATGCCCATTAACCCCGAAACCGGCGTACGAATGACCGCAGACGACGCCGCCATCTTTCGAGCCATCGGATCCGATTGAGGGGACCCTCTGACGGGACGCCGACCTGCGCTGGAACTCCCCCCAGGTGTAGGAGGACCAGGTGATGACCCACCACCACCACCAGGAGGGGGTATCCCATTTGATCTACGAAGAACTGAACCACCAAGAGGACCACCCGCTGGACCACCCGGTGGAGGTGGAGGCGGTGGAGGAGGAGGAGGTGATGGAGGCGCTGGAGGGGGACATCACAACGAAAAACTGACCGGCGAGCCACCATCTATTTTCAATGGGGACAGACTCAAAGTAGACCAATTCCTGACACAGTGGCACGTTTATTGGGGTATGAACCTAGATGCCCCCATCATGCGCAACGACTACAGAAGATGCCTTCTGTTTCTTTCCTACATCAAAGGTGGAGCAGTCAGTGAATGGGTCCTATCCTTCCTGAACTGGCTCAACAGGCAAATACAACAAGGAATTAACCCCCACACTCGAGACCTGTGGGACGCCGTGGCAGATGGCTTTAGCCAGCGATTCGAAAACACGCTAGAACGAGAACAGGCGCAGGCAATACTGCAAAAAGGGTTCAGAATGACGGGAGAGGATATTGACAAGTACGTCAACGATTTCGAACAGCTCGCGCGGAAAGCTCATTACCGCCTCAATGAACCACAAACGATCGACCTCTTTACATTGGGTCTACCTAAGGAGTTGTTCAAAAACGTGTTCCAATTTGATGACCCAATCACGTTTGATGATTGGAAGAGGGCCGTACTCAAACGGCAGAAGAATTATATCCATCTCAAGGCAAGACTCAACGAGTACAAGAATACGATGACGCAGCCAAAAAAGCAAAGCGGCAATGCGGGGTGGACGCTCCCGCAAAATTTACCTCAAACCAACCCTTGGGCGATGGATACTTCAGCTGACCGCGCCAGGGTAAGGCTCGCAGGCTCAGAAGAAATCGGCTTCAGCAAACTCCCCCATCACGACTGGCCGGTGCCGCCATTCCCACCAAGAGGAGGACCGGGAGCCAGAGGATGCGGAAGAGGAGGGTCCCGAAGGGACTTAAGGAACGTCCTCTGTTATAACTGTCACACTCCGGGACACCTCTCACGAAACTGTCCACACCCCCGCACTCAGAGGCAATGGCAAGCAACCCCATCAAGCAGCTGAATGACTGAGACATGGCCACCCCAGTGGCCTACTTCACAAGGGCTGGTATCGCAGTACGAACCCTCATTGCCAGGGTATGCAACACCGGCACCCAGCGCGACACCAATGCCACAAATAAACGCAGCCACGACAAAGACACCTGGAGAGCAGGCAAAGGAATGGCTTACGCAGGTGGCCAACAGTACGGATGAGGTAAAAGACCTCATACTTCAAGATCTGTGGGGGAAAGAGGGTTTTCGGGACGCCTGAACCCATCAGTCTGGGTGAGGGCTCTTCAATGTAATTCTGTAATTGTGACAACGCGCTATCGATCTATGCGAATTCCAGTAACTGTCCGTACGAATTACCAAACGACTGAAACAAATGTGCTGGTCGACTCTGGCGCAACCGACAACTTCATCCGACCCAGCCTGGCAAAACGGGCCGGTATCCAGACACAGCCGCTAGACACGCCCCGCAAGATATGGAATATAGACAATACGGAAAACAAAGCTGGGTTAATCACTCATTACGTTAACCTAGAAGTGAAAACACGGGGACAGATAAAGCAAATGACCTTCCTGGTCACCGATCTCGGAAGCGAAGACATGGTACTAGGTTACCCATGGTTGAGCGCATTCGAACCAACGATCAGCTGGGCCACTGCCACCATGCACCCCGACATGCAGCCGGTAGTACTGGCAACTACTGAAGTGTTGCTATCAACAACGACCATTCGAGACCTCATCGTGGCCGAAAAGGAGACCATTGTGTGGGAACTAGAAGAAGAGACGTTCGTCAGGGCCACCACCTCGACGGAATTGGCCATACAAGTGAAACAACAACAAACGGCAGCAGTGCTCCCTCAAGAATACGCAATGTTTAACAAACTTTTTAACGAGCAAGCCTCGCACCGTTTTCCCCCGGCAAGACCATGGGATCATGTGATAGACTTCAAACCATCTGCGCCGGCCGCCATCGACTGCAAGATCTACCCCATGACGCAGAAAGAGGAGGGCGAACTCAAGGAGTTTCTAGAAGAAAAGCTGAAGCAGGGGTACCTGCGCCCTTCTATCTCCCCGTACGCATCCTCCTTCTTCTTCATTAAAAAGAAGGACGGAAAACTACGACCGGTACAGGACTATCGGGTCATCAACTCCCACACCATTCGAAATCAGTACCCGCTGCCACTGATACAGGACCTCATCCTTGACCTCAGCAACGCCCATATCTATACGAAACTCGACATTCGATGGGGTTACAATAACATACGTATCCACGACGGCGACCAGGAAAAAGCAGCGTTCAAAACTAAATTTGGCCTCTTCGAACCCACGGTCATGTTCTTCGGACTCACTAACTCCCCCGCCACCTTCCAGGCCATGATGAACCACATCTATCGCGACACGATAGCGAAGCATGAACGGCTGGGCACCACCATACGCGTTTACATGGACGATATTGGTATCGCCACTCACTTCGATCACAATCTAGCGGCCCATGTGGACGCCGTCCGCGATGTATTACGCGTCGCGGAGGCACACGACCTCTACTTCAAACTCGAGAAGTGCCTGTTCCATCAACCGTGGATGGATTACCTGGGGGTAATCCTTGAAAGGGGGGTGACCCGAATGGACCCTGTAAAAGTCCAAGGCATCAAGGACTGGCCGACGCCGACAAAAGTCAAAGACGTCCGTTCTTTCCTCGGCTTCTGTAACTTTTACAGACTTTTTATCCGCGGTTTTGCAACTCACGCCAAGCCACTCACTAAACTGACATGGAAGGATGAAGAATGGTGGTGGGCCGAAGAAGAAGACAGGGCGTTCAACACCCTAAAACGTCTCGTAACGGAGGAACCGGTACTAGCACACCCCGTCCTCCAGGATCCGTTCGAATTGGAAGTCGACGCTTCAGGCTACGCGGTGGGAGCCGTCTTACTACAAAAGAAATCTGACGGCAAGCGACACCCCATAGGTTACTACTCGGCGACACTTTCTGAAGCCGAAAGAAACTACGACATCTACGACCTAGAACTGCTCGCGATAGTCAAGGCCCTGTGGAACTGGCGGCCACTTCTCGCAGGTGCCCCCCACAAGATCAAAATCTATTCAGACCACCTAAACCTACAGTACTGGAAGTCACCACAGAAGATCAGCAGACGAGTAGCCAGGGAAGTACTCGAACTTTCTGAATATGACTTCGAGATCCATCACATTAAGGGAAAGAACAACGGAAGGGCAGATGCCCTGTCGAGACGACCAGACTACGACCAAGGAGTCGAAGACAACAGCGAAGTAGTGGTCCTACCTCCCGAAGTTTTTGTATGGGCCCTTAACACCGCGCGCACCTTCATCGCGAACCCAAATTTAATGCAACCGCGCCATCAGCAAGACGAGGAGGTGATCAAGATATGGGTCGACCCTCATCACCTCAAGAAAATACAAGGAGAATGGTATAAGGACGGCAGGTTCGTGATCACAGGGCCCACGTCAACTCAACGCGCACTAATACATGACCATCACTGTTACGTTTCGACTCGGACCCTTACTGTACCGGTTGCGACTACGGCGGTAAGGTATATTAGTCGCGGACTTACTTACGGTGATACGGTAGTCGATAGGAGATTGCGCATGATAGCTGACTGAGCGGTACCTGAGTGACTCAATACTAGTACAGATACTAGTAGTATTAGTTTTGAGATGTTTCTGCGATACGTTGGACGCTTTACTACTGTGACTCATAAGCAGCGCTTCTAAGCCTGCTCGACTTGTATTTATAGTGTCTAGTGAAGACCAAGATACGCCATCTTGGTCTTCTTGAATCGTCACTTGTTTCTTCGCTCTCTCTCTCTCTCTCTCTCTCTCTCTTCGCCTTCCGCTTTCGAATCTACAAGCAAGAGTCCGCCTTCGAGCGTGACCCAAGATAGCGACCCCATTACAGTGCACCTTCGAGTGTTCACTAGAATCTACGCTTGGACCTACGCGTCTTCAGGGAATCCGCTAAGTTGTTACCGCCTCCACCAAGCTCAGGTCGAGCTAACGTTGTGACGACGTTACATTAAGACCAAGATACCACCGTGGCCGTAACAACAAGAGACCAGTGGACGAGTTTCCGTCCCTATTCGCTCCCAAGGAGAGGAGAACGCAACGTCCCCACGCGCTTTCTACAAGCTGCTAGTTGGAGGGAAAGACAAGAAGAAACCGGATACTTTGTGGAATTCAACGGACCTAGTAGGTTCCGACCAGTTGAGTTCAACTTCGACCACTTGTGTTGGACGGAGGTTACGTGGAACCCCATAGAATCCCATTGGGACGTCATACGACCAGCAGGGCCTAGGTATCAGTGTGACATCGACGCCCGAGAGCTCAACAGCCGAGCAGACTGGGGCCCCATCGACGGACAAGTGCGAGAGCACTCTACCGGGGAAGTAATTTCAGAAGAAGAAGAGGAACAAAGCCAAGACGAAAGTGAAGGGCGAGAGCCAAACCAAACAGAAACTAGCGGAGGAGCAATACAAGATCTCCTCATTGAACGAGCTGAGTCCGCGCACATCACAGAACCCGAGCCAATTCACATTCGATCACCAGCCATCATGGCAACAATAACGCGAGCAATGGAAGAGGTCGCAATCGAAGAAGCACGAGCAATACGAGAAGAAGCACGAGACATCCTCATGCCCATTAACCCTGAAACAGGCGTATGAATGACCGCAGACGACGCAGCTATCTTCCGAGCAATAGGGTCGGATCGGGGCGACCCCCCATCCGGAAGACGACCCGCACTAGACCTCCCACCAGGAATAGGTGGGCCAGGCGAAGACCCGCCACCGCCACCAGGAGGAGGCGTCCCGTTTGACCTACGAAGGAACGAACCACCAAGAATGCCACCCACGGGACCGCCAGGAGGCGGTGGAGGAGGGGGCGGAGATGCCGGAGGAGGAGGACATCACAACGAAAAATTAACCGGCGAGCCACCTTCTATCTTTGACGGGGACAGACTCAAAGTAGACCAATTCCTAACGCAGTGGCACGTTTACTGGGGCATGAATTTAGATGCCCCAATTATGCGCAACGATTACAGAAGATGTCTTCTGTTTCTTTCCTACATCAAGGGCGGAGCAGTCAGCGAATGGGTCCTGTCCTTCCTGAACTGGCTCAACAGGCAAATACAACGAGGGATCAGCCCCTACACTCGCGACCTGTGGGACGCCGTAGCCGATGGATTCAGCCAGAGATTTGAAAACACACTAGAGAGAGAACAAGCCCAAGCAATACTACGAAAGGGCTTCAAAATGACGGGGGAAGACATTGACAAGTACGTCAATGATTTTGAACAGCTGGCACGGAAGGCTCATTATCGCCTCAACGAACCCCAAACCATCGACCTCTTCACGTCGGGTCTGCCTAAGGAACTGTTCAAGAACGCGTTCCAGTTCGACGACCCCATCACGTTCGACGACTGGAAAAGGGCCGTCCTCAAGCGGCAAAAGAATTATATACATCTCAAAGCGCGACTTAACGAATATAAAAACACGACAACGCAGCCGAAGAAGCAAGGCGGCAATGCAGGATGGACACTCCCGCAGAACCTGCCACAAGCTAACCCATGGGCAATGGACACCTCGGCAGACCGAGCAAAGGTGAGACTCGCAGGGTCAGAAGACATCGATTTCAACAAACTACCACACCGCGATTGGCCTATGCCACCCTTCCCACCAAGGGGGGGGCCGGGAGCTCGAGGACGAGGAAGAGGAGGATCTCGGCGAGACTTAAGGAACGTCCTCTGCTATAACTGTCATGCTCCGGGCCACCTCTCACGAAATTGTCCGTACCCGCGCACGCAGCAACAGTGGCAGGCGACCCCGTCCAGCAGTCGCATGACCGAAACTACGGGATACCCTCAGGGACCCATCTCACAGTACGCGCCATCACTGCCCGGATATATGTCACCGACGCCAAGCGTGACACCCGCACCTCAAATCAACGCTGCAAGCACGAAAACAGCAGGAGAACAGGCCAAAGAATGGCTCACACAAGTAGCCAACAGTACGGATGAAGTAAAAGACCTTATACTTCAAGATCTATGGGGGAAAGAGGGTTTTCGGGACGCCTGAACCCGTCAGTCTGGGTGAGGGCTCTTCAATGTAATTCTGTAATTGTGACAACGCGCTATCGATCTATGCGAATTCCAGTAATTGTCCGTACAAGTTACCAAACGACTGAAACAAATGCGCTGGTCGACTCTGGCGCAACCGACAACTTTATTCGACCCAGCCTGACGAGACGGGCTGGTATCCAGACACAGCCACTGGATACGCCTCGTAAAATATGGAATATAGACAACACAGAGAACAAAGCTGGGTTAATCACTCATTATGTTAACCTAGAAGTGACAACACGGGGACAGATAAAACAAATGACCTTCCTGATCACCGACCTTGGGAGCGAAGACATGGTGTTGGGCTATCCATGGCTAAGTGCCTTCGAACCCACGATCAGCTGGGCCACCGCCACCATACACCCCGACATGCAGCCGATAATATTGGCAACTACCGAAGCATTGATGTCAACAACGACCGCTCGAGCCCTCATTGTGGCCGAGAAGGAAGATATTGTGCGAGAACTAGAAGAAGCAACATTCGCTAGAGCCACCACCTCAACGGAGTTGGCCATACAGGCGAAACAACAACAAACGGCGGCAGTGCTCCCTCAAGAATACGCAATGTTTGCCAAACTTTTCAACGAGCGAGCCTCGCACCGTTTCCCCCCGGCAAGGCCGTGGGATCATGCAATAGACTTCAAACCATCCGCGCCGGCCGCCATTGACTGCAAGATCTACCCTATGACTCAAAAAGAAGAAGGCGAACTTAAAGAGTTTCTAGACGAGAAGCTAAAGCAGGGGTACTTACGCCCTTCCATCTCCCCGTACGCATCCTCTTTCTTCTTCATCAAAAAGAAGGACGGAAAACTACGACCGGTACAGGACTACCGGGTCATTAATTCCCACACCATTCGAAATCAGTACCTGTTACCGCTAATACAGGATCTCATCCTTGACCTCAGCAACGCCCACATCTATACGAAGCTCGACATCCGATGGGGCTACAATAACATACGCATTCGCGACGGCGACCAGGAAAAGGCGGCATTCAAAACCAAATTTGGCCTCTTTGAACCCACGGTCATGTTCTTCGGACTCACTAACTCCCCCGCTACCTTCCAGGCGATGATGAACCACATCTATCGTGACACGATAGCAAAGCACGAACGGCTGGGCACCACGATACGTGTCTATATGGACAATATTGGTATCGCCACTCACTTTGATCACGATCTCACCGCCCATGTGGCTGCGGTCCGAGATGTCTTGCGCGTTGCGGAGGAACACGATCTCTACTTCAAGCTCAAGAAGTGCCTGTTCCATCAACCGCGGATGGATTACCTGGGGGTAATCCTTGAAAGGGGGGTGACCCGAATGGACCCTGTAAAAGTTCAAGGCATCAAGGACTGGCCAACGCCAACAAAAGTCAAAGATGTCCGATCATTTCTCGGCTTCTGCAACTTTTACCGACTCTTCATCCGCGGCTTCGCAACTCACGCCAAGCCACTTACCAAACTCACGCGAAAAGACGAAGAGTGGCGATGGACCAAAGACGAAGATGACGCCTTTAACACCCTCAAACGCCTTGTAACCGAAGAACCGGTACTGGCACACCCGGTACTCCAAGACCCGTTCGAGTTGGAAGTAGATGCTTCCGGATACACGGTGGGCGCAGTATTATTACAGCGAAAGTCTGACGGAAAGCGACACCCTATAGGCTACTATTCAGCCACGCTCTCAGAGGCGGAGCGGAATTACGACATTTACGATCTGGAACTACTTGCAATAGTCAAGGCCTTACGAAACTGGAGACCGCTACTCGCGGGAGCCCCACACAAAATCAAGATCTATTCGGATCACCTCAACCTACAATACTGGAAATCACCGCAAAAGATCAGTAGACGAGTTGCTAGGGAAGTACTCGAACTCTCGGAATACGATTTCGAGATTCACCATATCAAAGGAAAGAACAACGGACGGGCAGACGCACTGTCAAGACGACCGGACTACGACCAGGGAGTCGAAGACAACAGTGAAGTAGTAGTCCTACCCCCCGAAGTCTTTGTACGAACCCTTAACACCGCGCACACCTTCATCGCAAACCCAAACCTACTACAACCACGCCACCAACAAGATGAGGAGGTGATCAAAATATGGGTCGACCCTTACCATCTCAAGAAGATACAAGGAGAGTGGTACAAAGACGGCAGGTTTGTAATCACAGGGCCAGCATCGACCCACCGTATACTAATACACGATCATCACGACTTGCCAATACACGGCCACCCGGGGATTGCGAAAACTCAACGCATCCTGGAGAGACACTATTGGTGGCCGCGACTCCGAAAAGACGTATACGAATACGTGCAAGGTTGCGCAGAGTGCCAAAGGAATAAAGTCAACACAAGGCCCATACGAGCCGCGCTACATCCCATCACGCCAATACTGGAAGCCGTGCCGTTCCACACGGTGGCGGTAGACTTCATCACCAAGCTCCCCACTTCCAAGGGGCACGACAGTATACTAACTGTCACAGACCACGATTGTAGCAAGGCCTCCATCTTCATCCCATGCCGAGAGGAAATCACCGCAGAAGAAACAGCGACTCTGTACGTCGCCCACGTGTTCAAACGTTTCGGGTTACCGCGAAAAATAATAAGCGACCGTGACCCTCGCTTTACATCCAAGTTCACCAGGGAAGTATGCCGTATTCTAGGGATTCAACAGAACATATCCACCGCATATCATCCGCGCACTGACGGGCAGTCCGAACGAACTAACCAGTGGCTAGAACAATACCTACGCTTCTGGGTAAATGAGCGGCAAGACAACTGGGAAGCTTATCTACCAATCGCCGAATTTGCGCATAACAACTGGCCACATGAACACACCAAAGAATCGCCGTTCCAACTTCTGATGGGGTATAACCCACAAGCGGACTGGACGGATAAGCCATCCCCCATTCCCCTTGCGACCGCACGACTGACACAGCTGAAAGAAGCCAGAGATAACGCCCAGCGCCTTATAAAGAAGGCGCAAGAGTCATGGGTACGCAACAAAGATACGCCCAAGTTCAACGTCAACGACCTCGTATGGCTTGAGGGCAAACATCTCCGAACCAATCAACCCACGGCAAAATTAGCGGCACGACGCCACGGACCCTTTCGGGTGATACAGGTGATGTCCCCATACAACTATCGATTAGAACTTCCCACACAGTGGAGTATCCACCCAGTGTTCCACATCGATCTTCTCACACCATACAAACAAACTTCCTTACACGGGGAAAACTTCACACGACCACCGCCCGAGCTGATAGATGGAGAAGAAGAATACGAGGTTGAAGCCATTCTAGACACTCGGCACTTCGGCAGAGGAAGACGCCTTCAATATCTGATCAAATGGAAGGGGTACCCAGATTCGGAGAACCAGTGGGTCAACAAGGACGACGTCTTCGCGCCAGAAGCGCTCCGTCTGTATCAGGACGCGCAAACCCACGGCAGAAAGGATAAAGTGGGAGTCGCTCGGACAGAGGATAGTCATCCCCTCTTCCTTCGTACAACCACTGTTCTCATGCCCACTTCCCCACTACGACATGTCACACAAGCGCAACTCCTCGACTCCCTCGCGGAAGACGCCCGCGCCCTCTTGGCTGAGGACGACGACACCGAAATTCCCAACACTCAACTCACGCCATGGACACCTCTTACACCAGCAGAGGGGCCCATCACCGCACAAGAATGGATCAACATTGTCACCAGATTCCCAGACCCAACGACTACCCCCGATGACGGCCGAGCTGTCGTCCACGTCTTCCGAAACGATCACGGCGAGCGTGAACCAATCGCCGCTATCCCCCCAAGCGACGACCTCATCGGCGTTCGCGGAGTTTTCCCGAGCAACGACCAGCGTTCAAGCGCTGATGGAGTACGAGTTGGAGGGCTGGAAGAGGGTAGCGGCAGCGTGGCAGAAGGAGCAGCTGGACTCAGCAGCGGCCCGACTGAGGGAGATGCGCGAGCGACGGCAGCAATGGCGGCAGCTGAGGCTGGCCATGACGACGAAGATTATTACCCGGCGAGACACACCTTCCTTCGAACGAAACGCGACCCTGATAATCCCCTCATCACGCCCTGGCTCGTCTACTCCGACGGGTCCCCCATGTATCGAGGACGTGTGCGCGTGCCTGGTGCCGCCGATCACCGTCCGTTCACCGCCGCCGAGGACCCTGCGCATGTCATTGCGCCTGAGGGGTTCCGGGCAAACCGACGACCCCATCATATTCGATACCCCATCACCGGACCCGACGGAGTAGAGAGGGACGCGTCACACGTCCAGATCATCGGAGGGGCGGACCCCCTCATATTAGGAGTTATACCGGGCTCGCCGCATGTCTACGGTAAGCCCTTCTACGCTGAACCACACGTATCCGCGGCGCTCCGCCCCACGTATCCGCACGAGGACCTCGTCGTCTTCGAGGCAGATAAGATCACCGACCGCGCGCTCAATCGTATCAACGATGAGTCCCTCACCGCGGAGGTTATGCGTTTCCGCGCAGCTAGCTACGAGCTGGACCGACTTCGAGCGAGAGTGAGTCAACTCCACGCAATGATCGAATGCGCGCAGGACGACCGACGCGACGCCATCTACCGCTTGGAGCGCGCCACCGCGCTAGAGCGTATCGCCGACGAACAGCGCGATTGGCCGGCCCGCGACTTTCGGTGAGCCTGGGGTCTCACGCTAGAAAGGGAGGTGATGTTACGTTTCGACTCGGACCCTTACTGTACCGGTTGCGACTACGGCGGTAAGGTATATTAGTCGCGGACTTACTTACGGTGATACGGTAGTCGATAGGAGATTGCGCATGATAGCTGACTGAGCGGTACCTGAGTGACTCAATACTAGTACAGATACTAGTAGTATTAGTTTTGAGATGTTTCTGCGATACGTTGGACGCTTTACTACTGTGACTCATAAGCAGCGCTTCTAAGCCTGCTCGACTTGTATTTATAGTGTCTAGTGAAGACCAAGATACGCCATCTTGGTCTTCTTGAATCGTCACTTGTTTCTTCGCTCTCTCTCTCTCTCTCTCTCTCTCTCTTCGCCTTCCGCTTTCGAATCTACAAGCAAGAGTCCGCCTTCGAGCGTGACCCAAGATAGCGACCCCATTACAGTGCACCTTCGAGTGTTCACTAGAATCTACGCTTGGACCTACGCGTCTTCAGGGAATCCGCTAAGTTGTTACCGCCTCCACCAAGCTCAGGTCGAGCTAACGTTGTGACGACGTTACAATCACGACTTGCCAATACATGGCCATCCGGGAATTGCGAGAACTCAACGCATCCTGGAAAGACATTACTGGTGGCCCCGACTCCGAAGAGACGTATATGAATACGTGCAAGGCTGCGCAGAATGCCAAAGGAATAAAGTCAACACGAGGCCCATACGGGCCACGCTGCATCCCATCACGCCAATACTGGAAGCCATGCCGTTCCACACGGTAGCGGTAGACTTCATCACCAAACTCCCCGTTTCCAAGGGGTACGACAGTATACTAACTGTCACGGATCACGACTGCAGCAAGGCCTCTGTTTTTATCCCATGTCGAGAAGAGATTACCGCAGAAGAAACGGCGACTCTGTATGTCGCCCAGGTGTTCAAATGCTTCGGGTTGCCGCGCAAGATAATAAGCGACCGCGACCCCCGCTTCACGTCCAAGTTTACCAGAGAAGTATGCCGCATTCTGGGAATTCAACAGAACATATCAACCGCATATCATCCGCGTACTGATGGGCAGTCTGAACGAACTAACCAGTGGCTGGAACAGTACCTACGCTTCTGGGTAAATGAGCGGCAAGATAACTGGGCAACTTATCTACCAATCGCCGAATTTGCGCACAACAACTGGCCACATGAACACACCAAGGAGTCGCCGTTTCAACTTCTGATGGGGTACAACCCGCAAGCGGATTGGACGGATAAGCCATCCCCCATTCCCCTCACAACCGCGCGACTGACACAGCTGAAAGAAGCTAGAGATAACGCCCAATGCCTTATGAAGAAGGCGCAAGAATCATGGGTGCGCAACAAAGATACACCCAAGTTCAGCATCAAAAACCTCGTGTGGCTTGAGGGCAAGCATCTTCGAACCAACCAGCCTGCAGCAAAATTAGCGGCACGACGCCACGGACCCTTTCGGGTAATACAGGTGATGTCCCCTTACAACTATCGATTAGAACTTCCCACGCAGTGGAGCATCCACCCAGTGTTTCACATTGATCTTCTCACCCCGTACAAGCAAACTTCCTTACACGGGGAGAACTTCACATGACCACTGCCCGAACTGATAGATGGGGAAGAGGAATACGAGGTCGAGGCCATTCTAGACACTCGGCATTTCGGCAGAGGAAGACGCCTCCAATACCTTGTCAAGTGGAAGGGGTATCCAGACTCGGAGAACCAGTGGGTCAACAAGGACGACGTCTTTGCGCCGGAAGCGCTCTGCCTGTATCAGGAAACGCAAACCCATGGTAGAAGAGATAAAGTAGGAGTCGCTCGGACAGAGGATAGTCATCCCCTTTTCCTTCGTTCAACCATTACTCTCATGCCCACTTCCCCACTACGACATGTCACACAAGCGCAGCTCCTCGACTCCCTCGCAGAAGACGCCCGCGCCCTCTTGGCGGAGGACGACGACACCGAAGTTCCCAATACTCAGCTCACGCCATGGACACCTCTTGCACCAGCAGAGGGGCCCATCACCGCACAAGAATGGATCAACGTCGTCACCAGATTCCCAGACCCAACGACTACCCCCGACGACGACCGAACCGTCGTCCACGTCTTCCAAAACGATCGCGGCGAGCGTGAACCCATCGCCGCTATCCCCCCAAGCGACGACCTCATCGGCGTTCGCGGAGTTTTCCCAAGCAACGACCAGCGTTCAAGCGCTGATGGAGTACGAGTTGGAGGGTTGGAAGAGGGTAGCAGCAGCATGGCAGAAGGAGCAGTTGGACTCGGCAGTGGCCTGACTGAGGGAGATGCGCGAGCGACGGCAGCAATGGCGGCAGCTGAGGCTGGCCATGACGACGAAGATTATTACCCGGCGAGACACACCTTCCTTCGAACGAAACGCGACCCTGATAATCCCCTCATCACGCCCTGGCTCGTCTACTCCGACGGGTCCCCCATGTATCGAGGACATGTGCACGTGCCTGGTGCCGCCGATCACCGTCCGTTCACCGCCGCCGAGGACCCTGCGCATGTCATTGCGCCTGAAGGGTTCCGGGCGAACCGACGACCCCATTACATTCGATACCCCATCACCGGGCCAGACGGAGTAGAGAGGGACGCGTCACATGTCCAAATTATCGGAGGGGCAGACCCCCTCATACTAGGAGTTATACCGGGCTCACCACACGTCTATGGTAAGCCATTCTACGCCGAGCCTCACGTATCCGCCGTGCTCCGCCCCACGTATCCGCACGAGGACCTCGTCGTCTTCGAAGCGGACAAGATCACCGACCGTGCGCTCAATCGTATCAACGACGAGTCACTCACCGCAGAGGTCACGCGCTTCCGCGTGGCCAGCTACGAGCTGGATCGACTTCGGGCGAGGGTGAGTCAACTCCGCGCAATGATCGAGTGTGCGCAGGACGACCGACGCAACACCATTTACCGTTTGGAGCGTGCCACCACATTAGAACGTATCGCTGACGAACAACACGACTGGCTGGCTCGCGACTTTCAGTGAGTCTGGGGTCTCACGCTAAAAGAGGAGGTGATGTCACGTTTCGACTTGTGGACCCTTACTGTACCGGTTGCAACTACAGCGGTAAGGTAGATTAGTTGCGGACTTAGGTGATTACGATGCAGCACGATAGGAGATGGAGTACGATAGCTGACTGAGACCGGACACCACTGATACTAGTAGTAGTAGTATTAGGGTTCAAGTTGTTTCTGCGACACGTTGGACGCTACTTTACGGTGACTCATAGCAGCGCTTGAAAGCCTGCTCGATATGTATTTAAGCTACTTCGCGAAGACCAAGATACGCCATCTTGGTCTTCTTGAATCGCCACTTGTTTCCTCTTTTACTCGCGTCTTCATCTAAAGAGAGTAGTCCGCCTCACTCGCGGCTAAAGTATTCGACTTGCCGGTGTGCCTTCACGTATTCACTGAGGCAAGGACTTGGACCTTCGCGTCTTCAAGTTGACAAGACTGTCATATCACTAAGTTGTTACCGCTGCCCGTGCTCAAGTTGAGCTAACATCGTGGCGACGTTACACCTCTGTTGTCTTATTGCTATGAAATACAAGTGGCGAAAGTGTGGCACAGGGTGCAGCACTACTCTGTAATATAGGACTCCTCGTCCGAAGTGTCTGACACTTCTCTACACTTGATCTTGCTAGTGCACAGAGTATAACAGGTGTGATGCGTTGATATAGTTCAACTGCAAAGACTTCGAAGTGTCCTGGTTAGGGACTGAGGTAGGGGATGCACAAGAGGAGGGGAATAGGGCGAGGTCACACCAAAGTACGGAGGCAAGGTTGCTAGATTGCAAACGAAGCCAAGTCTGGCTTCCTACGGTCTATAGTACAGGTTTATATAGGACAGGGTTCCAAACAACATGAACACAAGTCCACACAATATCAAAGAGACTAAACGGAGCAAGCAGAAGTTCGGATCAAAGAAACAGCGCCACTAGTAACAGTAGCTCCTTTGGTAACAAGGTATAGTATAGAAGTGGAAAGGCAGGGTGGAGACATACTGTGACTGAGGTCCGAAGCGTCGGATCATAACATGAGCCCCTCTCTAAGTCAACTCTCCCTAGAGTGCTTCGAAGTCCATCAGGTCATAGACATCGTTGTCTACATCGTTGGAGGGGGTGCTTTCACGAGGGAGGGGGCAGCGATGTTGGCAAAGGAAGTTGAAGGGGCCATGGGCCCCACACTTGCGACAATTTTCGTACTTGGGGCACTTGATTTCTTCGTGGCTGTTGCTGGTAAAACACTTCCCACACCACTGAGTGCGTTCTTCTGGGGCTGGCCAAAGGCACTGGTAAGGGAAGTGGTCAGTGCTAGAACACCTCCAGCAAAACTTCTGTTTTTGAGGGCAAGCGAAGGAGAGGTGGTCTTCAGACTGACACCTGTAACAAAGTCGGATGGTGCCAGTCCCCTTCTTGTTGGATCTGCGCCTGTGTCTCTTCTTCCTTTCTGCAGAGGGGCTAGGTCCTTCTGGTTCGTCGTGGAGTTCTGGCATGGAGTGGTAACGAGGTGGGGCAGGGGCAGGAACGTGGTGGACTTCAAAGGGGTGAGTTTCTTCTTCTGGAGGAGGGGGGTGTAGTGTGAGCCAGCGGTCTGCAATCCGGACATAGGCCTTGTGCTCTTGTAGCCTCCTTCAGGTGCTGGTTAGTTGCATGTCCATGTTGAGGAGGTGCCTTTTGAGGGGCTCCATCGTCTTGTACAGGCCTTCAATCTCCTTTCGGAGGGCCTTCTGGTTTCGCAAGAGTCGGCGAGTCCTGGAGATTTCTGCTGTAAGGCGGTCATCTTTCAGGTCTTCTAGGACTTCGTCGACTTGTCTGGCTGTGGGAGAAGCTTCGTCCAAGTTCTGCATCTGAGCTGGGGTGATGGGAGGAGCTGGATTGTGGGGGTCGTCGTCTCTGGGAAGGAGGAAGAGGGGGAGGCCATAGTGAGGGAGGTTCTTGCCCATGGTGCCGATGACATCTTCTTTATTCTCGCTGATCTTGATCCATTTAGCATCGTTTCGGATGTACGAGGTTGGGTCAGCGTCATCAGGGATGAGGAAGTGGACATAGCGGCTGCTCCAGGGGTCATTCAAGAAGAAGGGGTAGCCAGGGTCGTCATCTTCTTCAGCAGTGATGTGCATCCTTTCATAGTCAATGGGGAGTGCGTCCATGATTGGGTCGTTAGCTATTTTGCTGAGGTGAGCCATGGTTACTCTAGGATCAGAGGGGGAGGTGGTAGGTCGGTGTGTCTCAGGAGTAGGGGGAGCTGTGTGTCCAGGAGGGGGAACGCGAAGGGCTATTCCTCCTCCTTCTGTTTCTATGATGCTGGGCATGGTGGGGTCGATGGGCTGTGGTTCCTGGATGAGTGAAGGCAAGGAAGGGGGTCGTGCTGGGAAGGGAGAATAGCCAGAGGAGGGTGTGACAGAGGGTGTTTCGTCAAAGGAGCCTCTTTCCATGGCACGAGCAATGAGGCGTTCTACAGAGGAAGAGCGAGAGGGCATGGTGAGGAAGCTAGTGGGGAAGGTGGTTGCTGTTCGTACTGTTACTTCCTTTCGTTTTAACCATTGCTTTGCTCCTTCGCTTCTGGGGTTGCTTTCAAAGTGTTCCTGAATAAGTTCTGGGGCGTTGAGGTTCTTTTCTGGTTCCCAGCTATTGTGTGCATCGGAGTATCCTTTCCACTTGATTAGGAACTGTAACTGGTTCCTGTGGCGTCTTGTTTCTAGTATTCTCTCGACTTCCCACTCCTGTTCTCCATCTACTAGATCTGGGGGTGGTTCCGTAAAGTTATTTCCATGTATGGAGGTTTCTTTGTATGGCATCAGGAGGGATGCATGGAATACTGGGTGGATCCGCCACTGATGGGGAAGTTTCAGGGCATATGTGGTGGCGGAGATCTTCTTTGTGACCCTGAAGGGTCCATATCTTTTTGGGGCTAACTTGAAACTAGGGTGTGTTGTTTTCAAGTTCCTGGCATTCAGCCACACACTATCTCCTTCTGTGTGTTGTTCAAAGCGAGAGGATCCTTTGTAGAGTGACTGTGCATGGGTAATTGCTGCTTGGGCGGTCCTTCTGGCTTCCTGGATTCGCTCTAATCTTTCTTGTGTTCCTGGCACTGTGGTTGTTCTTTCTGGTTGGTGTACTCTTGGGATGTACCCAAGAATTAATTCGTAGGGTGCCTTTTTAGTGGTTGCGCTTGGCCAGGAGTTGTGGGTGTACTGTGCCAGTGGTAGTAGCTCCGTCCAATTGTCTTGTTGGTGGTTTATGAACATTCGGAGGTATTGTTCTAACCACTGGTTTGTTCGCTCTGATTGTCCATCTGTTTGTGGGTGGTATGCTGTGCTGATGTTTTGTTCTATGTCGAGCACTCTGCATAGTTCCTTGATGAACTTTGCTGTGAATCTGGGGTCTCTGTCGGAGATGACCCTTCTTGGTAGTCCGTAGTGTGGCAGGACAGTTTTGGCATAGAGTTTTGCCACTCCCTCTGCGTCTATTGTTTCGCTGCATGGGATAAAGAAGGCTGCTTTGGAACAGTCATGGTCCGTGATGGTGAGAATTGTGTCATTGTCTTCTGATTGGGGTAGTTTTGTGATGAAGTCTAGAGTGATGGTTTCAAAAGGGAGTGCTTCTGGGTTAGTCTTGATGGGGAATATCGGTGGTTTCGGGTTCCCAGGGAAGTTCTTGTTTGATTGGCATGTGGCACAGCCCTTTACATATGCGGATATGTCGTCTTTCATGTTTGGCCACCAAAAGTCTTGTGACACTAACCACGAGGTCTTTGTTATTCCGGGGTGTCCAGCTGTTTTTGTATTGTGAAACAGGGAAATTACCCCCCTCTTTAGCGGTGTGTTGTCCACAACCACCAGTTTGTCGCCTTTCCACCAGTGTTTGCCTTGTTTTACTAGGTGGAAGGGGGCAGCCCACTCGTCCAGAGTGTCTTGGTGGTCTAATTGGTGTGCCATGACCCGGTCATCTATCCTTATGGAGAGAGCGGAGTTTGCGAAGATAGTTGGGGTCAGGACCACTACATCGGTGTTATCTCCTGCTCCGGTGTCATGGTCAGGGCGTCTTGACAGAGCATCTGCATGGTTTTGGGGTCCGGGTTTGTGGTGAAGTTTGATGTGATAGTCTGCAAGTCTGGGGATGTAACGCGCCACTCTTCTATTGATTTGTCGAGGGTGGTGGTAATATTCTAGGTTTTTGTGGTCTGTAAACACTGTGATTTCGTGGGTGACCCTAAAAGAAGGTGTCTCCAGTGTTCTAGTCCTCTGATTACTGCCAGGAGTTCCCTGTCATGGATGTCATAGCTGCGCTCCACTTCTGAAAATGATTTGGAGAAGTATCCCACAGCTTGTGGCTTGTTTCGGCTGTCTCTTTGTGTTAAGATTGCCCCTGTGGCGAAAGTGGAGGCATCTACTTCTAGTTTGAAAGGTTTGTCCATATCTGGTTGACATAAGATGGGGTCTTTGCACACAAGCGTGATGAGAGTTTCTAAGGCTTCTGCTGCTTCTTTTGTCCATCTGAAAGGTCCTTCTGATGTCTTTATTGTGTCCGTGATAGGTCTTGCTAAGTGAGCAAAGTTGGGGATGAAGGGTCGCTGATAACTTAGCATTCCCAACACGCTTCTTGTTACGTTTCGAATGCGGACCCTTACTGTACCAGTTGCAACTATGGCGGTAAGGTATATTAGTTGCGGACTTACCTACGATAGCGCGGTGATACGGTAGCACGATAGGAGATACGGTACTGATAGCTGACTGAGAACGGACGCCACTGATACTAGTACTAGTAGTACTAGGGTTTGAGATACTTACGCGATACGTTGGACGCTACTTTACGATGATTCATAGCAGCGCTTCAAAGCCTGCTCGACTTGTATTTATAGTGTCTCGTGAAGACCAAGATACGCCATCTTGGTCTTCTTGAATCGTCACTTGCGTTCTCTTTCATTCTCATTCTCTTCCACTTTCTATCTCGCCTCGAATCCTCTAAGAGAGTCCGACTTCGTTCATGACTAAGACAACGTAAAGCTTGCCAGTGTACCTTCGCGTATTCACTAAGGCAAGGACTTGGACCTTCGAGTCTTCAAGCCAGGATTATCGCTAAGTTGTTATTGCCATTTGTGCTCAAGTCGAGCTAACATCGTGACGGCATTACATTAAGACCAAGATACATCGTGGCTGTAACAACAAGAGATCAGTGGACGAACTTCCATCCTTACTCGCTCCCAAGAAGAGGAGAACGTAACGTCCCCACACACTTTCTACAAGCAGCCAATTGGAGGGAAAGACAGGAAGAAACAGGATATTTTGTAGAGTTCAATGGACCTACCAGGTTCCGACCAGTTGAGTTCAATTTCAACCACTTGTGCTGGGTGGAAGTTATGTGGAACCCCATAGACTCTCAGTGGGACGTCATACGACCAGCGGGACCGAGATATCAGTGCGACATCGACGCAAGAGAACTCAATAGCAGAGCAGACTGGGGGCCTATTGACGGACAGTTGCAAGAACATACAACCGGAGAAGCCGTATCAGAAGAAACGGACCTCAGCCAAAACGAGGAGGAAGACGGACGCCAACCAGACCAAACCGAGAGCAGTGGAGGAGCAATACAAGAATTGCTCATCGAACAAGCTGAGTCCGCCCATATCACTGAGCCAGAACCTATTCACATACGATCGCCAGCTATCATGGCAACAATGACACAAGCGATGGAAGAAGTCACGCTTGAAGAATTGCGCGCAATACGAGAGGAGGCAAGAGAAATACTCATGCCTATCGATCCGACGACCGGACGACGAATGACAGCAGATGATGCCGCAATATTTCGAGCCATAGGGTCCGATAGAGGAGACCCACCATCAGGAAGACCTCTTGCACTAGAGCTACCACCCGGAATGGGCGGGCCCAGTGGAGATCCGCCACCACCACCCAACGGGGGAATCCCCTTTGACATACGAAGAACTGAACCACCACGAGGACCTCCTGTAGGACCGCCTGGAGGAGGAGGTGGTGGGGGAGGTGGAGGTGGAGGAGGCGGAGGAGATGCTGGAGGAGGGGGACACCACAACGAAAAACTTACCGGTGAGCCACCCTCCATTTTTGACAGAGACAGACTTAAAGTGGACCAATTTCTAACACAGTGGCACGTCTACTGGGGCATGAACCTAGATGCCCCCATTATGCGAAACAACTATAGGAGGTGCCTCCTATTCTTGTCCTACATCAAAGGAGGAGCAGTCAGCGAATGGGTCCTGTCCTTCCTGAACTGGCTCAACCGACAAATACAACGGGGGATCAGCCCCTACACTTGAGAACTATGGGAGGCCATAGCCGACAGCTTCAGCCAGCGATCTGAGAACACGCTGGAACGAGAACAAGTGCAAGCAATACTAAGGAAAGGGTTTAAAATGATAGGAGAAGACATGGACAAGTACGTCAACGATTTCGAACAGCTTGCGTGGAAGGCTCACTACCGTCTCAACGAACCACAAACCATCGACTTGTTTACGTCAGGTTTGCCCAAGGAACTGTTCAAAAACGCATTCCAGTTCGATGACCCAATTATGTTTGACGACTGGAAGAGGGCCGTCCTCAAGCGGCAGAAGAACTACATACACCTCAAAGCGAGGCTCAACGAATACAAGAACACGTCCACACCACCAAAGAAGCAGAGCAGCAACGCAGGATGGACACTTCTGCAGAACCTACCACAAACTAACCCGTGGGCAATGGACACGTCCGCAGACCGTGCCAAGGTGAGACTCGCAGGGTCGGAGGACATCGACTTCAACAAACTACCCCATACATGGTCCCCACCTCCTCCATTCCTGCCAAGAGGAGGACCCGGAGCTCGAGGACAAGGACGAGGGGGATCCCAAAGAGACCTAAGGAATGTCCTTTGCTATAACTGTAATGCACCGGGACACCTCTCACGAAATTGTCCACATCCGCGATCCCAAAGACAGTGGCAAAGCTCCCCTTCTAGCAGCAGAATGACCGAAACCGTGTGGTACCCTCAAGGGCCAGTATCACAATACGAGCCATCTCTACCTGGTTACGCGTCACCCCCGGTCAGCGCCACACCCACGCCACAAATCAACGCAGCCATCACCACAAAAACCGCCGGAGAGCAGGCAAAGGAGTGGCTTACCCAAGTAGCCAACAGTATGGATGAGGTGAAGGACCTCATACTTCAAGATTTGTGGGGAAAAGAGGGTTTTCGGGATGCCTGAACCTGTCAGTCTGGGTGAGGGCTTTACAATGTAATTCTGTAATTGTGACAACACGCTATCGATCTATGCGAATTCCAGTGACCGTCCGTACGAATTACCAAACGACTGAAACCAACGCGTTGGTCGACTCTGGTGTGACCGACAACTTTATCCGACCAAGTCTGGCAGACTGGGCTGGCGTCCCAGTACAACAACTAGACACGCCCCGCAAGATATGGAACATAGACAATACGGAAAACAAAGCTGGGTTAATCACTCATTATGTTAACCTAGAAGTACAAACACGAGGACAGATAAAGAAAATGACCTTCCTGGTCACTGATCTCGGAAGCGAAGACATGGTGCTGGGATATCCATGGCTGAGCGCCTTCGAACCTACCATTAGCTGGGCTACGGCAACGATGCACCCTGACATGCAACTGGTAGTACTGGCCACTACTGAAGACTTACTCTCCTCAACCGCTATTTGAGCGTTAATTGTAGCCGAAAAGGAAGACATCGTACGGGAGCTAGAAGAAGAAACTTTCGCTAGAGCCACCACCTCGATGGAGCTGGCCATACAAGCAAAGCAACAACAAACGGCGGTCGTACTCCCCTCTGAGTACACAATGTTTAGCAAGCTGTTCAATGAGCAAGCCTCGCACCGCTTCCCCCCAGCAAGGCCGTGGGATCACGCTATCGACTTCAAGCCGTCCGCGCCGGCCACCATAGACTGCAAAGTATACCCCATGACACAAAAAGAAGAAGGCGAACTCAAGGCGTTCCTAGAAGAAAAACTGAAGCAGGGTTATTTGCGCCCTTCCATTTCCCTGTACGCGTCCTCCTTTTTCTTCATTAAAAAGAAGGTCGGGAAATTGCGACCTGTCCAGGACTACTGGGTGATCAATTCACACACTATCCGCAATCAATATCTGCTACCCCTCATCCAGGACCTCATTCTCGACCTCAGTAACGCCGACATCTACACAAAACTCGACATTTGTTGGGGTTACAACAACGTACAGATCCGCGACGGCGACCAAGAGAAGGCGGCGTTCAAGACAAAATTCGGCCTTTTTGAACCGACAGTCATGTTCTTTGGCCTTACCAACTCTCCTGCCACCTTCCAAGCCATGATGAACCACATCTACCGTGATACCATCGCAAAGCATGAGCATTTGGGCACCACGATACATGTCTATATGGATGATATTGGGATCACCACTCACTTTGACCATGACTTAGCAGCTCATGTCGCCGCCGTACGTGACATTTTGCGGGTCGCGCAGGAACACGATCTCTACTTCAAACTTGAAAAGTGCCTGTTCCATCAGCCACGTATGGATTACCTGGGGGTAATCCTTGAGAGGGGGGTGACCCGAATGGACCCCGTAAAAGTTCAAGGAATCAAAGACTGGCCAACGCCGACGAAGGTCAAAGACGTCAGATCCTTCCTAGGCTTCTGCAACTTTTACAGACTTTTCATCCGTGGCTTCGCAACCCATGCCAAACCACTCACCAAATTAACACGAAAGGACAAGGAATGGCGATGGACAGAGGAAGAGGACAAGGCATTCAACACACTAAAACGCCTTGTAACGGAAGAGCCGGTGTTAGCACACCCTGTACTCCAAGACCTGTTCGAATTAGAGGTTGACGCCTCAGGCTACGCGGTGGGAGCCGTACTACTACAAAAGAAAGCTGACGGAAAACGACACCCCATAGGCTACTACTCCGTGACGCTCTCCGAAGCAGAGCGAAATTACGACATCTACAACTTAGAATTACTCGCGATAGTCAAGGCCTTGCGGAACTGGAGACCACTGCTTGCGGGAGCCCCACACAAAATCAAGATTTATTCAGACCACCTAAACTTACAATATTGGAAGTCGCCACAGAAGATCAGCAGGCGAGTCGCCAGGGAAGTACTTGAACTCTCCGAGTACGACTTTGAGATTCACCATATCAAGGGGAAGAACAATGGAAGAGCCGACGCATTGTCGCGACGACCTGACTACGACCAAGGGATAGAAGACAACAGCGAGGTCATGGTATTACCACCTGAAGTCTTCGTCAGGACCCTTAACATGGCAAGAACGCTCACCCTCAACCCGAACCTGCTACAGCCACGGCATCAGCAAGACGAAGAAGTGATCAAGGTGTGGGTAGACCCCCACCAATTAAAGAAGATACAAGGGGAGTGGTACAAGGATGGCAGGTTCGTAATAACCGGACCAGCATCGACGCATCGTGTACTGATCCACGACCACCACGACTTACCAATACACGGACACCCCGGGATCGCGAGGACGCAATGGATCCTGGAAAGACACTACTGGTGGCCGCGACTACGAAGGGATGTCTACGAGTACGTCCAAGGATGCGCCGAGTGCCAGCGAAATAAAGTCAACACGCACCCCATACGAGCGGCCTTACACCCCATCACACCAATACTCGACGCGACTCCCTTCCAAATGGTAGCAGTGGACTTCATCACCAAATTGCCGGTATCAAAAGAGTGTGACAGCATCCTTACCGTCACAGACCACGACTGCAGCAAGGCCTCGGTGTTCATACCATGCCAAGAGGAGATAACAGCGGAGGAAACCGCAGCACTGTACGTTAGCCACATCTTTAAACACTTCAGGCTGCCGTGCAAAATCATTAGCGACCGAGACCTGCGATTCATGTCCAAGTTCACAAGGGAAGTATGCCAAATTCTGGGAGTCCAGCAAAATATATCTACGGCCTACCATCCACGCACCAATGGACAGTCAGAAAGAACTAATCAATGGCTGGAGCAGTACTTACGCTTCTGGGTAAACGAACGGCAAGATAACTGGGTTACCTATCTGCCAATCGCTGAATTTGCGCATAACAATTGGCCCCATGAGCACACGAAAGAATCGCCATTTCAGCTTCTGATGGGATACGACCCGCAAGCTGATTGGACCAATAAGCCCTCTCCTATTCCCCAAGTAACCACATGACTGACACAGCTGAAGGAGGCAAGAGACAATGCCCAACGCCTCATAAGAAAGGCACAGGAAGCATGGGTACGCAACAAAGATACGCCCAAGTTCCACGTCAACGACCTCGTGTGGCTAGAAGGAAAGCACCTTTGGACCAATCAACCCACGGCAAAACTAGCGGCGCAACGCCACAGACCTTTCAGAGTAATCCAGGTGATGTCACCCTATAATTATTGATTGGAACTTCCCACGCAGTGGAGCATACATCCAGTGTTCCACATCGATCTTCTCACCCCGTACAAACAAACTCCCTTACATGGGGAAAATTTCACGCAACCACCGCCCGAACTGATCAATGGAGAAGAAGAATACGAAGTCGAGGCCATTCTGGACTCCCGGCACTTCGGCAGAGGAAGACGCCTTCAGTACCTCGTGAAATGGAAGGGGTACCCGGACTCGGAGAACCAGTGGGTCAACAGGGACGACATTTTCGCACTGGATGCACTTTGTCTTTATCAGGAAGCACAGACGCACGTGAAGACAGTTAAAACGAGCAGCGTAAGGACTGAAGGAAGTTATCCCCTTCTCCTTCGAACTGCTACCACCACTCATCTTATGCCTACTTCCCCGCTGTGACATGTCACACAAGCACAGCTCCTCGACTCCCTCACGGAGGACGCCTGCGCCCTCCTGGCTGAGGATGACGACACCGAAGTACCAAGCACTCAGCTCACACCATGGGCACCTCTTGCACCACAAGAGGGGCCCATCACCGCACAAGAATGGATCAACGTCGTCACCAGATTCCCCGATCCAACAACTGATGAACAGCACACAAGAGGGACATACTCACAGTGACAAGAAGACTGTGGTGAGATATGTCAAGGTGGCTGGAAAGCAGCAACAGGAGTCTAGCAGAGTGAAGCAGAGGTGTCTGGCACACAGCAGTGAGAGAACTGATGATGGTATTACAGAGGAGAAGACATACCTGGCACACAGCAGTGAGAGAACTGATGTGGACCAGGGCGTACAAGCAGTCTACTTATACTGTACAGAGGCGTGACACTAGTACAAGGAAAGTAACTATAGGTCACAGAATACAAGGAGCGCATTGTTCTACAACAGGACAAAGGAGTGTGCATATGGAGAACAAGGCGTATAGAACAAGAAGCGTCCAGACTAAGATGATATCATAATGGCATCACAATAAAGATATATCTAAAGGAAGAACAAAGACGTAGTACAATGACAAGTCCAGAGGAGTCCGCATGATGTCATAGTACATGATGTCATAGGTGACGCAATGATAAGTAATAGATTGTACAGATCAAAACAGTATCTAATCTACAGGTCCTTTATATCTAATCTAAAGCAGTCCATGCTGCAAGTCCGGTCCGTACGAGCCGCTAAGTGCGCAAGGGTCACTTATCAACATCTCCCCGTGATCTACAATCTAAGTACACACAAGTCCCATGTCATCGTTGTGCTTCTGCAGCAGGACACGCGGTAGTGACTTTGTGAAGCCGTCCGCAACCATATCCACAGTAGGAGTTCTAATGAGGGTGATGGTCCCCTTTTCGATGTACTCCCGAATGACATGATGCCGTATGGCAATGTGCTTAGACCGTCTCCCAGTGACAGGGTTCAAAGCCAAGTCAATGGCACCCTTATTGTCACCATGTAGTGGGATGGGGTCGTCGACCTCGTACCCGAGTTCCGTGAGGAAGCTCTGATACCACGCAGCCTGGTTAGCCGCGTCAGTCATGGCCATGTATTCTGCTTCCGTTGTGTTTTGGGCAACAGTCTTTTGCTTGCGCGAAGACCAGCTTATTGCACCGTTAGCTAGTAAGAACACATAACCAGAGGTGGAGTGGCGGTCATCAGTCTGGTCAGCCAGACTGGAATCAGTGTAGCCATGAAGGCCATCGCCATTGGCGCCATCATAGACAATACGCATATCCATAGTTCCCACTAGGTAGGATAGGACATACTGCGCAAGTCGCAGATGTTGTGGTGAAGGATTCGCTGCATACTGCGCCAAACGTGACACAGCGAAAGAGATATCTGGCCTAGTGCCAATCTGCACATAAAGCAGACTCCCAATTAAGGACTGGTAGTGGGAAATATCTGAGGCAGTTGCCTGCGACGTATATTTAACCAAGTGCTCGTCAGCACCAGCGGGCAAGGGTGTGTTGTGTGGTGTGGCATCAGACATGCCAAAGCGTTCAAGGACATCCTTGATATAGCCAGACTGATCTATTTCAATGCGTCTGAGGGAGCGGTCGCGCACAATGCGCATACCAAGATAAGACTCTATCTCCCCGAGATCTGTCATCTCATAGCGTTCAGACAAGTCCGACTTTAAACGCTTGATACCACTCAGCGAGGGACCCAGTATAGTGATGTCGTCAACGTAGACAATAACGAAGAGTGGATCATACCCCTCCCGTTGAGGCATCACATATATGCCAGCATCAGCAAACGTCCGCTTAAAGCCGAGTGTAGTGAGCACTCCATGGAATTGCAAGTTCCATGCGCGGGAGGCCTGTTTGAGACCATAGATCGCCTTAACCAGGCGACACACCTTCGTCTCAGAGCCAGTGACAGTGAAACCTTGTGGCTGCTCCATGTAAATCTCCTCGTCAAGCACGCCATTGAGAAAAGCAGACTTAACATCCATCTGATGGATGTGCCAGTCCTCCAGCGCGGCCAACGCCAGAAGCAAACGTAGCGACTCAAATCGTGCGACGGGAGAGAAGGTTTCATCAAAATCTATGCCAGGGATCTGCGTGAATCCCTTAGCCACCAAGCGAGCTCTGTAGCGGCCATCCGCTTTGAGCTTGAAGACCCATTTGGATTTTACTGCCTTGCGATTAGGCGGGAGATCCACTAACTCCCAAGTCCCATTCTTAGCTAGGGCGTCCATTTCATACTGACACGCCTTAGTCCACTCATCTGCAGCTGCAGACCGCATGGCCTCTGCATAGGTTGCAGGGTCTCGGCCCACAAAGGCAGCAGCCAGTAACTCCGCATACCCCAGACGCCTGCCGCGCCATGCCGCATTGTCCGCATTGAAGTAGCGCGGATTAGGGACAGGGGCACGAGCACTGCGCCTTGGTGCATTGTCCATTTCGCGCAACAGCTGACTACGCTGTGCACGATCCTCAAATCCCCCAGGCATTTCTGGTGAGGGAGGAGGGACATGGCGCATAATGCGCGTTGCACTAGGACGCGGCGGGGGTGAAGTGGGAGCGGTCTGCTCACGTTTAGGTGTGGTGGGCAGAGCTGGCAGAGCAGGTGGTGGAGTGGTGGGGCGTGGTTGGACTTGTGGGGGGTCTAGGAGCTTTTCAACATCCTCCTCCTCACTACTACTGGAGTGTGCAGGGGAGGGGGCTCGCATTGGTGGTAACGCCGGCGGGTGAGGCACGGCAGTCACTGTTGTGCTAGGCACGACTGGTGGTGAAGGTGTGGGGTGTGTCTCAACACCCTGGAGGGACGGGAAGCTACTCTCGTCGAATGTCACATCCCTGGACACTCGGACGGAGCGGGTTGAGCGGTCCCAGAGCTTATAGCCCTTAGATTCGGGCTCAAATCCAATAAGCGTGACCTCAATGGCCTTCGCATCCAATTTGCGACGCTTATCAGCGGGTACGTGCATGTACCCCTTGCATCCAAAGACGCGAAGATGTGAGACATCGGGCACTTTGCCAGAGTGCCAGAGCTCATAAGGAGTGCGCCATTTAAGCCCACGGACTGGAGAGCGGTTATAGATGTGCACAGCTGCGCACACTGCATGCTCCCAGAAGCCTTTAGACATGCCAGCTGTGTGGAGCATGGACATTGCCTTATCCATAATGGTGCGGTTAAACCGCTCGGCTTTCCCGTTGGACTGTGGTGAACCCGGCATCGTGAGGTGATGCTCTATCCCTTTCTGCTTAAGAATGTCCTGCGTGACACTCGACATGTATTCGCCACCTCGGTCAGAGTGCAGAGCGCGCAGTTTATGGCCAGACTGGGTTTCACCCCAGGCCAAATACATCTGCAGCGACTTAGCAAACTGGTCCTTCGACTTAAGGAAGTGTACCACAGTGAACTTAGTGTGGTCATCTATGAAGGTGGCAGTGTAGGTCGAGCCTTGCAAGGACTGAGTCTGCATAGGACCGGCGAGGTCACTGTGCACGATCTCAAATTGACGAGTTGTCCTCTTATTTGAGGACGCAGAAAAGGGTTGGCGAGTGGATTTACCCATCTCGCATCCACGGCAGACTGTGTGGGCCGTGGTAGAGCTATCTATGTCCATGCCAGTAGTGGCAGAGGGACCATGCGCCTTCAGCGCCGCAGGGGAGATGTGTCCCATGCGTTGATGCCAGATATCAAGTGTGGCAGCACTTGATTTTGTGTGGGCGTTGAGGCCGACGCTGGCTGCGTCCAACCAGTAAAGGTTGTCCTCAAGGTAGCCTTTGGCCACACACTTTTGATTGATAGATATTTTAAATGAGCCACTATCAAAGGCAATCTCAGCACCTTTTTGTGCTAGGGCGCGCGTCGACAAGAAGCGCGTCTTCACCTGTGGTAGGTGTAGCACATTACTGAGGGTGATAGAGATACCCTGGCTCGTTGTAAAGACGACAGACCCGACACCCACTTGGTCTATAGTGGACTTGTCACCCAGGCGTACAGTGCCTTTAGTTGGGGTGTAGTCCTTGAAGTCAGACCGATGTGGTGTAATGTGGTGTGTAGCACCACTGTCCATCATCCAACGCACACGCGAGGCAGCATACAAGGCAACAGAAATAGATTGAGAAGCCCAGTCTATGGCGGGCTCTTCGACCTCCTTAATGGAGGCGGTGGTAGGTACAAGAATGTGACTATTTGCAGCCTTGTTGCCTGCCTTTTCCTTCTCCTTTGCGTCAGCCTCATCCTTCTTTTTCTTCCTGCAGTCAGGCTTGATGTGGCCCTTTTTGTTGCAATAGTGGCAAGTTAGACCAGAGTGGTCCTTCTTGCCCTTTTTGCCCGTCGACTTGACGGGGGCCACCTTGTTGAGGGAAGAGCCAGAGGGCCTGGCGCGGCGAGCCTCTTCCGACACTATGCGTGCAATTATTTCAGCATGCTTGAGTGCGGAGGGGGCCCCACTGGCAAGGATGGTTGAGGCCAACACCTCATAAGAGGGCGGCAGCGCGTGGAGGAGAATGAGGCAGTATTGGACATCAGAGACACCCATCTGCGCGTTGGAAAGGGCAACCCTTAGCTCATTGAGCTTGGCCAGCTGAGCGGTCATGGGTGCGGAGTCGTCGAGGCGGGCTTGCGTTAACTGGATCCACAAGTTAAAGATGGTGGTGCTGCCCGAAGCACCAGCGTATACGTCTCTCAGCTTGTCCCACTTCGCCTTGAAAGTGGCATAGACAATATTGTCCGCCACAAGGGAGTAGACATCTGGCTTTAAGTAAAGGCGGAGGTACGCCTTGGAGCGACGCTGGACTGAGTCCCACTCATCGGTAGTGATGCCAGATGGGGGTGTGTCCAAGGTGAACACATCTTCAGCCTCATGCAGCGTGAGGATAGCCTCAATGGTCCCAGACCATTCGTTCCAGCCAGTGCCATCAAACTGGGTGAGGTGGATGCCAGATGGCATGCCAAAGTTGGCACTGTGGGCCTGGGAGAGACGTGTGGAGGGTGTGGACCCAGAAGGAGGAGGGAGTGAGCCTCCTGCAGAGCCACCGGTGGGGCTGGGAGGAGCACCAGCACCAGCAGCAGGAGTGGAAGATGAACCAGACATTGGGATGATTTATCTGTCGCCGAGGAGCAGTCAGCAACAGTGCTTCATAGTTGCAAGACATAAAGATAGAGGGGGTACCACTCCTGTCTGTGATTCTGTAAGGCCAGAACACTAACGCGTCCTGCCTCCTGATAGTATGCCAGTGATACAAGGGCTAGGCCCAGGTTGAGAGAGTCCCTTTGCCATACCATGAGCTAGCTGCCAGCCAGGATGTGTCTAGGACACAGCTCAGATGGTTTGCGTCAGGGGGAAGGTGAAGGGAGTGCTTTCAGAGCCCAAGGCTGTCTACCTCAGCCTCCTCGGCCTGTTGGTTGCCTCATCGCCACAAGTGGCTTTACTGAATCCTTTCCCATTGCCGCTACAAGGCAGGTATCTGGTTGCAGAACACCATAGTGGTGAACACCCCCCAGAGCCTGAACCAGGTTTTACACTCCCATGGTGAGGAGATCCTGCGCCCAGTGTGGAGCACCAGAGACAGCTGGCGCTAAGCTCCACAATACACAGCCCAGTGGGCCATGCACGCCTGGATATTTTGAAGTTAAGGGGCTACCAGACCCAGTCTCCTTGCGCATAGCGCAGGGGCTAGGAAAACAGTAGGGGTGAAAGTAGGACTACTGGGCAGTACATACACAGGAGGTTCCTTAGCAGAGACAAGTGGCGCCCCACTGCTCTCTGCCTTGGGCAAGGCTGGTAAGGCCCCAGACAGACCTTAGCCTGGTGTGTCCTCCTAGGAAGACAGTGACCAGCCAAGTGGAGTGGCTAGGGCACCAGGGCCCATAACCTGATGAACAGCACACAAGAGGGACATACTCACAGTGACAAGAAGACTGTGGTGAGATATGTCAAGGTGGCTGGAAAGCAGCAACAGGAGTCTAGCAGAGTGAAGCAGAGGTGTCTGGCACACAGCAGTGAGAGAACTGATGATGGTATTACAGAGGAGAAGACATACCTGGCACACAGCAGTGAGAGAACTGATGTGGACCAGGGCGTACAAGCAGTCTACTTATACTGTACAGAGGCGTGACACTAGTACAAGGAAAGTAACTATAGGTCACAGAATACAAGGAGCGCATTGTTCTACAACAGGACAAAGGAGTGTGCATATGGAGAACAAGGCGTATAGAACAAGAAGCGTCCAGACTAAGATGATATCATAATGGCATCACAATAAAGATATATCTAAAGGAAGAACAAAGACGTAGTACAATGACAAGTCCAGAGGAGTCCGCATGATGTCATAGTACATGATGTCATAGGTGACGCAATGATAAGTAATAGATTGTACAGATCAAAACAGTATCTAATCTACAGGTCCTTTATATCTAATCTAAAGCAGTCCATGCTGCAAGTCCGGTCCGTACGAGCCGCTAAGTGCGCAAGGGTCACTTATCAACAACAACCACCCCTGACAATGAACGAGCAGTCGTCCACATCTTCCGAAACGAGAGTGGCGAGCGCGAACCAATCGCCACTATCCCCCCAAGCGACGACCTCATTGGCGTTCGCGGAGTTTTCCCGAGCAACGACCAGCGTTCAAGCGCTGATGGAGTACGAGTTGGAGGGGTGGAGGAGAGTGGCGGCGGAGTGGCAGAAGGAACAGCTCGACTCAGCTGCAGCCCGACTGAGGGAGATGCGTGAGCAACGGCAGCGATGGTGGCAGCTGAGGCTGGCCTGTTGATAAGTGACCCTTGCGCACTTAGCGGCTCGTACGGACCAGACTTGCAGCATGGACTGCTTTAGATTAGATTAATTGGACTTGTAGATTACTTACATTTGATCTGTACAATCTAGCGCTGATCGTTGTGTCATGTATGACATCATGTAGAACACTCCGGACACTTCATTGTACTCAGTCCTTTGTTCTCCTTTAGTTCTTATCTTTATTGTGATGTCATTATGATATCATCTTTGTCTGGACTCTCTTTGTTCTAGTCGCCTTGTTCCCTTTTCATACACTCCTTTTGTCCTGTATGCAGAACAACGCTCCTTGTATTCTGTGACTCTACATTACCACTCTTGTACTAGTGTCACACCTCTGTACAGTATAAGTAGTAGTGCCTGTACGCTCCTGGTCCACATCAGTTCTCTCACTGCTGTGTGCCAGGTATGTCCTCTCCACTGTAATACTATCATCAGTTCTCTCACTGCTGTGTGCCAGACAACCTCTGCTTCACTCTGCTTGACTTCACCCCTGTTGCTGCCCTTCAGCCACCCTTGATATCTCACCACAGTCTTCTTGTCACTGTGAGTATCATCTTCATGTGTCTGTTCATCATGGCCATGACGATGAAGATTATTACCTGGCAAGACACCCCTTCCTTCGAACGAAACGCGACGCTGATAATCCTGGGGTCACACCCTGGCTTGTCCACTCCAACGGCTCCCCCATGTATCGAGGACGTGTGCGCGTGCCTGGTGCCGCCGATCACCGTCCATTCACCGCCACCGAGGACCCCGCGCATGTCATTGCGCCTGAAGGGTTTCGGGCGAACCGACGACCCCATTACATTTGATACCCCATCACCGGGCCCGATGGAGTAGAGAGGGACGCGTCGCACGTCCAAATCATCGGGGGGGCGGACCCCCTCATACTAGGAGTCATACTGGGCTCGCCGCACGTATACGGTAAGCCCTTCTATGCCGAACCCCACGTATCTGCCGCGCTCCGCCCCACATACCCCCACGAAGACCTTGTCGTCTTCCAGGCGGACCGAATCACTGACCGTGTGCTCAATTGCATCAACGACAAGTCGCTCACGGCTGAGGTTACGCGGTTCTGCGCGGCCAGCTACGAGCTTGACCGACTCCGCGCTCGAGTCAGCCAACTCCGCGCCATGATCGAATGCGCGCAAGACGACAGGCGGGACTCCATTTACCGATTGGAGCGGGCCACGGCGTTGGAGCGCATTGCCAACGAGCAACGCAACTGGCCGGCAAGGGACTTTCGGTGAGTCAGGGTCTCACGCTGAAGAGAGGGTGATGTTACGTTTCGAATGCGGACCCTTACTGTACCGGTTGCAACTACGGCGGTAAGGTATATTAGTTGCGGACTTACCTACGATAGTGCGGTGATACGGTAGCACGATAGGAGATACGGTACTGATAGCTGACTGAGAACGGATGCCACTGATACTAGTACTAGTAGTACTAGGGTTTGAGATACTTACGCGATACGTTGGACGCTACTTTACGATGATTCATAGCAGCGCTTCAAAGCCTGCTCGACTTGTATTTATAGTGTCTCGTGAAGACCAAGATACGCCATCTTGGTCTTCTTGAATCGTCACTTGCGTTCTCTTTCATTCTCATTCTCTTCCACTTTCTATCTCACCTCGAATCCTCTAAGAGAGTCTGACTTCGTTCGTGACTAAGACAACGTAAAGCTTGCCAGTGTACCTTCACGTATTCACTAAGGCAAGGACTTGGACCTTCGAGTCTTCAAGCCAGGATTATCGCTAAGTTGTTATCGCCATTTGTGCTCAAGTTGAGCTAATGTCGTGACGGCGTTACACTTCTTGCTTGTTTGACTGACTTGATGTCTCTTGGCCAGTCCTTTATTCCTTCTACCTTCTTTGGGTCGATCTTAATCTGAGACCCATCGATGACAATGCCTAGGTAGTGGATCTTTCTTTGTTCGAACACACATTTCGACGCTTTGAGGAAATAAGATTCCTTTTCACAGATTTCCAAGAACTCGTGCACAATTTGTCTGTGGCACTCTGTATCTTCTTCTGTGGCTATCAGGACATCGTCCATGTACACAAATAGTTCTCTGGGGTATTTGTCCATGAGTGGTCGGAGTATTCTGCTCATGGTTCTTGCAAAGGTGGCTGGTGCATTTGTGAGGCTGAAGGTCATGACTTGAGGGATGAACAGTCCCCTTGGTGTTTTGAAGGCTGCCTTCCACTGGTCTTCCTCTTTTATGCGGATGTTATGGTACCCCCATCTGATATCAAACTTTGAGAACAGTGTTTTCCCATTTAAGTTGGTCAAGATGTCGGAGATGAGGGGTAGTGGATAAGTGTCTTTTATTGTCCAAGTATTTAGAGGTCTGTAGTCCGGGATAGGGCGCAACCCTCCGTCTGTTTTCTTTCTGAAGAAGAAGTGTTATGATTTTCCTTGGACTCGTTCCTTCTTACCTCACTGTTCCCTTCCCAATACTATACGAGCCCTGTACGACTACGCGGACTTTACGATTACCCGGTTCCTATCGCGCGCCCTACTTATCAATGTTCCCTTCTGATAAAGTTCGACATGTGCTAGTTTCCGTTGTGTTCCCAATCACGTGCGGCCCCGCGTGATTCGCCTTTGTTCTCAAGTACGGTGTCCCTTTGTTCCTCTTATGTCTCATCTATTGTTCCCAGACTGGCGATGGCGCCATCTGTTTGTATCTGCCATACTAGCCGTTACCTATTTAAACCTAGCTCTACCTAGCTTGTACGGTAGACTAGACTTCTTGTGTAATAACTACACTCGTCTAACGCAGAACGCCTTCGCGCCTTCCTCGTCTCAAGAACCCCCTTTGCCTTCACTAGACCTTCGAGTCTTAGCCTTCCTCTACGATCCAAGTGACCATCGTCCTTGTGATCCTTGTGCACCATCCTACTAAAGCCAAGCCTTGGAGCTTGCGCTACCGTTGCTCGACTGACTTGGTACAGGTCGTACCCTACGCCCCTGTAGTGGCGTAACAAGAAGGAGGAAGCGTAGGGGGAGCTTCCTTCATAGATGTATCCTTTTGCTATGTTTTTGTCAAGATATGCTTTTAGTTCCTTGTCTTCTTCTGGAGTCAAGGGGTAGATTTTGCAATTGATCTTGTTGGGTGCATCTGGTCGCAGTGTGATGGGATGGTCTTCTTCTCTTTCTGGGGGAAAGCGCTGTGCTTCTTCATCTGAGAATACCTTGTTGTGGCACTGGTATTCTTCTGGGATTGCGGTTTCTTTTACTGGGTCAAAGGTTGTTTTGGTTGCTGCTGCTTTTGCTTCTTGGTGTCACTTTCTTCGGAAGCGGTACCCTCCTGTCAGGATGGTGACTGCTTCTCCTTTCAGCTCTTGTTTCTTCCAGTCTATGTCTGGGTTTTTGTGTTCAAACCAGGGGTATCCAAAGATCATTCTATCTTCTCCTAGGCTGGTTACAAAGAACTGGAAAGGAGTTTCTTCTTCTCCTCTTTTTATCCATAACTGGCATGTTTCCGTCATGGTGCCATCTTTGTTTAGCGATCCATCTACATTTCGGACCAATCTGGGTGGTTTCAAAGGAGTGGTTCCTAGCCCAAGTTTTTGGATTAGGTTTCAGTCGATTAGGTTGTCTGTTGCACCACTGTCCAGCAGCACATTTATGCGAGCTTCTTTGTAGTAAAGGCGAACGAGGACTTTGATTGTCATAGCACTATCACGAACACTATACATTGAATTGGCCTCCCTGTCAGCTCTCACAGGTCGGCATCGCAAAAATCCTGATCTAAGGCATAGTAGCATCTCTTTTCGTCCTCAGTCATGCCTTGGATGAGTGCATGGGCTTGTCGGACTTTATCTTCGGTTGTGGTAGCAGCCACCGATGAGGTACTTGCTTCTGGAGTGTATGGGGGTGCAGTGTCCGCTTCTTGGGTGTCTGTGGCTCTGGCTTTGGTTTGGTTGGTGGTGTTTTGTCGTTGACAGTTCCTAGCCATGTGTCCTTGCTGTCTGCATTTGAAGCAGCGTCCTTCTTTCATGAGGGTTTTCTTTTCTTCTTCAGTAAGCTTCTTAAAGGGGGTGGAGGTGGTGGCATCTACATCCATCGCATTTGGGTCTCACTTTGGTTGTCCTTGGTGGACGTTCTGGGTTGGTCCTGGGTTTCTATTCCCTGGTCTGGCTTTTAGCAGCTTCCAGCGTTGATGTTCTGCTCTGGCAGCAGTCTGCCACTCATCCATGGTGTTTGGAATAGTGGTTCGCATTAGGCAAGCACGGTACAGTCCTGTGGGTAGTCCTCTTTTGAAGAATTCCACCGTTCCAGGGGCATCTCTTGCCCATCCTGCTATTCCTGCAAGGTGTTCGAAGTCGAGGATATAACTGTCCAATGCTCCACCCTGCATCATCAAATTGATGAGCTTCTGATAGGCTCTTTCTTTGTTTAGAGTGTCGGTCCAGTCTCTGTCGAAGGTGTCGAGAAAACCATCCCAAAGGTCTTTGCTGTTTTTGGTGAGGGCTTTGGTGGGGTCTGCTAGTGCCGCTTCCATGTCATCTTCGGTTTGGTTGACCCACAGTTGTACACCAGGTCCTTTGAACATTGTAAGGGCAAATAGTACCCGTGCATAAGGTTCTTTGATGAGTTCATTCTCGCTATTTAACTTGATGTATCGTAGTAGTTCTCTTTTGAACTGACCACTCTCTGTTCTATCTCCAGTGAACGGAGTAGGGGGTGCTTGTCACGTTTCTGCATTGGACCCTTACTGTACCGGTTGTGACTACGGTGGTAAGGTAAATTAGTCACGGACTCACGGCCTTAGGGCATTACGATGTAGTACGATAGGAGATTGGGGTTGATTGCTGACTGGACTCTGACTCGATCCTAGTACAGGTAGTAGTAGTACTAGGATTGTGGTACTTACGCGATACGTTGGACACTACGATATGGTGACTCATAGCAGCGCTTGAAAGCCTGCTTTTCTTGTATTTAAGGTAGCTACGGAAGACCAAGATACGCCATCTTGGTCTTCTTCAATCGTCACTTTCTGTCTCATCCTTCATTCGCCTCTACCCAAGCTAGAGTACCGTCAAATCACAGTGTCTTTGAACATCTGTCAGAACTGCCTTCGTGCCATACGCTTCCAGCATGATCAGCTAAGTCAAAGAGTCGCCTTTATCCAAGCTCAAGTCGAGCTAACGCTGTGATGGCGTTACATTAAGACCAAGATCTCATTGTGGCGACTGTCAACACTCGCGATCAGTGGACGAATTTCCGTCCCTACTATCTAGAAAGAAGAGGGGATCGCAACGTACCAACCCGATTCCTAGGAACAGCCCGTTGGAGAGATCGAGGAGACGAAACTGGATATTTCGTAGAATTCAACGGACCTACGAGATTCTGACCAGTTGAGTTCAACTTCGACCACTTGTGCTGGGTGGAAGTTACGTGGAATCCAATAGATCATCGCTGGGATGTCATTAGACCAGCAGGAAGACAGTATCATTGCGATATCGACGCACGAGAACTCAATTCGCGTGCAGATTGGGGGCCAATTGACGGCCAAATACGAGAACATTCGACCGGAGAAGCAGTAAGCGAAGAAACCGAGGAAGAAGAGCAGAGCGAAGAAAATCGTCCAGCAAGCGTTGGGCCCATCGAACAATATACTATTCAACGAGCTGAGTCCCTCCATATTTCAGAAAATCCAGAAGTAATCCACATGCGCTCGCCCGCAGCAGAAATGGCAACAACAATAATGACGGCAGAAGAAATTATGACCGTTAGAGAACAAACCGCACGAGAAGCGGCAGAAGCAATCAGACAGGAGTCTCAACAACACCTTATGCCCATCAACCCCGAAACGGGGCACAGAATGACTGCAGATGACGCAGCAATTTTCCGCGCTATCGGACCAGACCAAGGTGACCCTCCATCAGGGGAGGGACCGCGACAAGGATTATCACTCGATCCTCCACCAGGATGGGGTGGCCCTCCAGGGGGAGACTTTCCTCGACGACCAGGAGGAGGAGGGAATCCACCCGACCTCCCTCACGGAGGACCCCCAGGAGGAGGAGGTGACGGAGGAGGACATCCGCCCGCGGGCGGAGGAGGAGGAGGTGCACACGGGCATGAAAAACTCACAGGTGAACCTCCCACTATCTTCGACGGAGACCGCACCAAAGTCGACTCATTTCTCACACAATGGCACGTGTATTGGGGGATGAATCTTGACACTTCTGTCATGCGCAACGACTACCGGCGATGTCTCCTCTTCCTTTCCTACATCAAGGGGGTAACCGTCAGCGAATGGGTACTTTCGTACCTCAAATGGCTTAATCGACAGATACAACGAGGGATAGATCAACACACGAGAGACCTATGGAACGCGGTAGCAGAGGGTTTTAACCAAAGGTTCGTCAATACCCTCGAACGAGAACAGGCTCAAGCCCTGCTGAGAAAAGGACTCAAAATGGTCGATGGCGACATCGACAAGTATGTCAACGAGTTCGAAGAAGCGGCCAGAAAGGCAGGATACCGCCTCAATGACCCACAAACTATCGACCTATTCACGAGAGGACTGCCGAAGAAACTGTATGAGAAAACCTACGACCTGGATGAACCAGAAACATTTGATGAATGGAAACGAGCAACACTCCGCCGGCAGCGGAACTACATCCACATCCGGGCTAGGGTGGACGAATACAAGGACACCAAACCCAAGAAGACGGGTAACGCCAACTGGACCGTCCCACAGAACCTCGCAAACCCCTGGGCAATGGACACCTCTGCTGATCGAACAAAAGCCAGACTAGCAGGATCGGATGAAATCGACTACGGCAAACCACCATACACCAATCTACCTCCGTTTCCCCTGAGAGGAGGTCCGGGCGTACGAGGACGAGGGAGGGGAGGAATGCGCTGTGATCTAAGGACAGTCCTGTGCTATAACTGTAACGCACCAGGCCATCTCTCATGAAATTGCCCCCATCCGCGACAGCCGCGACAATGGCAGTCACAAAATCCCGGACCGTCCACCATCCAAATGACAGAAACCGACTATCACACACAAAAGATGCCGCCAGCCCAAATACAGGCTGCCACCACAAGTAAGACCGCCGAAGAACGAGCCAAGGAGTGGCTCACCGGAGTAGCCAATGCCCCCGATGACGTAAAAGACCTGATATTGCAGGATTTGTGGGGAAAGGAGGGTTTTCGGAGCGCCTGAACCCATCGGCCTGGGTGAGGGCTTTAAATTGTAATTCTGTAATCATGACGCGCTTTCGTTCTCTTCGAATTCCAGTCTCGATTCACATGAATTACCGAATGGCCGACATAAAAGCATTAGTCAATTCGGGGGCAACCGATAACTTCATACACCCAACCTTCGCCAAAAAGATGGGTATCGGAACTCAGCCCCTATCCAGACCACGAAAGATCTGGAATATAGACAACACAGAAAATAAAGCTGGGTCCATCACTCATTTCACCGACCTAGACGTATACGCCAAAGGATATCACAGAACCATGCGCTTCCTTATCACCGACCTTGGAAGTGAAGAAGTTGTCTTAGGGTATCCCTGGTTGGCAACATACGAACCCACTATCAACTGGCGAGACGCGGTAATACACGAGGAGATCATGCCGGTCGTGATCAGCACACAGGACAGTCTACACCGTCACACCGTCATTGCAGCTGCGCTCACCAATGACGAAAAGGAGGCAATCATCCTCGACATGGACGAAGACGATATACACTTACGGGCAACCACGTCTACGGAGCTGGCTATCCGAGCAAAGACAGAGGAGAAACCCGTAGAACTGCCGGCAGTATACACAGCCTTCAAAAGGCTCTTCAGCGAAGAGGCATCTCAACGATTCCCCCCGGCAAGACCCTGGGACCACGCCATCGACTTCAAACCTGGTACTCCTTCTGCAATAGATTGCAAAATATACCCGTTAACGCAAGAAGAGGAGGGGAAGCTCAAGGAATTCCTAGACGAGAAACTCAAGCAAGGATACCTGGGACCATCCATCTCCCCGTACGCCTCGTCATTCTTCTTTGTTAAAAAGAAGGACGGAAAACTGCGTCCCATACAGGACTATCGCGTCATTAACTCACACACCATACGAAACCAATACCCACTCCCCCTCATTCAGGATCTTATCTATGACCTCAGCAACACCCATATTTATACAAAACTCGATATTCGCTGGGGGTATAACAATGTCCGCATACGCGATGGTGATCAGGAAAAGGCGGCCTTCAAAACCAAATTCGGTCTCTTCGAACCAACAGTTATGTTCTTCGGCCTCACTAACTCACCAGCCACCTTTCAAACCATGATGAACCACATTTACCGCGACACCATTGCAAAGCACGAATTGCGGGGGACAGTCATCCGAGTCTACATGGACAATATTGGGATCGCCACACAGGAAGGATTCACGTCAGCTGACCATATTGCTGCTGTGACTGACGTTCTCCGCGTCGCCCAGGACCACGATCTTTACTTCAAGCTCGAGAAGTGCCTCTTTCACCAACCGTGGATGGATTACCTGGGGGTAATCCTTGAAAAGGGGGTAACACGCATGGATCCGGTAAAAGTCCGCGGCATCAAAGATTGGCCAACTCCAACTAAGGTCAGGGACGTACAATCCTTTTTGGGTTTTTGCAACTTTTACCGCCTCTTTATCCGCGGTTTCGCAACCCACGCACGGCCATTAAACCGACTCACCCGAAAGGACGCAGAATGGAAGTGGACAGAAGACGAAGATCGCGCGTTTAAAACCCTCAAACGCCTCGTCACTGAAGAACCGGTATTGGCACATCCCAACTTGCAGGACCAATTCGAGTTAGAGGTCGACACATCCAGATTCGCGGTAGGTGCCGTACTGCTACAAAAGAAAAATGACGGTCACAAGCACCCGATAGGGTATTACTCAGCCACACTGAACGAAGCCGAACGTAATTACGACATCTACGATCTGGAGCTCCTAGCCATCGTCAAGGCCCTTCAACACTGGAGACCCCTGCTTGCAGGGTCCCCACACAAGATTAAAATCTTTTCCGATCATCTTAATCTTCAATACTGGAAGACCCCGCAGAAGATCAGTCGAAGGGTTGCCAGGGAAGTATTGGAACTGATGGAGTATGACTTCGAGATCCATCATATCAAAGGGAAGAACAATGGCAGGGCGGATGCCTTATCCAGGCGACCAGACTACGACCAGGGGGAAGGGGATAACCAAGGTGTAGTGGTCCTACCCCCCGAAGTATTCTGTTACGCCCTAGCAGGGGCGTGGGTTCTAAAGGTTCTGAATCACACAAGTATCAAGCGAAGACCTCTGTTGTCTTATTGCTATGAAATACGAGTGGCGAAAGTGTGGCACAAGGTGCAGCACTACTCTGCTATGTAGGACTCCTCGTCCGAAGTGTCTAACACTTCTCTACACTTGATCTTGCTAGTGCGCAGAATGTAACAGGTGTAACGCGTTGATATAGTTCAACTGCAAAGACTTCGAAGTGTCCTGGTTAAGGACTGAGGTAGGGGATGCACAAGAAGAGAGGGATGAGGCGAGGTCACACCAAAGTACAAAGGCAAGGTTGCTAGATTGCAAACGAAGCCAAGTCTGGCTTCCTACGGTCTATGGTACAGGTTTATATAGGACAGGGTTCCAAACAACATGAACACAAGTCCACACAATATCAAAGAGACTAAACGGAGTAAACAGAAGTTCGGATCAAAGAAACAGCGCCACTAGTAACAGTAGCTCCTTTGGTAACAAGGTATGGTACAGAAGGGGGAAGGCAGGGTGGAGACATACTGTGGCTTGGGTCCGAAGCGTCGGATCATAACATATTCGTACGAGCTGCTAATACCGCGCGCGCCCTGGAAATACACCCAATGTTGCAAACACCGAGATGGCGGCAGGACCCAAAAATCATTCAAGGATGGGTTGACGCTCACCAGCTGAAGAAGATCGAAGGGGAATGGTATAAGGACGGGCGGCTGGTGATCACGGGGCCTATGTCCACGTACTGTCACGAACCTATAAACCAGGTCGTGACTCAAGGCGCTTAGAGCCGGACCGGACCGGACCGGACCGGACCGGGCTTATGTCATCAGCTTCCTAAAGGGGAAATCCGAAATCGGAGTTTAAATTTCGCTCTCCGACAGTCACGTGATGTGTCACGTGATTACCCTGCCTTTCCAAGTCACATGCATACCTGCACGTGTATCAATCAACAGTTGATCGTTTATCAATCAACGAAGATAATCAACCAAGTCACAAGGAACACGTGTCCTAATCACGAGTTCCGCAGTTGCTGCGGAATCATGCCACTATGGTGCAATATGGCGTCATTGACTGCGGCGCAGTCGTGCCATGCTTATCCTTTATCCTGATTGGACAGTATAAATAACTTGTCTCTGGAATGTTCCAATCCGCAGTATTGCGCAGCACTCGTGGGCAGGCCCTAAGCTTGCCCTAAACCTACGCACAGACCACCCCCTGTAGTATATAAGCTAGCGCAATCTATCGGACAGTCCCTCAGACTGTCCACTTGTGACATCTTCCCTCTCTTGCCTCTCAGCTCCTTCGAGTGCCCCACCTTGTGTGCGCCACTATCTTCTTTGAGCCAAGACGCCTCCTCTCCGACCCCTTCGACGCTCCCTCCGTCTCTACCTTGCCCGACGTCGTCTCCAGCCTTATCCCTCGCTGTCGAGTGACAGTGAGTTCATCACACTTGGACAGTCTCTTAAATAGACTGACCTCGGGCTTTCTCAGTGGATTCAGACTACGACTTTTCGCAGTTTGGACATTGGGACGGAGATTCCTGCAGCTACCAGGAAAATAGTTACTTCCAGGGTAGCCCCCTCGATTCCATTTTTACTCGCTCTCCTGTCGCATCCACCTCTCGTCTCCCAGACCCCCCTTACATTCCTCTTCCTACTCCAAGCTTCTCCCCCCCTGTCATTCCTTCACCCGTCTTAGAAAGTCGGGAAGTCACCCCAGAGTTAGTTTACCCTGACCCTGAAGCCACCCCTCGTCCCTCCCCTCGTTCTGTCTCCCCAAGCACCGCACAATTTTACGAAGAAGTACTCGAGATAGTAGACCTCAACGGAAACATAGTTGAGCTCTCTCGCACTCCTTCTCCTGAACCACGCGCCGAGTCTGCGCCTCCTGCTCGTCTCCCTAGAGCCCATGACGCAAATCCTTGCGATAGACTCGGTAAAGCCCATGTGCAATTGTGCCGTGTCAGTCGGCAAAGCCCATGTGGGCCCATTGTAGATATAATGTGCATATATTCGTATGGGCCCATCAGGCTTGTCTGCAAACAGTCTCGTGTGGGCCCACATTATCTGTACTGCTGGTAGGATAGCTGCCGAACGAATCACTTGCATGGGCCCACAATGCACCTGTGACATTTGTCCCGATGAGATTGTAATCGGCCCATGCTGCCAAGGTGCGCATGCTGCCGACGAGCTTGCATTTGCCCATTCTTTGCATGAGCGAATTCTGCCGAACAGCTTGTATCGGCCCATTCTGCCCATGGGTGAATTCTACCGAACAGTTTGTATTGGCCCACACTGCCGATGTGTACATACTACCGATGAGTTTGTATTGGCCCACGATGCTCATGTATGTATTCTGCCGATGAGCTTGTATTGGCCCATTTTGCCCATAGGTGAATTCTGCCGAACAGCTTGTATTGGCCCACGCTGCCAATGTGCACATGCTGCCGATGGGTTTGTATTGGCCCATGGTGCTCATGTATGTATTTTGCTGACAAGCTCGTATTGGCCCATTCTCCCCATTGGTGAATTCTGCCGAACAGCTTGTATTGGCCCACACTGCCAATGTGTACATGCTGCCGATGGGTTTGTATTGGCCCACGGTACTCATGTATGTATTCTGCCGACAAGCTCATATTGGCCCATTCTTCCCATGAGTGAATTCTGCCGAATAGCTTGTATTGGCCCACGGTGCTCATGTATGTATTCTGCCGAAGTGCTTGTATTGGCCCATTCTTCCCATGAGTGAATTCTGCCGAAGTGCTTGTATTGGCCCACGCTGCCGATGCGTACATGCTGCCGATGGGTTTGTAGTGGCCCATGGTGCTCAGGTATGTATTCTGCTGATAAGCTCGTATTGGCCCATTCTGCCCATTGGTGAATTCTGCCGAACAGCCTGTATTGGCCCACACTGCCAATGTGTACATGCTGCCGATGGGTTTGTATTGGCCCACGGTACTCATGTATGTATTCTGCCGATAAGCTCATATTGGCCCATTCTTCCCATGGGTGAATTCTGCCGAATAGCTTGTATTGGCCCACGCTGCCAATGTGTACATGCTGCCGATGGGCTTGTATTGGCCCACGGTGCTCATGTATGTATTCTGCCGAAGTGCTTGTATTGGCCCATTCTTCCTATGGGTGAATTCTGCCGAATAGCTTGTATTGGCCCACGCTGCCGATGCGTACATGCTGCCGATGGGTTTGTAGTGGCCCATGGTGCTCATGTATGTATTCTGCTGACAAGCTCGTATTGGCCCATTCTGCCCATTGGTGAATTTTGCCGAACAGCTTGTATTGGCCCATGGCGCCGATGTGTGTATTCTGTCGATGAACTTGTATTGGCCCGCTGTACTCATGTATGTATTCTGCCGACGAGCTTGTATTGGCCCATTCTTCCCATGGGTGAATTCTGCCGAATAGCTTGTATTGGCCCACGCTGCCAATGTGTACATGCTGCCGATGGGCTTGTATTGGCCCACGGTGCTCATGTATGTATTCTGCCGAAGTGCTTGTATTGGCCCATTCTTCCTATGGGTGAATTCTGCCGAATAGCTTGTATTGGCCCACGCTGCCGATGTGTACATGCTGCCGATGGGTTTGTAGTGGCCCATGGTGCTCATGTATGTATTCTGCTGACAAGCTCGTATTGGCCCATTCTGCCCATTGGTGAATTTTGCCGAACAGCTTGTATTGGCCCATGGCGCCGATGTGTGTATTCTGTCGATGAACTTGTATTGGCCCGCTGTACTCATGTGTGTATTCTGCCGACGAGCTTGTATTGGCCCATTCTGCCCATAGGTGAATTCTGCCGAACAGCTTGTATTGGCCCACACTGCCAATGTGTACATGCTGCCGATGAGTTTGTATTAGCCCATGGTGCTCATGTATGTATTCTGCCGACGAACTTGTATTGGCCCATTCTTCCCATGGGTGAATTCTGCCGAATAGCTTGTATTAGCCCATGGCGCCGATGTGTGTATTCTGTCGATGAGCTTGTATTGGCCCGCTGTACCCATGTATGTATTCTGCCAAAGAGCTTGTATTGGCTCATTCTGCTCATAGGTGAATTCTGCCGAACAGCTTGTATTGGCCCACACTGCCAATGTGTACATGCTGCCGATGAGTTTGTATTGGCCCATTCTTCCCATGGGTGAATTCTGCCGAATAGCTTGTATTGGCCCATGGCGCTGATGTGTGTATTCTGTCGATGAACTTGTATTGGCCCGCTGTACTCATGTATGTATTCTGCCGAAGTGCTTGTATTGGCCCATTCTTCCCAAAGGTGAATTCTGCCGAACAGCTTGTATTGGCCCATGCTGCCAATGTGTACATGCTGCCGATGGGTTTGTAGTGGCCCATGGTGCCTATGTATGTATTCTACTGACAAGCTCGTATTGGCCTATTCTTCCCATGGGTGAATTCTGCCGAACAGCTTGTATTGGCCCATGCCACCGATGTGTGTATTCTGTCGATGAGCTTGTATTGGCCTGCTGTACTTATATACATATTCTGCTGATGAGCTTGTATTGCCCCATGGAGTTTGTGTGTCTATTCTCCTGAATGGCTTATATTGGCCCATGGCGCCAAAGTGTACATGCTGCCGACGAGCTTGTATTGACCCACGGTAGAAGCGTGTGTATTCTGCCGAATAGCTTGTATTGGCCCATGGTGTCAAGGTATGTATCCTACCGATGAGCTTGTACTGGCCCATTCTGCTGATGTGTGCGTCCTGCCGATGTGCTTGTATTGGCCTGCAGTTTCTTCTTCCAATGAAGTTGGCTCACAGTGTTCATATCTGTACTCTTCTGACAAGCATGTATTGACCTGCAATACCCATGCATTCATCCTGCTGATGAGCCTATATTGGTATGAGGAGTGTAGCTATGGCATGAGATCATAGTTCTCCCCAAAATATGTAGTATTCAGGCTCTTCCCTCTCTCATGGAGACCCACAATTTGCTGCCGAAGTGACTCAAGGACCTTCTCATGGCTATCGCATCTGGATTTCAGATCCTTAATTGTTTTCTCTTGCCAGTCACATCTGACCTTTAGACTCTGGACCTCCTGTTCGAGCTGTTTAACTATATTATTGTTATCTTCGCCTTCAGCTGCCGATCGATGTGGTGAGCATAGAACCAATGGAAACTAGACCCAATGCACCTGGCGATGCCTCCTCATTGGTTCCCTCCATTGGTTTATTGAGAGGTTGAGCTTCGACCTCCCGGTTGTTGTCAAGGTCCTCTTCTGGGTGTAGAGGCTTGCCCTTCCTTGAGCTTGTCTTCATATCCTGTTTCCCCTTACCTTTGATATTTGGCCTAGCTGCATTTGGATTATTATTTCCTGCATGCCTCCTAGTCTTGTATGTAGTGCTGATAGCTGCTTCACCAATACCATCGGCAACACTCCTTTTTGCTGCCGATCTGGTAACAATTTCTTTAGCTGCCGGTAAATGTGATGAGCATAGAACCAATGGAAGCTAGACCTAATGCACCTGGCGACGCCTCCTCATTGGTTCCCCCCATTGGTTTATTGAGAGGTTGAGCTTCATCCTCCCAGTTGTCAGGGTCCTCTTCTGGGTGTAGAGGCTTGCCCTTTCTTGAGCTTGTCCTCTTATCCCGTTCTCCCTTACCCTTGATATTTGGCCTAGCTGCACTCGGATTATTAACTCCTGCACGCCTCCTAGTCTTTTATGTAGTGCTGATAGCTGCTTCACCAGTGTCATCGGCAGCACTCCTTTTTGCTGCCGATCTGGTAACAATTTCTTTGGCAATTTTATTCCTCAACACATCTGCATGACAAAATTCAGGACTCACTGCGAACACCACTACCAGACGCATACGAATCCTTCTTCCTCCTGGGAATAGGGGCTCTTGGATTGCCTATCTCTGCCGAGGGCTCTTGAGGTTCAGATGCCATAGGTTCTAGACCAGAAGCTGCCACTGAGGTAGTCATTATGTTTCCACCTGCTGGATTTTCTTGATGCCCAGGTGCTATAGGAGCTGGACTGGAAGCTGCCGATGGCATATTTATCATCATGCCGCCTACTGATGCCAAACTGTCCATGCATTCTTGACAAGAAGCTGCCGATGTCAGTCGACAGACATGAATGTCAGAGAGAGGATCCACACCATTTTGGCCTGGTAAATGTATATTCAGTGGTGGGAGATCCGTTGGTGAAGTATAATAGTTGCTCATCAAAATCCTTGGATCCTTCACTGAGACTGAACTTATTTTCACGGAGGTTCCACCCTCTCTGATCACTTCCATGAGGCTTAACAACAGTGGGTGAATGCGGGGAGGTACAGAGCCTCTTCTATTGGCACCGAAATAATAGTCCACTGAAGTCTTCTGTATAGACCTCAGCTCAGCTTATAGAAGTGGATTGTAGGAAGACTAGAATACCAAGTGCGTTCTGAATTTCTTCCTCCACACCTTTTCATCTCTAGGTATGCATGCATGATAGGCTTCTAGTTCCTTCTCGAGCATAGCTGCATAGTGGTGAAGAGTTTGTTCGTCCTGGGTTAGACTGAGATTGGAAGTTGACATGGTCACAGAGGAAGGGTGGTGTCAATGGTCTTATGGATTGAAGGCAAGAGGTGTCGGGAGTATATATAGGAGGAAACAGTAGGAGCGTGGCCTGGGTATGTCCATCCATAATTATCAACTATGCAGATAGATATATTGTGAAACATCCTATTAGGGGAATCTAGTTTCATCGGCAGTGTGTGTGGGTGTACTATATGGGCCAGGCAAGCGCTTCACTTGCCGGCATATTGTTGGGGCTGCCGCAAGTTTGTTGGGAGCTCACACATAGATTCCATTGACCCACACAGGCACGTTTCAGAAGATGTTTCAGGGAAGATTATTGGGTGTTATGCGTGCTGCTTGCGTGGGCTTAATTTGTTCAGCCGGCAGTCAAAACACAAACATATGGCTGGCCTATGCCAGTGTCTAGCCTGGCAGCTCTTGTATCCAGCTCGGCAGCTCATGTGTCTATCCCGGCAGCTCTCATGTCTAACCCGGCAGCTCTCATGTCTAACCCAGCAGTTCTCTCGCTTTTGGCCCATTCCAACTAATCAGAAGGGGATATAGATTGTTGCCACCCCATGTAACTTGTTTCAGATTCATAGATCCGCATGTGTACATAAGCGCTTATGACGTCATACTGTGAGGGACATCTACTGATATCCGATCAACAATCTATCAACCATGCAGGGGAAGTCCTCAGAGATGAAACAAGGTGTCTATGAGTCAGAGGAGAACAGCTTCAAGGAGGCGGTGTGTGTATCAAAACTAATGCTTTACTAGAACGCTGAGCCGATGCCTATAGATGCGATCTGCATTCTGGAATGGGGTCAAACTCCTCAATGGAATGGAGTCTGATGTGGGTCAACACCAGCAAGGAATGGTGGGACCCTCCGGCCCAACAGCAGATGCCGAAGGTTTCAGCGAGGTCCCGAAAAGTGTGACACTCTTACAACCTGTGATTGGAAAGCTCATTGACAAGGTAACTCAAGTGTCATCTGATTGACATCAGCTAAAACAATCCAGGATCCTCCAAAGGGTGTCTCTCCACGATGGCTTTCAATTGCCAGAGATCGAGCTAACCTCCTGAAAGATAAGCAATCAGAGAAGATCGAACTATTGGAGGAACTTCTGTGTGATTTGGACAATGAGATGGTTATGGCAGACGCCTTCATTGGGGAGGATCGGCAGCTGTAATCGTATTCTGTGATGTGTAGAACTACAGTAATCGTCAACCAGAGTTTTCATTCTCCAAACGGTTAGCCTCTGCCTCAAAACTGCGATAAGTATCATCGAACATGCGATAAATGGAATCGCGGCAGCTCTCGATATTCTTGGACAGCTGCCGAGCTTGTTTGAACCTTTCTGTTACCCTAGTGCGAAGACTTGAGCCAGCTTCCTGCTGCAGTTCCAGTTACTTTGAGGACTTGTAAATGAAGCAGGGTGCATACCATCTCTAGAGCACGCAACAACTCTGCTACTAACTCATCGCGGACATCAAATGGTTCTTTCATTGTCACCCCTTCTCCAATTTTCCACCACTCCGTAAGTTTAAATTGTGGAATGGCTAATGCCTCAATCTTGCATTTCAGCCTCTGGTCTGCATCATGTGCTGCATAGGATGCCGGGTTCCTGATGTCCGAAAAATGGTGAAAGGCAATCCTGACTGCCTCTGGCACATGAGGGGGGCTGCCGCTAGACGATAAAAGGCCAGTGACCCATACGGCAGCAAGCTAAATCCAAATTCTAATCAGAATGTGTTCCACTTGTTTTGGATGGAAAATTAATGCTTGCCACTTCATTGTGTAAGCTGGCGATATACTTTTCATCTTTATCGGCAGAGTTGAGCAAGATAGAGGATATTCTCTTGCCGATGCAGGTGAGCACAGCATCTAATATAGAGGTGCCTGTTTCAGCTGACATAGTATGTAGTGTGTGACGTGAATGGAGTGTGATATTGCCTTTGGAAGCTGCCTATGAGTCCTAATAATCTAAGGTAGGGTTACGCCACCAAATCATACACGTGATCCTGGGACCATGCTCGGCAGCTCTCCCGACAACTTTAGACCAGCGCAATGGGTTCTATAGGCCAATGGGTGGCCATAGACAGAGACTATAGGCCCATATGAGGTGTTGGCTCGGCAGCTTAACCCATCGGCCTACACTCGGCAGCTCTCCCAACAACTTTGGGTCAACACAATGGGTTCTGTGGGCCCATGTGAGGATGTTGTTTGCCAGTTCCCTGCCAGCTATTGGCCAATACAACGTCATCGGCAGCGATTCCACTGTCCACATGGCTTCCCTTAGTAGATAGAAACAAGCCCAACTTGCCATTGGATGCTGCCGATATTTTAGCCCCCAATGACTACCGACGACTAGTTGAGATTACTGTATGTATTTGAATAATTTTATCTACTCGTTTTTGGCTGTAGTAGGACCTTGGCAAACTCAGGAGGTGGGTCACTCTTAAGCAAAGCAGTAAACTTGGACCCCGCCTGGACAGCCATTGAACTCCACATAGCGCTTTGTCTTGCTGCCCACACAGCATGCCCCGGCTGTGACTGGGGCTCAATGAGCTCCTTCTTTGCTTGCCAAAATTTCTCTTGATGCCTGAAGAACCTAATGGCAGAGTCCATCTCGACTTGGAGACACTGAAGCTCTTCAATCCACCGCATTTTTTGAGCTTTTGCTCGAAGCCAATGGACCCGGTAGACTGTGTGGAGTGTTAGATTTCTTAAGCATGTATGAACAGAGTAGCCCGTACAATCTTCCATCCATTCCCCAACGTCGGCATCTCTCCGAACATCCATTGTCCAAAACCAAGGCAATGATTTGTTCCGTTGTCCACGTACATGGGGTGCAATTACGCTTGTCTTGACACTCAAGTCCTGGCGCCTCAAGACTTTGTACCTGTCAAGGAGAGAGCTGCCGGCGCCAAGGTCTACTATTGCTTGCCGTGCACAAGTATACACCCGAGCATGATGTTGAACAGTTGACTCGGCAGCATGCACCTCTGTCCAAGCACGCGTTTTGAGTCTCTGTGTACGTGCTGGACGAACGTCATGTCTGAACAGATAGGATTTGTGTCCCAGGGCAATGCGAATATGATGCAGAGAGTCATTGAGTTGGCCCTCCCTTAGGTGAAGTTCCGCCTTCGCCAGGTCTTCGGCACCATTTTTGTCACACCAGTCATATCCGAGATGTGAGGGGAGATGCAATGGGATATACTCTGCATCAATACTGCCGTCAGTGGAGTTATTTCCTGATACTTGCAATTGATCATGTTCTTCGGCAGATGATGCACACTCGTCATCGTCTTCTCCTTCACCAATGCCATCAAATTCGATGCCGATATATCTTTCTCTTAAAGGGGTGTTATCCCAGGAGTCACCTCCACTGTCAGGGGAAGCCCGGAGAATGTTAGCCGCCTGCTTTTGGAACGTGTCAACTCTTTCTTGAAGCCGAGCACGCTTCAAGGCAATATCCCTTTGTTGATCTGGTGTTGGATGGGACCCAATCTTCCTTTCCAGTGCTTGAAGGGATAACCTACATTTTTTGTGAAACCATGATCAGAAGTCTCCCTCAGAAAGCTGCCGAAAATCATACTGCGTCTCCTGAATCTTCAACCCGCTACTGAGCCACGTAGCATGCCCCTTATGGCCAGAGCCCTCTATCTCCTTCTCTGTCAAATCAAGAAGTATTTCTGCACGCGATGGGACTGAATCCTCATGTTAGGCAAAAACAATCACGGAGCAACCAGACCCACATCGTTTCATCTTGATGTCATAGATGTCCATCACTTTTACATCACGACCTCGCTCCCTTTGTGCGTGCTCCTCTTCGGCACCCCAAGCCTTAATACGTTCTGGACTTGCCGATGCACTTATGGACTCAAATGCTGCCGTGCTCAGCATAGCTGCCGAAAGTGCCTTTCGGTAGCGTCTAGACACGGCATTGACTACACAACCAGAGTGAGCACCGGTGTGGCATCCATAGGAAAGAACTTGCCTAGGTCGATAAGTTTTTTCCAATTGGAGTCGTTCATGTGGTCGTCTATGACCTCCCTACGGTGTGATGTTGACATCCCCCTTGTGCTTCTAGTGATCTCATTGAGCGGAGCCCAAAGTGTTTCAATGGTCTCGCCATCGATTTGTCGTCCACCTTTGATAAAGCTGGGTGAGTACCTAGCTAAGCAGGTATCTTGGTGTCCGTGTATGTGAAAAAGGCCGATGCCCAACCTAAGCTCCAGGTTATCGGGAAGTTCAAGATAGTTGCTGCCTGTCACGGACGCTCTATTTTTGCCTTATTTTTCTGTATTTTTCCAGAATTATTTGGTGAAGATACGAGCCTTCAACGTTGTGTCAAAACATCCAAGTCCTTATCATTAGATATGATAAGATGGTTAGTCACGTGATGCCAACATGTGCACTCATAAGCACGTGACCCTGGGACAGTAACTTCCTTATTGGATGATACCTCTTAAGGTCACTTTCCTCATTAGTACAATAGTTTCTCATTGGACGATAAGCAGGGAACATTCTAGATAGTTCTAGACTACGTTGTTATAGGGTTATGAATCATAGATAAGGACACGTCATTGTTCTGTCAGCGTTAATGACTGTGCATCAGTCAGCACAATAGATAACGCTATTATTAGACACGACGCGTCAGCGTCTGACTCATTACTATTACACATACCTTTAGTAACAAGGTTCAGTAGTAATTCGAACTCAGCCGCAGCACTGTATATAAACCCTCATGTAGCGTCCTGAGTGGAACCAACTTGTCCTCTTGGTTCTCCACTCAGGTGCGTATTATCCCTTGTATTCCCTTACCTTCTCCAATGTTAACTTGTCCTCTTGGTTCTCCACTCAGCGTGCCACTGCGTGATCACCTGACCTTTGGTCTTGTATAAAGACCTCACGTGTGTCTATTCTCTGCAGTGACTGTACGTTCGGCGCGTGACTTGTCTCCGCGCTAGGCTTGGGTGTATACCAGTTCAGTTCACTTACCTTCACCTTGGTCTAGTTGTACGCTATAAGTCATACCGCTACATTAGGACAAGTTCCTTTTCACACGCCTCTTCACTCTTGTTTACCGGCGTTTTCCCGTTATCCCTTTAGGTGGTTGACGACCACAAGTCCCTTGTGTCACACACCTCACTCTTTGCCTGTGGACCTTCGTACGCAGAATCTGCGCTATCTTGGTACAACTCTATTGTCCGTAAAGTCGGCATAGATTGTGCTTGCCTATAGGCGTTCTATCTGGTCATCAGTAGAACGCTTGGGTACTGCTTGCAGAACTGGTCACCACGCCAGATAAGCTGCAAGTGGAAGAGAAGCCTGCCAGGCCTAGCCTGCGACAGCTGTACGCGAAGTAAACAGAAAAGTTTGAGAGCGCTTCGGCGTGAGAGGCAGCCAATAGGTCGAGGAGACTGCGGCAGACAGCCTTGTGTTCTTGCACAAACCCATTACCCCATTCCTGAGTGTTCCATTATCGCCGCAGCCTCGCGCAGTGTGAAACACCACTGTGTATTGGTCTTGCTTGATCGGACTCTCTAATCACCTTCGACTTAGCGTTTCGCGGTCGTCGTAACACGTCGTCATATATTACCACCTCCCATTTCCAAACTGCCTCGCATATTTGCGAACGTTCGTCAGCGTCTTCGACGTATCTTTCGGAGGAGACAGGAAACAGTTCTCCCTGTCCCAGCGCCCCCGTCACCCCCACGTTCATATTTCACTCCAAACTTAGCCTCTGCTTCGGCATCGCTACACGTACAGGGAGCAGGTCAATCGTCCTCTGACCCGATCCCTTCACCCCGTTTCGCATCTCCAACTCCGACAGCAGCTTCGGAGCACTCTTATCACTCGGCGCACTCCTCCTCCAACGAGACACTCGTTGACGACCCCCACATAATTTATCAGCAAGAAGTCTTTGCTGGTGAAGAAGTCCACTACAGGTTCTCTCTAGAAGGCGAACCCCAAAACGACGCGGAAGCATACGTCCGTGCCATCTATTACGACAGAGAGTTTCGTTTCGCCCTCCTAGAACTTTACGGAGCATTTGGCCTTGTTGCAGGCACCCCTTTCACCGTCCCTCAGCTGATCGCCTTCGCGGCAGCTTTAGTCCCCGAACTTTCTCCTCCCCCATCCATCCACTCCCACGATAGCTCCCAAAGGGAAACAGAGAGCAGCACAAGCTCAAGCTCAGTATCCCACAGGAGTAACGTCCAAGTACAGAACGATCCTCTCTAAAGAAGAAAAAGAGTGGATCAAGAACTTCGACAACTGGGACGACTTCGACGAAGACGAACAGCTTCGCCTCATCGAAGACAGACGGGAGTCGATCAAAAAGTACGAGGAAAGAAAAAGACAAGACGAGTTAGATAAGATGTCCGCCGCCGCCGCCGCTCCCGCCACACCAACAGCTCCTGCTCCGCCCCCAACCCTCAACGACTGCCTTCGCCTCATCAGCGATCTAGGCCAGGTAGTCGGCATACTTACACAAAAGGTCACGGACTTGACCGCACAAGTTTCAGCAACCGCGGCCAAGCCCAGCCCTAAACACAAGGAAGTAGTGGCCCGTCCCAAAGCATGGGATGGGAAAGGCAACTCTACAGATGCCCGTCACTTCCTTGCAGCCTTCCATAATTGGGCAGGCTCACAGCAGGACGCTATGAACACCTGGGACCCGGCCCAGGGCATGTATTTCCGGGCAGAAGACCGCTGGATTATGGCGGTTCTTAACCTCATGGAAGGGGAAGCCAAGTCATGGGCTCTCCCTTACCTCGAACAACTTCAGTCAAACAACATCCCGTTCGGCAGCTCTTGGGACGAATTCGTCAAAGAGTTCAACCGACGGTTTTCGCCCCTCGATACCACAGAAACAGCGAGGGAGCAGCTGAAGAAGACAAAACAGGGCCGCGGATCGGTTGCAGAGTACCGATCCGTGTTCGAACAGTACTCTGGACAGACTGGATGGTCAAAAGCAGACCTCCGCACCCGCTTTTACGACGGTCTCTCAGACCGCGTGAAAGATGCCTTAGCCTTGACGGACAAGGCCCACGTCGACTTCGACGACCTCAAGCAGGTCTCACAGTCGCTAGATCAGCGACTGAGACAGAGGGACTCGGAGAAGAAGGGCGGTTCGTCCAGCCAGTCGATCTTGCCTGCAGGCAAGCCGTCCGATCCAGACGCGATGCAAGTTGACGCATCACGTCAGCAGGGATCCGGCACGAGCAAGCCCGCATCTAGCGGAAAGACCCGGCAAGACTATCAAAAACACATGCAAGGCAAGTGTTATGGGTGTGGGTCCAAGGACCACTCAAAGAAGGATGGAAATCACGAACGCGACGTGTGCCACCATTGCCAAAAGGTCGGACATAGGGCACCTGTCTGCATGCTCAAATTCATGGGGAAACCCGCCAAAGCGAAAGCTGCGGCCAGTAGTGAGGAGACCCCCTCCCAACCTTCTTCCAGTCAGTCGGCGGCTTCCACCGCCCAAACAAGTACCTCCGCACCGCCCAAAGCCAATACGTCCCAGGCAGACGTGGCAAAGTTATTGGCGGCGCTCACAGCCCAACAAGAGCAAATCAACGCTCTTAAAGCGGCTTTTTAGATCCAGGGGTAGTCATAGCTGCGGACTCCCCCTGTAAAACAGATACGGTTGACTCGGCCTCGTGTAGTTGTAAGATATGCCTACGATCTCGCCTCGTTTCAGACTCGGACCAATCTGTAATTCCTACGTACCACTTTGTTTCTGCCTGTAATGTCGATAGTAGTGATGTCTCGGCTTCCTGTTCTGATTCTAAATCTACATCTGCCTCGGAGATGAACAATAGTATTAGTGTTCCGATTGCTCCACAATTTGTAGCAGCGCCGCAAGTGATGATTTCTGATGCAGCGCTTTCTTCATGTATCATTCCCGAAACAAAAGATAGCAGATCTCATTTTCATATTTCTGTTGAATTACAAGGACGTCATCGTACTGTAAAAGTAGCAGCCATGGTAGACTCCGGAGCAACTTCGTTGTTCCTGGACAAAAAGTACGCTGACCGCCACAAGATGTTGCAAGTTCCGCTAGAGTACCCCATTACATTATACAATATCGATGGGACACTCAATGAAGCCGGCAGTATCACCCATAAAGTAACACTCGTTCTTAAAGTCGGCCCTAGTGCAGAAAAGTTCGACTTTATGGTCACTTCACTAGGCCCAGAACGAGTTATATTGGGACTGCCTTGGCTCAGACATCGGAACCCGCACATAGACTGGCAGGAAGGCACTATGCGTCTCAACTCCAGCGCTGAAATAGCCGCACCGGAGATAGAGATAGAGGTGACGCGCATTATGGCGAACCGTATGGAACGTCGCCGTCTCCTTGCAGAGAAAGTGTTGGACACAGTCTCTGACGAAGTTTTCTGCTTGGCTGGTTTCACGTACTCTCAGCAGATTGCCGAGAAAGCGATAACCTCCAAACCTAAGAAAACCTTCAAAGAAATGGTCCCCGAGCACTATCGTGACTTCGCAAAAGTCTTCTCTGAGGAAGAATCCCAGAGACTCCCTGAGCACCAGCCATGGGACCACGCCATAGACCTTGAACCAGAAGCAGTTAAACACTGGAAGGTCAAAACGTATCCCATGTCACCCAGCGAGCAAGTAGAATTGGACAAATTCTTAGATGAACATATAGGGAAAGGATATTTAGTGCCATCTAAGTCACCTATGGCATCCCCTGTATTTTTCATCAAGAAAAAGGACGGCAAGCTCCGTCTGGTCCAAGACTATCGGCGTCTTAACAAAATTACCATTAAGAACCGATACCCCCTTCCACTCGCTGCCGATATCATTAATAGGCTTAAGGGAGCTCAATACTTCACTAAATTCGACGTTCGATGGGGATATCATAACATCCGCATCAAAGAAGGCGACGAATGGAAAGGTGCGATTGTCACCAATAGGGGTCTATATGAGCCAAAAGTCATGTACTTCGGCATGACTAATAGCCCTGCCACTTTCCAAGCCTTAATGAACGCCGTCTTTGCTGATCTGATCGCACAAGGAGAGGTCGCTGTTTATATGGATGATATTCTTATCTACAGTGATAACCTAAAACACCATCGCAAGATAGTACGCGAGGTGTTGACAAGGTTAGAGCAATACGACCTCTATCTCAAGCCTGAGAAGTGCGATTTTGAAAAGCAGGAAATGGAGTATCTTGGGATGATTATCCGTCCCGGAGAAGTGCAGATGGACCCTGGCAAGGTCTCTGCAGTAAAGGAGTGGCCAACCCCGACTACGCTCAAAGAAGTTAGAGCTTTTATCGGGTTCGCCAATTTCTATAGGAGGTTCATCAAGGACTTCGCGGCTATTGCCCGACCCCTTCATGACCTTACTAAGAAAGATACTCCTTGGATATGGCAGTCTGAACAGCAGAAAGCCTTTGACAGGTTGAAGGAACGTTTCGTACAAGAACCTATTCTTAAGGTTTACGATCCGAACCTTCCAACTAGAGTCGAGGTAGATGCCTCAGGATTTGCTACTGGCGGTATTCTAACTCAGAAATACCCGGATGGTCTCTGGCACCCCATTGCGTATCGCTCACAGTCCATGAGTAAAGAAGAACGCAATTACGAAATATACGACAGAGAAATGCTCGGCTTAATCCGCGCCCTAGAGGATTGGAGACATTTCCTCGAAGGCATCTCCTTTGAAGTGATCACCGACCATAAGAATATGGAATGGTGGGCAACCATGAAAGACTTAAATAGGCGTCAAGCTCAATGGGCCCTATTCTTAAGTCGGTTCGCCTTCAAAATCACTTATAAAAAAGGGGAATCTATGCAAGCCGATGCATTAAGTCGTTTTTCACGAGACCAAGTCCGAGATTCTGAAGATAACCGCCAAGTCCAGGTACTAAAACCTGAGCATTTCCTAGCTGCCGCTAGAGCGCACTTCGTCCCTGAAATAGACTCTTTAGGAAGTCGCATTAAGCTTGCATCCATAAGAGAAGCCGAAGTCATAGAGGGTCTTAAAAGTATATCTAAGACCGCTCCAAAGGCTCTCACCGATGGCATCTTAATGTGGGAGGAAGAAGATGGTTTCATTTACCACCGAGGTAAATTATATGTCCCAAATGATCGTGCCCTTCGTAAAGACGTGGTAAAGTCTTGCCATGACTCGGTCACTACCGGACATCCTGGGAAGAATGGAACCATAGAGCTAGTTAGTCGCTATTATTGGTGGCCACGCATGGCAGGCTTTATTGCCTCATACGTAGAAGGATGCGATCAATGCCAACGGTATCGCAAAGATCTGCACCCCAAAGCAACCATTCAGCCGCAAGAAGTACCTGAGGGACCGTGGCAGATAGTCGGGATCGATCTAATCGGTCCTCTGCCTATGTCACGTGGGAAGGATATGATCTTAAATATCGTAGATCATTACACCAAGCAGATTCATCTGTTCCCCGTGACCTCTCAAATTACGGCTGATGGGGTGGCATCCATCTACTTTGAACAAGTCTTCCCCCTGCATGGGATCCCTCGCAAAGTTATAAGCGACAGAGGACCCCAATTTGCAGCGCGAAGTATGCGTGCCCTTTATAAGCGACTTGGAATAGACGCAGGTCTAACTACAGCCTATCACCCTCAAGCTAATGGACAGGTCGAGCGCAAAAATCAAGAAGTTGAAATATATTTGCGCATGTTCATTAGCAAGAGACAGGATGATTGGGCAGACCTGCTTCCTACAGCGGAATTTGTTGTCAATAGTAGACTCAACTCAGCTACGGGACATACTCCCTTTGAACTACTATACGGCTTCACGCCGGACTTCACTATTCCTGCTGGTAGACCTACAGGTATTCCATTGCTCGACAAGCGCCTTCAGCACTTAGTTTCCGCTCGCAAGGATGCAGAGGCGGCTCTACGCCTAAGTAAAAGGCGAATGCAGACAGACATTGAACAAAGGACTAAACCATACTCCTTTAACGTCGGGGATAAAGTCTGGTTGCAAGCTAAGCAAATAAAGATACATCAGCAGTCGTCCAAATTGGGACCAAAGCAACTAGGCCCATTTGAAGTCACTAAAGTCATAAGTGATGTCGACTACAAGCTTGCACTACCCCCTGCATTACGGATCCATGATGTATTTCATGTAGACCGTCTCTCTCCATACAAAGGAAACGAAGTCAATGGGCTCACGCCTCCACCACCCGATCCAGTAACGGTCGAGGGAGAAGAAGAGTATGAAGTCGACCATATAAGAGATTCTAAACTCTTTGGTCGTACTCTTAAATACCTCGTCCGTTGGAAAGGATATGGTGAGGGTGAGGACACATGGGAACCGGCTAAAAACCTAGCACATGCCCCTGATGTGGTTAAGGAATTCCATTCCTCGAACCCGGGCGCGCCTAGAAAAATAGCGGCTCTCATTTACGCGTCCTTGCCTTGGCAAGCTCATCATGTGGATACATTGGCCAACGCGGACGTCGACCCTTAAGGAGGGGGGTGATGTCACGGACGCTCTATTTTTGCCTTATTTTTCTGTATTTTTCCAGAATTATTTGGTGAAGATACGAGCCTTCAACGTTGTGTCAAAACATCCAAGTCCTTATCATTAGATATGATAAGATGGTTAGTCACGTGATGCCAACATGTGCACTCATAAGCACGTGACCCTGGGACAGTAACTTCCTTATTGGATGATACCTCTTAAGGTCACTTTCCTCATTAGTACAATAGTTTCTCATTGGACGATAAGCAGGGAACATTCTAGATAGTTCTAGACTACGTTGTTATAGGGTTATGAATCATAGATAAGGACACGTCATTGTTCTGTCAGCGTTAATGACTGTGCATCAGTCAGCACAATAGATAACGCTATTATTAGACACGACGCGTCAGCGTCTGACTCATTACTATTACACATACCTTTAGTAACAAGGTTCAGTAGTAATTCGAACTCAGCCGCAGCACTGTATATAAACCCTCATGTAGCGTCCTGAGTGGAACCAACTTGTCCTCTTGGTTCTCCACTCAGGTGCGTATTATCCCTTGTATTCCCTTACCTTCTCCAATGTTAACTTGTCCTCTTGGTTCTCCACTCAGCGTGCCACTGCGTGATCACCTGACCTTTGGTCTTGTATAAAGACCTCACGTGTGTCTATTCTCCGCAGTGACTGTACGTTTGGCGCGTGACTTGTCTCCGCGCTAGGCTTGGGTGTATACCAGTTCAGTTCACTTACCTTCACCTTGGTCTAGTTGTACGCGATAAGTCATACCGCTACACTGCCGACAACCCTCTCCGCCATATGAACACTCCATTGACACATAACATCGTAGCAGATGAGGGCGGCCTCTATTCCCTCCATATTAAAGTTAAGGGCCTTGAAAATGGAGTAGTCCATGTTCTTCTGGCTTTTGGAGGTTGGTTTTCACCTAGCATATATTGATAAATATGAAAACTCACGCTTCTCCCTTTTGAAAGTCAACAACAGAATCAGGGACAAAGGCCCCATGAATACAGGCTGTGGCGCCGATTCCAGTTGATTCAAGGTGTGAGCTATGCTTGTTTACATTATTTACTGCACGGTGATCATGGCATGTCGACCTCTGCTTGAGTGTGAGCTTTCCTCTGCCGAAATACAAGATGTAGTACCGACCTGCCGCCTCTCAACTGCCGATTTCAGATGTGATTCGTATGGTTCTCGGCTGACCATGAACCCTGTGCCTTCGGAAAGTGGAATATCATTCTCTGGATTTCTCATCTTCATGTGCTCTGCCTGGAAGTTGCCATCCATCATGAAACCTCGCATAAAAAGGACGTCGCTAAAGTGATATATGTCGGCAGCTGCCAGGTACTGATGTCTATTAACGCACCTATTTTCATACTCTCTCCAATCTTCAGGGAGGTTGATCCCGGGTTGTGCACACAAAGCACAAAATATAGCCATCGATCCTGACTTCTGTTCTTCATCCCCTCCATACCCAAAACCAAATCGCTTTCGGGAAATGAGCACTCTCCACTGTCGGCAGGCCCTCAGAAGCTCCCGATATCGGTCCTAAGTATTCCACTTAGTTTACCGTCAGCAGATAGGCTTGTAAATCCTCCTACCGGCACTGTATTCGGAAACTCATCATTTGTGAGTCTCCTTAGGCGACTGAAAAACTGGCTCGGAGTTGTCTTGCATTCAAGATTATCCAAATGGAAGTCTTCTAGCACCCGGAAGGTAAATGCTGTCCTTGGGTTGCGAAATGTAGCTGGAAAGAGCCCTGCCGTCATCAACTGCATGTCGTGCTTGGGAGCTTCAGGGCAGCAGCACCAGCTGACACCAATATCATGAACACCAGACCTATCAATAACAGTAATGATTGGGTTTCCGTCTTTGTCACGACGACCAGGTTTTGAGTTGTTGAAACCAAGGTCGGCAGCTGTGCCGAAGCCAAAGTCGGCAGCTGTGTCATATTCATTTTGGCTGCCGACCTGGCGGTCTTCATCGTCGCAGTCCATCTGTGACTGTATCGATTGGGATGTGATTTAAAATATAAAAGGATTCGCAACGCACGCTTTGATTCAATTGATTGGGGCATAAATCTCCAGAGTGTCCAAGACGCAAGCTTACCCCAACCTCCTGCATCCAAGATGAAATAAAGTATTTTCCTGTCCATCTCTGGACCCTGTGGAAAGGGAGCCGCTGGTGGGACTTTCGGCAACACTCCTTGCAGAGCACCAGAGTAGGAAAGCATTCAGTGCACCTCCACTCAAATGGAGCAGACATGCAGCTCTGACACGTTGTCATAGCAGGGACGCCCTCAGAATCGAGGAGGCAGCGCAGGTAAGGGCCAATCCTAGGAATAAACTCCTCCATATAGGTACGTT